>CAWUFW010019211.1:0-194192 GCA_963921515.1 Calotriton arnoldi | reverse complement strand
GGTGTCACTATTGATCCATACCCCTTGACAAATCTCCTATAGTACCCAGTCAGGCCTAAGAAGGCTCTCACCTGAGTCTGGGTAGTGGGAGCAGTCCAGTCCATGATGGTCTGGATCTTGCTCTGCAAAGGTTGAACCTGGCCTCCACCCACAAGGTGGCCCAGGTACACAACCTGACTCTGCCCTATCTGGCACTTAGTGGCCTTGATAGTCAGGCCTGCCTTTTGCAGGGCCTGTAAAACATTCCTGAGGTGGACCAGGTGATCCTCCCAGGTGGAGCTAAAGACAGCAATATCATCTAGATAAGCTGCACTATAGGCTTCCAGTCCTGTGAGAACTGTATTCACCAACCTCTGGAAAGTGGCAGGTGCATTCTTTCAGACCAAAGGGCATTACCACAAATTGATAATGCCCACTAGGGGTTGAAAAGGCTGTTTTGGGCTTTGCAGTATCAGCTAGTCTGATCTGCCAGTAGCCAGCTGTTAGGTCAAATGTGCTGAGATATTTGGCAGAGGCCAAAGTATCTATGAGCTCATCTGCCCTGGGTATTGGATGGGCATCAGTCCTAGTGACTGCATTGAGACCCCTGTAGTGTACACAAAACCTCATCTCTCTTTTTCCACCACTGGTGTGAGGTTTCGGTACTAGGACTACTGGACTAGCCCAAGGGCTATCTGAGGGTTCAATTACTCCCAATTCCAACATTTTCTGGACTTCAGTCCTGATACTGTCAGGTATGGCAAACGTTGCGCCTGCCTAGACCACAAATCCCAGAATGCCCTATGATGCGGGGGCGGAGCCACGTCCTTAAATAGGACGCAACACGCACAGTAGGGCGTGCGTAATTCTGAATGCGACCCTGTTGCATATTTCCCCCGGGACTAAAGAGGAGAAGCAGACGCGAGGTTGCGTCTGATTGTTTTAGGACCCGGAATTTCTCCTGAGGCAGCGTGAAAGGCTGCAAGCACCGTGCGCGTTTCTGCCCGCGTTTCGAGGACGGATAGAGAGCCGTTATAGAAACTCGGCGTTTCTTCCAAGGACACGGTATTAGGAGGGACTGCTGTTCCTTTACGAGGCCAAGCTGAGGGGGAAGAAACATTCAGTGAAACTCCAGCGCGCTCTGAGGTAAGAGCAGGACATTGGCGACAAAATAATACCGGATCAGAATCATGTGTTAAGGCTCACAGGCCTGATACTCTCCAGGGATAAAAAACATTGCTACGATTGTTTTGTATGATTAGCTCCAAAGTTGGAGCTTAGTTTACAGGCACTTTTCTATCACCATTATTTGACTAGACATTGGAGATAGGAACAGGTAAAAAACCCCTTGTCACTGTAATCGAAAGGATGCTCTACTAAAGTGTTCTGAAACTCAGACTATTTGCTTTCTTCAAAATTACCTCATTTATTCTACAAACCTTTTGTTCAAACTGGCAAGGACTCCCATAGTAGGATCGTACCTGGTATGCATGAATACCGCTTGACTGGTAAAAGGGAGAAGGTGTGTGCTATGAGACTTGTCAGGTAATTAGAAACCTAGCGAGACTATATGAGAGTAGTGTTGCATGCCCTTGTTTCTCATAGTGCTGTTCTTTGTTTTCCAGATTCTACTCCCTGCTGTTCCCTTCCTACCCTTCCCTCACTTGATCGCCCTAAACCTCTGTGCAGTTATTGTAGGAGTTGGGGATGTCAAGGGGTGGAACCCATATTGCCTCACACGAATCCTGAGGAGTACTCGTCTTTGGACCGGATCGTTACAGAATTACGCACCCACGATACTTACTCATCCCGGTTCGTGTGTGGCAATAGGGGGATTATGGAAGAGGTTCTAAGAGCCCTAGCATTGGTTCAGCAGGAGTTGGCAGCCTCCCGAGCAGAGACCGCGTCTTTGCGGGAGAAGGTGGAAAAGCTAACCAAAAACCCGTTTGAAATATCTTCAGGGAGTCCCCAGATACACGTCACAGTCCCTCCACCCATTCCTTTAGCTAGCCCTGAACGCTATGCTGGAGACCCCTGAAAATACAGGTGTTTCTAACTCAGATTATGATGCATTTCTCATGCAAACCTTCATCATTCCCTAATCATCACTCTAGAGTAGCTTTTACGATCTCATATCTAATAGGGGACGCTGCTAATTGGGCAGTGCCTCTGGTACGGAATAACGACCCTATCCTGTCAGATTGGGACAGTTTTAGATCTGCTTTGGAAAGGGTATTTGACAGGCGAACCACTACCTTTAGTGCCGACAAGGAACTCTTGGAGTTGAGGCAAGGGAGACGCGACTTGGTGTCCTATTTGACCACCTTCAATAGACTAGTGGCGGAAGCGGCTTGGCCAGAAGAAAAAGAATGTCCCTTTTTATCAAGGCCTCTGTGACGAGCTGAAAGACGTCATAGCCAGAATAGACCCCCAACCACGATCTTGTACAGATCTCGTCAGTCTTGCATTGAGGCTAGATGGACGTATAGCTGATAGAGGAGGTGAGAGACGTAGGGGGAACAGTCGGTTTACCAGCCGGATAAGAGCCCCAGGCGAGACGCGCCTGGTAGTGAAGCCAATTCTGAACCCATGGAGTTAGGAGCTCTTCGAGCACCACTCTCCAAGAGTGAGAGGGAGAGTAGACGTACTCAGGGGCTCTGTATGTACTGCGGAAAGAAAGGGCACTACGTTCGTGAGTGCCCCGCTAGGCCCAAAACTCTAGGAGGTACATATAAAAACAAGAAGACGGTAGCATCGACATTAGGCACAGACCGTAGCGGTGTTTCCTCGGTTCCTTCAGGGTCGGTGGTGGATAAAGAATGGAGGATACCTTCTTTGGCCACCACTCGGGTGAGGGATACTGAATCCCATATGGTGCTCTCGATGGGTCTAGAAGTTAAGCAACACATGTTCCAGGTAATGGCCATGTTGGACTCCGGGGCTACCGGTAATTTCATAGACAGCGGCTTGGTGCAACACCTAGACATAAGTAGGGTGCCCCTAGATAACCCTGTGGAGGTATTGGCAGTGGATGGCAAGCCCCTTAAATCAGGACTCATCACGGAGCAGACAGAGACTCTATACCTGTCGGTTGGGATAAGAGGGGGACAACATATGGAGGAAGTGGTTCTGAACATCATTGACGCCCCACAGTATGAGGTGATACTGGGGATGCCATGGTTCTGTCGCCATAACCCCACCATTAATTGGAAAGACAAGACCATCCATTTCCTGTCGGAGGTGTGTAAGGAACATCTATTCCTCGAACCTATCTCCTGTGCGGCAGCCCTAGCTCAACCGTTTTTGGTGGCCACTGCTTCCGAGAAAGAGATGGTTCTGCCGAACGAATATACACACTTCGCGGATGTTTTGAGCAAATCCCAGGCGGAAAAACTCCCACCACATAGGCGGTATGACTGTCAAATCGACTTGGTAGACGGAGCCACCATACCCGCCTGCCGGGTCTATGCACTATCAGAACCAGAGACCAAGCACTTAAGGGAGTACATAGACCATTTCTTGAAATAGGTTTCATTAGACCATCACGTTCCCCTGCAGCATCCCCTCTTTTCTTCATAGCCAAGGCGAGCGGAGAATTGAGAGCTTGCTGCGACTACCGCATGCTAAACAAAAACACAATCCGCAATCGCTATCCTTTACCCCTCATACCTGTCTTGATAGATCAGGTGCGTGAAGCAAAGATATACACCAGACTAGACCTAAGAGGGGCGTATCATCTGGTACGCATACGAGAGGGGGATGAATGGAAACGGCCTTTAAGACGCGCTATGGCCTGTTTGAGTACACTGTGATGCCGTTCGGGCTCTGCAATGCCCCTGCGGCGTTTCAGTACTTTTTGAACGACGTACTGAAAGAGTACGTGGATCATTCGGTGGTTGTCTATATCGACGACATACTGATTTACTCGGACTCGGATGAAAAACATCAAGAACATGTCATACAGGTCTTAAGGACCCTTAGGAAGCACCACTTGTACTGCAAGTTGAGCAAGTGTGAGTTTGGAGTGCATGAGGTAGAGTTTTTGGGGGTTATGCTCCGTCCTGAAGGCTTGGGTATGGCAGAAAGGAAGGTACAGGCAGTGCAGGAATGGCCGGTTCCAAAGAATGTCAAAGAAGTACAAAGCTTCCTGGGCTTTGCCAATTTTTACCGCCGGTTTATCCAAGGTTTCTCGCAATTGGCAATTCCGATCACCAGGCTACTCAGAAAGGTAGTACCCTTCGGATGGACCCCAGAGGCCGCAGACGCTTTTGAGTACCTAAAACATGCATTCACCTCCGCACCGGTCCTTAAACACCCCCGGTTGGATGCTCCCTTCATTGTGGAAGCAGATGCTTCAGACGAGGCGATAGGGGCTATCCTCTCACAAAGGGACAAACACACGGGGCAGCTACATCCGGTCGCGTATCTCTCCAAAAAGCTTAACCCGGCGGAAAAGAACTATAACATAGCGGAGAAGGAGTTGTTGTCAATAAAAAAGGCCTTCCAGGAATGGCGCCCTTACTTGTGGGGGGCCCGGCATCCAATCACGGTATACTCCGACCATCGCAATCTCCAATACATTAAGACGGCTAGGCATCTTTCTCCAAGACAGATGAGGTGGATGCTCTTCTTTGAGGAATACAACTCGTCATCACTTTCCGACCGGGGTCGGAGAATCGCAAAGCGGATTCTTTGTCCCGCCTTGCTTCAGACGAAGGTAAGACCGCGGTCCCTCCTGAAGCCATCATTGATCCCTCTAAAGTGGTGTGTGTTCTCAAGGCCGAACAATACTTGGAGGAAGTACGGCGTTATCGGAGCACCCAAGAGTGGGATGAATGGGCCAGAGCGAACGCTGCCCGAGCCATCAAGAAAGGTCTACCGTTTCAGAACGATAAGCTGTACCTCCCCACAGGGGCTCTAAGGAAAAAGGCGTATGCTTGGTGTCATGACTCGCCATTGGCGGGACATCCCGGGATAAAAAAACTATCCTGTTGATGCAGAGACATTTCTGGTGGGATTCATTGGTCCGGGATGTCAAGGGGTGGGTCTCGAGGTGTGAGAGTTGTGCTCGAGGAAAGGGGGACACGACGAAAAAGAAAGGGAAACTGATTCCCATGCCCACTCCTCGTTTGCCATGGCAACATATTAGTTTGGACTTTATCACAGGGCTACCTATGGACCAGGGGTATTCTGCGCTTCTGGTGGTGGTAGACAGCCTCACCAAAATGGGTCATTTCGTTCCCTGCAAAAACCTGCCCACTGCAGGACAGACCGCTCAATTGGTGCTCCAGAACATCGTTAAACTACACGGAACTCCCAAGGTCATTGTGTCGGATAGGGGCCCTCAATTTATTGCGAGCTTTTGGAGGATGTGGTGCCAAGCCCTGCACGTTGAGTCAGCGGTGTCTACGAGCTTCCATCCGCAAACCGATGGACAGACGGAGAGGCTCAATCAGACATTGAAGAAGTACTTAAGGTGTTACGCAAAAGAAGCACAGGAATCCTGGGTTTCCATGCTATGGATGGCCGAGTTGGCATATAACAATGCTTCTCATAGCTCTACGGGCATCTCTCCATTCGCAGCCAATTATGGTTTCTGTGCCCGAATCTTGCCCATTGACCTGCCTGACAATATCGCCGACCAACCCTCTGTTCGTGCTCACATCAAAACGCTGCAGGAGGTGCATAAGAAAGTGAGGAAACAGCTGTTACGGGCGAAGCTGGTGTATAAAGGATGGGAAGATCGTCATCGGATCGATGGACCTCAGTATGAGGTGGGGGACATGGTATGGCTGTCCACTAAGAACATCCAGTTCAAACTGCGCAGTGTGTTCCATCCTAGATTCATAGGCCCTTACCCAGTGACTAAGAGGATTAATCCTGTGGCGTACAAATTGCGGTTGCCGTGCTCCCTCCGGATTCATCCTGTATTTCATTGCAGTCTCTTGAAACCCGCTGTAGGGGCGAAACGGAAATCACCCCCTCCGATAGCTATGAACGGTGGGCTGGAATACGAGGTGAAAAGCATTCTGGACTCCAAGTACAGGAGAGGGAAGTTGTGGTTTCTGGTGTCCTGGAAAGGCTACACCCCGGAAGACGATTCATGGGAACCATGCGTCAATGTGCATGCCCCGGTGGCGGTTCGCACATTCTATCGCAGACATCCCGATAAGCCTGGATCTAGGAGGCGCTTGGCAGGGGGATCTACTGTCAGGTATGGCAAACGTTGCGCCTGCCTAGACCACAAATCCCAGAATGCCCTATGATGCGGGGGCGGAGCCACGTCCTTAAATAGGACGCAACACGCACAGTAGGGCGTGCGTAATTCTGAATGCGACCCTGTTGCATATTTCCCCCGGGACTAAAGAGGAGAAGCAGACGCGAGGTTGCGTCTGATTGTTTTAGGACCCGGAATTTCTCCTGAGGCAGCGTGAAAGGCTGCAAGCACCGTGGGCATTTCTGCCCGCGTTTCGAGGACGGATAGAGAGCCGTTATAGAAACTCGGCGTTTCTTCCAAGGACACGGTATTAGGAGGGACTGCTGTTCCTTTACGAGGCCAAGCTGAGGGGGAAGAAACATTCAGTGAAACTCCAGCACGCTCTGAGGTAAGAGCAGGACATTGGCGACAAAATAATACCGGATCAGAATCATGTGTTAAGGCTCACAGGCCTGATACTCTCCAGGGATAAAAAACATTGCTACGATTGTTTTGTATGATTAGCTCCAAAGTTGGAGCTTAGTTTACAGGCACTTTTCTATCACCATTATTTGACTAGACATTGGAGATAGGAACAGGTAAAAAAACCCTCGTGACTGTAATCGAAAGGATGCTCTACTAAAGTGTTCTGAAACTCAGACTATTTGCTTTCTTCAAAATTACCTCATTTATTCTACAAACCTTTTGTTCAAACTGGCAAGGACTCCCATAGTAGGATCGTACCTGGTATGCATGAATACCGCTTGACTGGTAAAAGGGAGAAGGTGTGTGCTATGAGACTTGTCAGGTAATTAGAAACCTAGCGAGACTATATGAGAGTAGTGTTGCATGCCCTTGTTTCTCATAGTGCTGTTCTTTGTTTTCCAGATTCTACACCCTGCTGTTCCCTTCCTACCCTTCCCTCACTTGATCGCCCTAAACCTCTGTGCAGTTATTGTAGGAGTTGGGGATGTCAAGGGGTGGAACCCATATTGCCTCACACGAATCCTGAGGAGTACTCGTCTTTGGACCGGATCGTTACAGATACAGTCCCTGACATGGTCAGGTTGCCTATAAATCTTGTTTTTAATAGGCAGACTGTCCCCAGTGTCCACTTCATGAGTGCACCAGGTGGTCTGACTGGGTGTCAGTGAAAACATATGTCGAAACTGATTGAGGACTTGCCTGCAATCAGTTTGTTGCTGGGTAGTGAGGCTGCCTGCCAAGGCTACCCCATCAACTGACCCATCGTCAGGGTTCTGTGAGAGCAGGTCAGGGAGTGGGTCACTCTCTTCCTCCTGCCCTTCATCAGTAGCCATGAGCAAGCCCATGTCTGCCCGGTCCACATATGGTTTTAACCTGTTGACATGGAGAACCCTGTGGGGACTCCTGGGTGTTCCTAGGTCTACTAAATAAGTGACCTCACCCTTCTGCTCAACAATAGTGTGGGGTCCACTCCATTTATTTTGGAGAGCTGCTGGGGCCACTGGCTCCAACACCCACACCTTCTGTCCTGGCTGGTAAACAGTCAGAACAGTCTTTTGGTCATGCCAGGCCTTCTGAAGTTCCTGGCTAGCCTCAAGGTTTTTGGTTGCCTTTTTCATGTACTCAGCCATCCTGGAGCGGAGACCAAGTACATAGTCCACTATATCTTGCTTTGGGGGCTTGAAAGGTAACTCCCATCCTTCCTTCACCAAGCACAGTGGACCCCTCACAGGGTGGCCAAACAGAAGTTCAAAAGGGCTGTAACCAACCCCTTCTGAGGCACCTCCCTATATGCGAATAAAAGGCAGGGCAAGAGTATGTCCCATCTACGCCTAAGCTTTTCTGGGAGCCCTTTAATCATGCCCTTCAAGGTTTTGTTGAATCTCTCAACTAAACCATTGCATTGTGGGTGATAGGGTGTGGTGAACTTATAAGTCACTCCACACTCCTTCCACATTGCTTTTAAGTACCCAGACATGAAGTTAGCATCCCTGTCTGATACTACCTCCTTAGGAAAGCCCACTCTTGAGAAGATTCCCAGGAGGGCCCTTGCCACCACAGGTGCTGTAGTGGTCCTGAGGGGAATAGCTTCTGGGTACCTGGTGGCATGATCCACTACCACCAGGATAAACCTGTGCCCAGAGGCTGTTTGGGGATCCATGGGACCAACAATGTCAATCCCTACCCTTTCAAAGGGCACCCCCACCACAGGTAGTGGTATCAGGGGGCCTTTGTAGTGCCACCTGCTTTGCCACTGGCTTGGCAGGTTACACAGGAGCGACAAAACTCCTTACTGTCTTCAGACATGTGGGGCCAGTGAAAGTGAGGGACAATTCTGTCCCAAGTCTTGTTCTGGCCCAGGTGACCTGCTAAGGGAATATCATGGGCTAGGGTCAATAGGAAGCCCCTGAACTTCAAAGGTATTACCAACCTCCTGGTAGCACCAGGCTTGGGGTCTCTACTCTCTGAGTACAGGAGTCCATCATCCCAATACACTGTATGGGGACCACTAGCTTTCCCAGCAGCCTCAGCAGCAGCTTGCTGTCTGAGGGGTTCAAGGGAGGGGCAGCTCTGCTGCTCCTGGCTCAGATCTGCCCTAGAAGGTCCCCCTGTTCCCAAGAACTCAACCTGGTCAGGTTCAAGTTCCTCTGGGACAGTTCCTTCTTCAGGGCTGAGATCATCCCCCTCAAGGGACTGATCTTCCTCCTGAGCCAAGGGGGAAGGCACTGCCTTAACCCTACTACTCCTCCTCTTGGAAGGCACTTGGTCCATTCTTCCAGAATCCAAGGCCTGTTCAGTGCGAGACATTTTGGCTTGTGACCTGGTCACAGCAAACACATCTGCAGGGATCCCCAGCATTTCTGCATGAGTCCTGAGCTCCACTTCTGCCCAAGCAGAAGTCTCTAAGTCATTGCCAAGCAAGCATTCGACTGGTAGGTTTGCACTTACCACAACCTTCTTAAGGCCAGTTACCCCTCCCCAGGAGAAGTTAACAACTGCCAGAGTATGGTCTGTTCTGACATTGCTAGCATTGGTCACTTGGTACATTTCACCAAGCATAACTTGCCCAGGTAGCACAAGGTCTTGTGTCACCATTGTGACACTTGCCCCTGTGTCCCTAAATGCCAAAGCCTCACGTCCATTGATTAAAGGCTGTTGTCTGTACTTGCCCAGATTACTGGGACTCACAGTGGAGGTCACATCCATGCCTCCATCACAGACTAACACAGCCTGAGTCAGTTCTCTGACTAAGTCAGAGCCCAACTCAGTTCCCAGGGTGAACCCTACTAAACCCTTTGCTGGAGCACTTCCACCAACTGTACTAGGGGGAACAGGTGCCTTAGGGGCATTGGTGGGTGCTGGACTGGAGTCTTTGGACTTGGTGCAATCACTGGTCCAGTGGGTCTTTTGCTTACAGACCTTGCACCATGGTTTTCTTTGGCCTTTACCTTTGGTAGACTGTGAATCCCCACCAGAAGAAGATTTTTGGGGGCCTGATGAAGACTTTTGATCTTTACCCTTCTCCCCACCTTTGTCAGAGTTCTTAGCATCTTGCTTCTTGGTTTCCCCACCTTGGTTCTGTACCTTCTGCTTCACCCTGGTTCTGACCCATTTGTCTGCCTTCTTTCCCAATTCTTGGGGAGAGGTCAGATCAGAGTCTACCAGGTATTGATGCAACAGCTGATTTTGACAGTTATTAAGAATCTGCTCCCTCATTATCAGATTGTACAATCCTGAGAAGTCACACACCTTACTGCCCATCAACCAGCCTTCCAGAGCCTTGGCAGAACAATCCACATAGTCTACCCAGTCTTGAGTCTGTGCTTTTTGGGTGTCTCTGAACTTCAACCTGTACTGTTCAGTGGTTAGGCCAAACCCATCAATAAGAGCACTCTTCAGGACCTTGTAATTATCAGCATCCTCCTCTCTAACAGTGAGGAGCTTATCTCTACCTTTGTCAGCAAAGGAGAGCCACAAGATTGCTGCGCACTGCTCCTGAGGGACCTTCTGTACTTTACAGGCCCTCTCTAAAGCAGTTATCCATTTGTGGATATCATCCCCACTCTGGTAGGGAGGGACAATCTTGCTCAGGTTCCTATGGTCATAGGACCTTTCCCTGTCTCTAGGGACATGGCAGCCACCATGGGACTCTAGTCCCAACTTTCTTCTCTCTCTAAGGAGATCTAGGGATTCCCTATCTAAAGCCAATTGCTTTTTTCTGATTTCCAGCTGAGTTTCCTCATACTGGACCAGTCGGTCTCTCCTCTCATGAGAGGATTCCCTCCTGTGAGAAGAGACAGAGCTCCCTATAGAGGTGCCAGAGTGGTTAGACTCCTGAGAAGGAGATCTAGACTTCCTGGGCACACTCTTAATCCTTCCTGGGGGACAAAGAGGGCATCATCTTGATCATCCTCATCATCATCCACAGGAGGGATTGGGTTTTCCAGGTCAGGGTCATTGTCACCCTCCTGGCCAGTTTCAGAGGGGGGCTGGGGGTATTGGTACCCCTAGCCTCGTCCTCTTCGTCTGCCCCACCCTCAGCTCCTACCCCTTCAGTCCCTACAGGCTTACTAAGGTCATAAGCCACCAACAACTCCTTGAGGTGTTGGGTGGTGGGGCTTTGGCCTGTCCTTAATTTTCTCAAGTTACATAAAGCTCTCAATTCCAAGAATGGGAGTGTATCATACTTGGAGGGTGGAAGCTCAATGGCTTCCTGCAAGGATTCTTTGGATCCTGCCCTTAAAGACATTACTAGTGTGGTGTGGTGTATGCACTACCTACTCTAGTGTGGCCTACTAAACTCTCTTGAGTTGTAGAAAGGGTTGTGCTATCCCTTAACACACAACTCTAAGTTCAGTAGAACTTACTATTATTCTAAGCTTAAATTATATGTACCTTTGGTACCTTTAGTGGTTTTCAGTTGATCAATTCAATTGAGATTATCTGGTAAAACAATAGCAAGCTGGAATCCCACACGCTGCACACCAATGTGAGAAGTTGGCCTGGTATATGCTGTCCACTAATTATAGTGGGCACCTTGCACCAGTCCAAACAACCCCTTATTGGAGATAGGTTAAAGACAACCTTATTGAAAGCTATCCTAGTGGTAGCTATGGAGAGCAGCCTTCAGGCTAAGTCTTGAAGGAATGTAAAGCAGCTTGTTTTACCAGTCTATAATCTCTTGAGTGACCAAATGAAAGAGCACCACACCAGGTATATATTCAAAATATATGTATTTATTGCTAAACACACCCCTCTAGTCTCTTTATGAGGCTAGAGTTCGAAGTACATAAATTATAAGTTATTAAATCACAGTAATAGCACAAATGCACGTTTGGGCCCTAGGGGCGTACCAAACCATATACCAATAAAGTGGTATGCGAACCACGACTGAACTAGACACTAGGCCTAGAGCCTCTAGAAGTGCTTGGACCACAAGGAACCACCCAAGGTAGTGACACAGGGGACCCACGGGAGACGCGTGCAGTGTAAATACACAACCGCGATACGCCGTTAACTTCTATGGAGAAAGTCGGGATCGGGAAAATAGAGGAAAGGGACACTTAAAAGAGGACTAGGACAAAACCCTTTGAGATCTAGGACTTTGAAGAGTCTCTACCCACGGGAGCACCGGAGTACTCGTGTTACCTCACCCAGGGAAGCCGGGTGCATAGGTGCCTTTCGGGGTCGGGTTTCGTCGTCGATTCGAATGGCGATCTGCTGCAAAGTGCTGCTGGCGGCCAAGAGAAAAGTGTCCGGGTGGATCCAAGAGTGGATCGGAGTTCTGGTGAACCTGAAAGCAGAGGGGACAGAGTCTGGGTCACCAGCCAGTGACCAGGAAGGCGATGGACAGATGCCCATCAATGTCGAGTGCTTCAGGTACATTGATGGTCGTCTTGAATCTTCAGCCACGAGGTCTGGGAGGCGTTGTCGGCGACCAGGAGCAGGATTCAAGCTGGTACACAATGTTTGTCGAGTGCTGAGGTGTCGGCGACCGGATTGGACCCAACAAGCCTTGGCAACGGCAAGTCTCGGTGAAGATGTTGATCGTCAATGGTGCAGACCAGCAAGGACTGTGGAACTCACCCAGCGAGGGTAAGTGAGGGCAGGCCTGGAGCAATCAGGATGCCAAGTAAGAAAAGGATTGGCCTTCGTTAAGGGCTACTAGCCAACAGGCTAGTGACCGCGAAGGAGCCTCGTGACACCACACGTGGAGCTGACTTACAGGACACTCGTGGAGTGGGGGCCAGTGATCTTCGGTGCCGGTGGTGCTGGAGGCTAGGGCTACTCGGAGCCCAAAGCACGACTTCTTGGGAGACCCAGAAGATGATGCACTTGCAAATGTGCTCGGTGTCCAGGGGTCACGGTCTCAAGTCACCCACGATAGCCACGGGCCTCAGCTTTGCTGGGGACTCAGGGTAGCCTCGGGAAGTCTGAGAATCCACCTCTGGTGATGCGATGACTTTGGCGTCCGACGGGAGCTTCAGAAATGCGAACTGGACAGATGCTTCTTTGGTGCCTGCCAAGCAGGGGAGTCACTCCTTGACCCCAAGGGAGATTCTTCAGTCCTCTAATCTTGTCGTAGAGCGTCGAAGGTCCAGGATTCAGTTTCAGAGTTTCATCCAGGTATAATCTAAAGTCCTAAGGACTGGGTTCCTACCTTTATTCTAAAAATAGGGGTTGGACTACTCTGTGGCCCCACCTATGGGTGGGTCAGGGCAGAGGGGTGGCTACACCCCTTTCCCTTTGTCCAGTTCGCGCCAAAGCAGGGGCTGCAAGCCCCTGATCCGGTTTGAACTGGGGTATGCACAGGGACACCAAATGTGCCCCCAGTGCAGGACTTCAAAGCACCCGAAAGTGCTCCCGCCCAGCCCCAATACACATTATCCTGTCTGGGGAGGTGGTCACACCTCCCTGGGACAGGAAACCTATTGTCCAGGCCTCCCCTGCCGGAGTTTCGTCCAGCAGCAGGAGGCCAGACTCGTGTCTGTGGCAGCAGCATCCATTTTGTGATGCCAGGGCTCTGGAAAGAAGTTACCGGACTCGTCAGAGTTAACATGTCTTTCCCTCTAGAAGGGTGGAATGCTACCCCGCTGCCAGCATTGGCGGGGGGTAGTATTCCAAGATGTTTGACACCAAACACGACATGTTTAGGTGCAGCCATTCCAAAGTTAGCATTTTACCGCGAGGATATAATGCGCTTAAGAGTATATGGTCAGGCTGCACTACAAACAGCATCAGAGATGGTCTCCGAACGCTGCAGAGGGGCCCTGCTCATGCAGGGGCACCCTCTCACATAGGAACCATGCACTCTGCCTTTAGGATTGATAAGGCCTGCCTTAGGAGTGACTTATAGGTTTATATGTGTGTATGTATTTCGTGATATAGGTAACCTATATCACAGTAAGGGGTGCATGCACCACCTTACCCAGGCTGCAGTAGCAGACCTGTGGTGTCAGTTTGGATGGCCTTCCAGGGGTGGCATAATACATGCTGCAGCCCCTGGCAGGCCTCTGAGGTACCTATGCCCTTGGTACATAGTATACCATATACTAGGGACTTATAAGGGCACTCCAGATCCCAATCAGTGATGTGCCTAAGGCACAAGGAAACCATTTTACAGAGAAAGCAGATAGACTGGGGCCCTGAATAGCAGGATCCCAGTCCAACTAAGTCATAAACCAGCAAAACACCATAAAAAAAGTGGGGGCAACCATATAGTCAGATCCCACCTTCCGACACCCCTACACTGCCCGAACACCACTGCACTGTACTAAACCCTGAAACACTACCCCCAGCATGACCACCTACACTGCCCGAACACCACTGCTCTGCCCTAAACCCTGAAACACCACCCTCAGCATGTCCCCCTATACTGCCCGAACACCCATGCACTCCCCAAAACCCTGAAACACTAGCCCCAGCACGACCCCCTACACTGCCCGAACACCACTGCACTGCCCTAAACCCTGAAACACCAGCCCCAGCATGACCCCCTTCACTGCCCAAACACCACTGCACTGCCCTAAACCCTAAACACCACCCCCAGCACGACCCCCTACACTGCCCGAACACCACTGCACTGCCCTAAACCCTGAAACACCAGCCCCAGCAAGACCCCCTACACTGCCTGAACACCACTGCCCTAAACCCTGAAACACCACCTCCAGCAAGACCCCCTACACTGCTCGAACACCACTGCACTGCCCTAAACCCTGAAACACTGCTCCCAGCAAAACCCCCTACACTGCCCGAACACCACTGCACTGCCCTAAACCCTGAAACACCATTCCCAGCACAACCCCCTACACTGCCCGAACACCACTGCTTTGCGCTAAACCCTGAAACACCAGCCCCAGCAAGACCCCCTACACTGCCCGAATACCATTGCAATGCCCTAAACCCTGAAACACCAGCCCCAGCAAGACCCCCTACACTGCCCGAACACCACTGCACTGCCCTAAACCCTGAAACACCCCCCCCAGCAAGACCCCCTACATTGACTGAACACCACTGCACTGCCCTAAACCCTGAAACACCACCCCCAGTACGCCCCTACACTGCCCGAACACCACTGCTCTGCCCAAAACCCTGAAACACCAGCCCCAGCAGGACCCCCTACACTGCCCGAACAACACTGCACTGCCCTAAACCCTGAAATACCACCCCCTGCATGACCCCTACACTGCCCGAACACCACTGCTCTGCCCAAAACCCTGAAACACCTGCCCCAGCAGGACCCCCTACACTGCCCGAACAACACTGCACTGCCCTAAACCCTGAAACACCACCCCCTGCATGACCCCCTACACTGCCCGAACACCACTGCTCTGCCCTAAACCCTGAAACACCACCCCCAGGATGACCCCCTACACTGCCCGAACATCACTGCACTGCCCTAAACCCTGAAACACCACCCCCAGCACGACCCCCTACACTGCCCTAACACCACTGCACTGCCCTAAACCCTGAAACACCACCCCCAGCAAGACCCCCTACACTGCCCGAACACCACTGCCCTATATCCTGAAACACTACCCCCAGCAAGACCCCCTACACTGCCCGAACACCACTGCACTGCCCTAAACCCTGAAACATCACCCCCATCAAGACCCCATACACTGCCTGAACACCACTGCCCTAAACCCTGAAACACTACCTCCAGAAAGACCCCCTACACTGCCCGAACACCACTGCACTGCCCTAAACCCTGAAACACCACCCCCAGCGCGATCTCCTACACTGCCCGAACACCACTGCACTGCCCTAAACCCTGAAATACCACCCACTGCATGACCCCCTACACTGCCCGAACACCACTGCACTGCCCTAAACCCTGAAACACCACCCCCTGCACGACCCCCTACAGTGCCCGAACACAACTGCACTGCCCTAAACCCTGAAACACCAGCCCTAGCAAGACCCCTACACTGCCCGAACACCACTGCACTGCCCTAAACCCTAAAACACCAGCCCCAGCAAGACCCCCTACACTGCCCGAACACTACTGCACTGCCCTAAACCCTAAAACACCAGCCCCAGCAAGACCCCCTACAGTGCCCGAACACCACTGCACTGCCCCAAACCCTGAAACACCATCCCCAGCAAGAGCCCCTACACTGCCTGAACACCACTGCACTGCCCTAAACCCTGAAACACCACCCCAAGCACGACCCCCTACACTGCCCGAACACCACTGCCCTGCCCAAAACCCTAAAACACCAGCCCCAGCATGACCCCCTACACTGCCCGAACACCACTGCACTGCCCTTAACCCTGAAACACCAGCCCCAGCAAGACCCCCTACACTGCCCGAACACCACTGCACTGCCCTAAACCCTGAAACACCAGCCACAGCAAGACCCCCTACACTGCCCGAGCACCACTGCACTAAACCCTGAAACACCACCCCCAGCAAGACCCCCTACACTGCCCGAACACCACTGCACTGCCCTAAACCCTGAAACACCACCCCCAGCACGACCCCCTACACTGCCCGAACACCACTGCACTGCCCTAAACCCTGAAACACAACCCCCAGCAAGACCCCCTACACTGCCCGAACACCACTGCCCTATATCCTGAAACACTACCCCCAACAAGACCCCCTACACTGCCCGAACACCACTGCACTGCCCTAAACCCTGAAACACCAGCCCTAGCCAGGCCCCTAGACTGCCCGAACACCACTGCACTGCCCTAAACCCTGAAACACCAGCCCCAGCAAGACCCCCTACACTGCCCGAACACCACTGCACTGCCCTAAACCCTGAAACACCAGCCCCAGCAAGACCCCCTACACTGCCCGAACACTACTGCACTGCCCTAAAACACCAGCCCCAGCAAGACCCCCTACAGTGCCCGAACACCACTGCACTGCCCCAAACCCTGAAACACCATCCCCAGCAAGAGCCCCTACACTGCCTGAACACCACTGTACTGCCCTAAACCCTGAAACACCACCCCAAGCACGACCCCCTACACTGCCCGAACACCACTGCCCTGCCCTAAACCCTAAAACACCAGCCACATCAAGACCCCCTACACTGCCCGAGCACAACTGCACTAAACCCTGAAACACCAGCCCCAGCAAGACCCCCTACAGTGCCCGAACACCAGTGCACTGCCCCAAACCCTGAAACACCACCCCCAGCAAGAGCCCCTACACTGCCTGAACACCACTGCACTGCCCTAAACCCTGAAACACCACCCCGAGCACGACCCCCTACACTGCCCGAACACCACTGCACTGCCCTAAACCCTAAAACACCAGCCAAAGCATGACCCCCTACTCTGCCCGAACACCACTGCACTGCCCTTAACCCTGAAACACCAGCCCCAGCAAGACCCCCTACACTGCCCGAACACCACTGCACTGCCCTAACCCTGAAACAAAAGCCACAGCAAGACCCCCTACACTGCCCGAACACCACTGCACTAAACCCTGAAACACCACCCCCAGCAAGACCCCCTACACTGCCCGAACACCACTGCACTGCCCTAAACCCTGAAACACCACCCCCGCACGACCCCCTACACTGCCCGAACACCACTGCACTGCCCTAAACCCTGAAACACCACCCCCTGCACGACCCCCTACACTGCCCGAACACCACTGCACTGGACTAAACCCTGAAACACCACCCCCTGCACGACCCCCTACACTGCCCGAACACCACTGCACTGTACTAAACCCTGAAACACCACCCCCTGCACGACCCCCTACACTGCCCGAACACCACTGCACTGCCCTAAACCCTGAAACACCACCCCCTGCACGACCCCCTACACTGCCCGAACACCACTGCACTGCCCTAAACCCTGAAACACCACCCCCAGCAAGACCCCCTACACTGCCCGAACACCACTGCACTGCCCTAAACCCTGAAACATCACCCCCAGGAAGACCCCCTACACTGCCTGAACACCACTGCCCTAAACCCTGAAACACCACCTCCAGCAAGACCCCCTACACTGCCCGAACACTACTGCACTGCCCTAAACCCTGAAACACCAGCCCCAGCAAGACCCCCTACACTGCCCAAACACCACTGCACTGCCCTAAACCCTGAAACACCTCCCCCAGCAAGACCCCCTACACTGACTGAACACCACTGCACTGCCCTAAACCCTGAAACACCTCCCCCAACACGACCCCCTACACTGCCCGAACACCAATGCTCTGCCCAAAACCCTGAAACACCAGCCCCAGCAGGACCCCTACACTGCCCGAACACCACTGCACTGCCCTAAACCCTGAAACACCACCCCCTGCACAACCCCTTACACTGCCTGAACACCACTGCACTGCCCTAAACCCTGAAACACCACCCCCAGCATGACCCCCTACACTGCCCGAACACCACTGCACTGCCCTAAACCCTGAAACACCACCCCCAGCATGACCCCTACACTGCCCGAACACCACTGCACTGCCCTAAACCCTGAAACACTACCCCCAGCAAGACCCCCTACACTGCCCGAACACCACTGCCCTATATCCTGAAACACTACCCCCAGCAAGACCCCCTACACTGCCCGAACACCACTACACTGCCTAAACCCTGAAACATCACCCCCAGCAAGACCCCCTACACTGCCTGAACACCACTGCCCTAAACCCTGAAACACTTCCTCCAGAAAGACCTCCTACACTGCCCGAACACCACTGCACTGCCCTAAACCCTGAAACACCACCCCCTGCATGACCCCCTACACTACCCAAACACCACTGCACTGCCCTAAACCCTAAAACACTCCCCCAGCACGACCCCCTACACTACCCAAACACCAATGCACTACCCTAAATCCTAAAACACTACCCCCCGCACGACCCCCTACACTACCCAAACACCAATGCACTACTCTAAGCCCTAAAACACTACCCTGCACGACCCCCTACACTACCCAAAGACCACTGCACTACCCTAAACCCTAAAACACTACCCCCAGCACGACCCCCTACACTACACAAACACAACTGCACTACCCTAAACCCTAAAACACTACCCCCAGCACGACCCCTTACACTACCCAAACACCACTGCACTACTCTAAACCCTAAAACACTTCCCCCAGCAGTACCCCCTACACTACCCAAACACCACTGCACTACCCTAAACCCTAAAACACTACCCCCAGCAGTACCCCCTACACTACTCAAACACCATTGCACTACCCTAAACCCTAAAACACTACCCCCAGCAGTACCCCCTACACTACCCAAACACCACTGCACTACCCTAAACCCTAAACCTCTACACCCAGCACGACCCCCTACACTACCCAAACATCACTGCACTACCCTAAACCCTAAAACACTACCCCCAGCATGACCCCTACACTACCCAAACACCACTGCACTACCCTAAACCCTAAAACACTCCCCCAGCACGACTCCCTACACTACCCAAACACAACTGCACTACCCTAAACCCTAAATCTACCCCCAGCACGACCCCTACACTACCCAAACACCACTGCACTACCCTAAACCCTAAATCTACCCCCAGCACGACCCCCTACACTACCCAAACACCACTGCACTACCCTAAACCCTACATCTACCCTCAGCACGAACCCCTACACTACCCAAACACCACTGCACTACCCTAAAACACTACCCCTAGCACGACCCCCTACACTACACAAACACCACTGCACTGCCCTAAACCCTAAAACACTACCCCCAGCACAACCCCCTACACTCACACAAACACCATTGCACTACCCTACACCCTAAATCTACCCCAAGCATGACCCCCTACACTACACAAACATCACTGCACTACCCTAAACCCTAAAACACTGCCACCAGCATGACCCCCTACACTACACAAACACCACTGCACTACCCTAAACCCTAAAACACTACCCCCCACACAACCCCCTACACTACACAAACACCACTGCACTACCCTAAACCCTAAAACACTACCCTCAGCACGACCCCCTACACTACCCAAACACCACTGCACTACCTACACCCTAGAAAAGTAACCACCACCCCATGCCCAATCCCCCTTACCTCTCGCTCCTCGTGGTTCCTCTCTCCTCATGGATCCTGCTTCATGTCGTCTCTGACGGGCGGTGCACGTCATTGTGAGGAAAGGGAACAGCCTCTGTTTCCTTACAACGACATGGATCGTCTACATTTTTTTAGAACTCATGGTCATTTACCATACATACCTTTACAACAAAATGTGTTGTAAAGGCTTGTGTGGTAAATGACCATGCGTTCTAAAAAAATGCGTAGTAATGACTTTGCGATGTACAACGCATGCGTGGTAATGCATGCGTTGTAATGGTATCGCAAAGTAAAAAAGTTGTTGTAACAGCTGTTTACTGATCGTAGCTGGCCCCTGCTCTTCAGTGAGTCATTTATTTGATAAATTAGGCGGAAGGAATGTGTTTTTTTTACCGAAAAGTGCATTTCCGGCTGTTGTATTGTGAAAGTGTCCGCGTGGCCTGGTTTCACTTCCGGTGAGAGAGTGGAAGAGTCTGTTTGGATCTAAAGGGGTTCTGCTGTTGGACAGGGCCGGCGCGACACGTCATCAGTAAACACAGCTAATGGAAAGCGTTGTCCCCGAAGTGTGGAGAGTGCCATGAGAGGTCAACGAGTGTGCGTCCCACCGCAGTATGACCGTACCGCGTGACCCATGTGCCGCCTCCAGTGTACGGAAGGCAGAAGCGGCATCCATCGCAGGTCCTCTTGAAGACCGTTGTAGCACTAATTCTACATTTTGGAACTAGGACATTTTAACCTTGTTGTTCCTGCCAGATACAAAGAGAAGATCCTGTGTTATTCAGTGCCCTTGTTACCTTTTCTGTGGGTAGTGGTGCTTGTCACTTTGCTGCCCCGCCGGTGCACACGACTGGGCTCCCCACCTCGTGTGCCATCTGCAGGGCCTCTGCCCTCGGATCACTGGCTTCGGTTTCTGGAGTGGCAACATAAACAGTTGCTCCCAATGGACTAGCCTGAACACTTAGGTGAATATCCCCTGTGCCAGCATTCCGCGGAAATTCTTTCCTAGCTCTCCCACGCCGACGACGATGTCATAATAGCAGGGCTCCGCTCGCGACACTGTATGATGTCATAGGAGCCATAAGAGGACCTCGTCGGCGTGCTGACGTCAGTTCCACCCATTTTTTCCATGCCACCGAGGTAAACAGGTGGACCGACACATTTTCACATGTATACATAGTATACTAAATATATATTATCTACTGGCGGTCGCCAGTAGATAGTTATAGTTAGGACCTATTTTCCATAGGAAATTCACAACATTCTATTTCCAATAACTTTGGCGCCGGTTGACGAATATTCGTGAAATTTTCAAAACTCGTGGGGTGCTCCGGTCCGCTCGTATCCTGAAAGTTTCGGGGTGATTTGTCAAGCGGGGGCCGAGAAAAAAGGGGGGTCCCAAAACGTGTTTTCTCCATGTTAATTCCCATAGGAAATTTTAGACACGGCTACAGCCCGAACTGCTGAACGGAATTACACCAAATTTGGCAAAAAGGTAGCGCTTGGTTCAGAAAGCGACCTTTTTTAAAATCCGTTCAGTAGTTGCGGAGAAATTCAAAAAATAAGAGTAAAAAAATCAATTTCCCATAGGAAACTTTATGTAAGGCTACAGCTCAAACTGCTGAACGGAATTACACCAAATTTGGCAAAGAGGTAGTTCTTGGTTCAGAAAGAACCCTTTTGTTAAATGGTGTAAATCCGTTCAGTGGTTGCTGAGAAAATCAAAAGTAAAAACACATATATATCTATTGCCGCGTAGGATCCGCGCACCCTCCCGATCACGAGCTGTATGCTAATTGGCTGTCAACACTCCAAACCAGGAAGTGTTGGCAGCCATCTTATGCCTCGGTAGAACCGAGGCACAAGAAAAGAGAAAAACTAACGTGCAAAATGCAAAAAGGGGCAGGGTAGAAACACCCTGACCCCCTAGGCCTGCTCAGGGGGTCCCACAAGGACCCCCAGGGCCAACAAAAGCATTTTTTTTTTTAAATCGGCGAAATTCGCACACCCAGCGCGAATTTCGGCCGAAAATTTAAAAAAAACGAAGCGCGGGCTCCCGCGCTTCGTATTCAAAAAGCCCCTGGTGGGCCAAGTCCCGGGAGCAGTAAAAAAATGTGTGGGGGGGGGCCCAATCCCCCCACACTGCCCCGGGGACCGCCACCCCCGGGGCTTTGCATTATATTTGTGGAGTGGGGGGCACATGGCCCCCCCCGCAGCCCTGGGGACCGCCACCCCCGGGGCTTGTTTTTATAAAGTTGGGGCGGGCCTCTGAGGCCCCCTAAGCTCCCGGGGACCGCCACCCCGGGGCTCACTTTAATTATATTTGCGGGGGCACACTGCCCCCCGCAGCCCCGGGACCGCCACCCAGCGGGGCTTCTTTTTTAAAATAAATGTACCTGTGGGGGCTCCCACACGCCCCGGGGCCCGCCACCTCCCCGCGGCACTAACATGTAAATTAGGGGGTCCGTAAAGGACCCCGAGCCCCGGGGACCACCACCTCCCTGGGGCTATGTACAGATTGGGAGGGGGGCCACACAGCCCCCATCCTGGAGCCAGTGATGGCCCTGGGGACTGCCACCCCCCAGGGCCAGCTCCTGCAGTGTCCCGGGGTGCCCATCCCCGGGACACTGCTGTTTGCAATGACAGGGTGGGAGCCCGCGGCTCCCGCCCTGTCATTGCAAACTTGCTTTGCTTCATTGAAGCGAGAGCAGGGAAACCTGCTCTCACTTCAATTAAGCAAAGCAGATTGCTTTTCCAAATGGGGGCCTGCATGTCAGCAGCTCCCCATGTGGAAAAGCAATGCCGGCTCCCGCAGGACGCGGGGAGCCGGCGGGACCGTGGGGGCATTGGGGCTCCCCCCACGGTTCCCAATGGAGAGGGCCAGCCCTGGGGGATGGGGTCCCCGGGGCTAGAAGTGGCCCTGGAGGGGGGCCACGCGGCCCCCCTCCCCAAAATTAAATAATGAAATAAAAAAATTAAATACAAAATAAAGGCTGGCCCCGGGGGATGGGGTCCCCGGGGCCAGTAGAGGCCTCAGGAGGGGGGCCACGCAGCCCCCCTCCATAAAAAAAATATATATTTGGCCATGCCCCGGGGGATGGGGTCCCCGGGGCCGGAATTGGCCACGGGAGGAGGGGCCCACGCGGCCCCCTTCCCGTTCATTTTATTTATTTTTTATTAAAATAGGGGTCAGGCCCTGGGGGGTGGGGTCCCCAGGGCCCAAAAAAAGTAAAAAGAAGGAGGCCACACAGCCCCCTTCTAAAAAAAACAAAAAACAAAAAAAACACGCGATTGTGAGGGAGGCCCGCCCCCTCCCAGCAACACTCTGCAAATGCGCCCTGTGGCGCGTTTTAAGTTGGGAAATGAATTCCCCTTCAATACTGGGGGTCCCTGGGGCCAACTAGCCCACCAGGTACCTCCAGTAAGCGCCACAGGGCTGCGTTATAGAGAGGTGGTCCAGGCCACGCCCCTTTTTACACCTCTCTGCAACGCAGCTCTGTGGAGCTTACTGGAGGTACCTGGTGGGCTAGATGGACCCCAGGGACCCTCAGGATTCAAGGGGACTTTATCCCCCAACTTAAAACGCACCACGGGGTGCGTTTGCACAGTGGTGAAGGGAGGGGGCGGGGCCTGAGGTGACATGTGTGCAAACACGCCCTGCGGCGCGTTTTAAGTTTGGGAATTAATTCCCCTTGAATCCTGAGGGACCTTGCGGGCCAAATAGCCCACCAGGTACCTCCAGTAAGCGCCACAGGCCTGCCTTGCAGAGAGGTGGTCCGAGGCCACGCCCCTTTTTACACCTCTCTGCAACGCAGTTCTGTGGCGCTTACTGGAGGTACCTGGTGGGCTAGTTGGACTCCAGGGACCCTCAGGATTCAAGGGGACTTAATCCCCCAACTTAAAACGTGCCACGGTGCGTGTTTGCACAGTGGTGAAGGGAGGGGAGGGGGCGGGGCCTGATGTGACAAGTGTGCAAACGCGCTCCGTGGTGCGTTTTAAGTTGGGGGATTAAGTCCCCTTGTATCCTGAGGGTCCCTGGGGGCCAACTAGCCCACCAGGTACCTTCAGTAAGTGCAACAGTGTTGCGTTGCAGAGAGGTGTAAAAAGGGGCGTGGTCTCGGACCACCTCTCTGCAACGCAGCTCTGTGGTGCTTACTGGAGGTACCTGGTGGGCTAGTTGGGCCTTAGGGACCCTCAGGATTCAAGGGGACTAAATCTCCCAACTTAAAACGCGCCACGGGGCGCGTTTGCACACTTGTCACATCAGGCCCCACCTGCTCTCTTCACCACTGTGCAAACAGGCCTTCTGGCGTGTTGTAAGTTGGGGGATTAAGTCCCCTTGAATCCTGAGGGTCCCTTGGGTCCAACTAGCCCACTAGGTACCTCCAGTAAGCGCCACAGAGCTGCGCTGCAGAGAGGTGTAAAAAGGAGAGTGGCCTTGGACCACCTCTCTGCAACGCAGTTCTGTGGCGCTTACTGGAGGTACCTGGTGGGCTAGTTGGCCCCAGGGACCCTCAGGATTCAAGGGGAATTAATCCCCCAACTTAAAACCCGTCAGGGGCGCGGCGCGTTTGCACAGTGGTGGAGGGAGGGGGCGAGCCTGATGTGACATGTGTGTACTTATCCAATCACTCTGCCAAAACCCAAGCACTTATAAATTCACCGTGCACTCTCCTTGCATTACTCTAATCATCCAGTCAGTACCCATGCACTCATGCAATGACCCATGCACTAACTCATGCACTGCTACAATACCCTGAGCACTACTGATGCAGTCCAGCCATCGCCCTGTCACTACCCATGCACTCCTCCAATCACCCAGCAAGCACCATGTACTTATCCAATTACTCCGCCAAAACAAAAGCACTTATAAATTCACCATGCACTCTCCTTGCAGTATTCTAATCATCCAGTTAGTACCCATGCACTAACTCATGCACTGCTACAATCACCCAACCAGTTACATGTCCTTATCTAATCACTGTGCCAAAACCCAAGCACTTATAAATTCACCATGCACTCTCCTTGCAGTACTCTAATCATCCAGTCGCTACACATGTACTCATGCAATGACCCAAGCAATAACACATGCACTGCTACAATCCCCTGAGCACTACTGATGCAGCCCAGCCATCTCTTTGTCACTACCCATGCACTCCTCTGATCACCCAGCGAGCACCATGTACTTATCCAATCACTCCGCCAAAACCCAAGCACTTATAGATTCACCATGCACTCTCCTTGCAGTACTCTTATCATCCAGTCACTACCGATGTACTTATGCAATGACCCAGGCACTAACACATGCACTCCTACAATCCCTTGAGCACTACTGATGCAGTCCAGTCATCGTCCTGTCACTACCCATGCACTCCTCCAATCACCCAGCGAGCACCATGTACTTATCCAATAACTCCGCCAAAACCCAAGCACTTATAAATTCACCATGCACTCTCCTTGCAGTACTCTAATCATCCAGTCACTACCCATGTACTCATGCAATGACCCATGCACCAACTCATGCACTGCTACAATACCCTGAGCACTACTGATGCAGTCCAGCCATCGCCCTGTCACTACCCATGCACTCCTCCGATCACCCAGCGAGCACCATCTACTTATCCAATCACTCCTCTCGTATCCTGAAAGTTTCGGGGTGATTCGGCAAGCGGGGGCCGAGAAAAAGGGGGGTCCCAAAACGTGTTTTCTCCATCTTAATTCCCATGTACACATGTAACCTCAGCCGCCCCCTCCCTACACCAGTGTGCAAACGCGCCCCATGGCGCGTTTTAAGAGGTAGTTTTAATCCCCTGCCCTATTATGTACTAGGGAGTTACAGAGGAGGTCATGCTAATCACAGGGGTACCCCAACGCATAGTGTTCCCTAGTGTATGTAGGTGTTTTAACTGTAGTCTAAGTGTCTTTTACCATAGCACTGGCTCTAGGCCTGGTTAGTCAGAGTCAGTTAGCACCAGTACCCGTCTGGAAAAGGTGTGGGCACAGGATGATTTTGCAACAAGGCCTCTTTCTGCTCCTCTGTTGGTTCTTTCTGCACATCTTTTGCTTCTTCCTGCACTTTTCTTCGTCTTTGTGGACTTCTGTTGCTTCTTTCTGCATTTATTTTGCTTCTTTCTGTGCGTTTTTTCTTCTTTCTTCACATGTCCTAGCTATGTAGGCATAGTTAGAAACTAGCATTTAAAAAACCTTTGAAATTCACTTAAAAACCATAGGTTTCAGGCACGTTATAGTTAGAAATTAGCATTTAAAAACCTTTGAAATTCACTGAAAAAACCATAGGTTTCAGACACGTTATAGTTAGAAATTAGCATTTAAAAACCTTTGAAATTCACTGAAAAAACCATAGGTTTTAGGGACAGTTATAGTTAGTTGGACATTGCACTCGTACAAAACCCGTGAAATTCCCCAGTTATAGTTAGTTCAGCTAACTATAACTCGCACCCCCGCAATGCACTGCTGATGACGTCACATATTACATCACTCATGACATGGTCAGTGACATCACGTGGCCCCCTTCAGTTTTTTTTTTAATGTAGCCAAATAGGGGTCAGGCCCTGGGGGATGGGATCCCCAGGGCCCAAAAATAGGAAAAGAAGGGGGGCCACACAGCCCCCCTTCTAAAAAAAACAATTTAAAAAAAAAGACCGGCGTCGCACCGGAGGCCCCGCCCCCTCCCTGCAGCACTCTGCAAACGCGCCCCTGATGGGGAACTAATTCCCCTTGAATACTGGGGGTCCCTGGGGCCAACTAGCCCACCAGGAATCTCCAGTATGCGCCAGGAGCTGCGTTGCAGAGAGGTGTTCAGAGGCCACGCCCCTTTTTACACCTCTCTGCAACGCAGCTCTGTGGCGCTTACTGGAGGTACCTGGTGGGCTAGTTGGACCCCAGGGACACTCAGGATTCAAGAAGACTTAATCACCCAACTTAAAACGTGCCACGGGGCGCGTTTGCACAGTGGTGAAGGGAGGGGGCGGGGCCTGAGGTGACATGTGTGCAAACACGCCCTGTGGAGCGTTTTCAGTTGTGGAATTAATCCTCTTCAATCCGGAGGGTCCTGGGGCCAACTAGCCCACCAGGTACCTCCAGTAGCGCCACAGAGCTGCGTTGCAGAGTGGTGTAAAGGGGCATGGCCTCTGAACACCTCTCTGCAAGGCAGCTCCCTGGCGCATACTGGAGGTACCTGGTGGGCTAGTTGGCCCCCAGGGACCTTCAGGATTGAAGAGGAATTAATTCCCCAACTTAAAACGCGCCACAAGGCGTGTTTGCACACATGTCACCTCAGGCCCCGCCCCTTCCTTCACCACTGTGCAAACGCACCCCTGGCGAGTTGTAAGTTGGGGAATTAATTGCCCTTGAATACTGATGGTCCCTGGGGGCCAACTAGCCCACCAGGTACCTCCAGTATGCGCCAGGGAGCTGCGTTGCAGAGAAGTGTTCAGAGGCCACGCCCCTTTTTACACCTTTCTGCAACGCAGCTCTGTGGCGCTTACTGGAGGTACTTAGTGGGCTAGTTGGACTCCTGGGACCCTTAGGATTCAAGGGGACTTAATTTGCCAACTTAAAACGGCCACAGGGCATGTTTACACAGTGGTGAAGGGAGGGGACGGGGCCTGAGGTGACATGTGCAAACACGCCCTGTGGCGAGTTTTAAGTTGGGGAATTAATTCCCTTTAATCATGAGGGCCCTGAGGTCAACTCAGCCCACCAGGTGCTTCCAGTAAGCGCCACTGCGCTGCATTGCAGAGAGGTGTTCCAGGCCATGTCCCTTTTTACACCTCTCTGCAACGCAACTCTGTGGCGCTTACTGGAGGTACCTGGTGGGCTAGTTGGACCCCAGGGACCCTTAGGATTCAAGGGGACTTTATCCCCCAACTTAAAACGGCCAGAGGGCGTGTTTGCACACATGTAACCTCAGGCCCCCTCCCTACACCAGTGTGCAAACGCGCCCCATGGCGCGTTTTAAGAGGTAGTTTTAATCCCCCTGCCCTATTATGTACTAGGGAGTTACAGAGGAGGTCATGCTAATCACAGGGGTACCCCAACGCATAGTGTTCCCTAGTGTATGTAGGTGTTTTAACTGTATTCTAAGTGTCTTTTACCATAGCTCTGGCTCTAGGCCTGGTTAGTCAGAGTCAGTTACCACCAGTACCCGTCTGGAAAAGGTGTGGGCACAGGATGATTTTGCAACAAGGCCTCTTTCTGCTCCTCTGTTGGTTCTTTCTGCACATGTCTTGCTTCTTCCTGCATTTTTCTTCGTCTTTGTGGACTTCTGTTTCTTTCTACATTTCTTTTGCTTCTTTCTGTGCGTTTTTCTTCTTTCTTCACATGTCCTACTTCTGTAGGCATAGTTACAAACTAGCATTTGAAAAATCTTTGAAATTCACTGAAAAACCATAGGTTTCAGGCACGTTATAGTTAGAAATTAGCATTTAAAAAACCTTTAAATTCACTGAAAAAACCATAGGTTTCAGGCACGTTATAGTTAGAAATTAGCATTTAAAAAACCTCAGAAATTCACTGAAAAAACCATAGGTTTTAGGGAAAGTTATAGTTAGTTGGACATTGCACTCGTACAAAACCCGTGAAATTCCCCGTTATAGTTAGTTCAGCTAACTATAACTTGCGCCCCGCAATGCACTGCTGATGACGTCACATATTACATCACTCATGACATGGTCAGTGACATCACTGATGACATCACTGATGACATCTCAAATGACATCACTGATGACATCACTGATGACATCATCCATGTGATAATTTCATGCATCTTCTCACATCCTAACATAACTTTAGATACGCCCACTCTAAATTACAGACTGCCATTTTCATAACCATAGACACTCCAACACCAATAACTACATACCCACTCACTGATTCTTAGGTCTACACACACATCCACTCACTCACCCGTACAGTCACTCATACTTATGGTCACTCAGTACAGGACTATCATATGCACTCATACACCTATATAGACACTCACACACCGCCACTCATCCATAGAGGTACTCACACACCTAGTCAGTCATAGAAATAATTATTCAAACTACCCTTTACTCACCTATACAGTTATACACACACCAGCTCACTTAGTCATACAAATACTAGCACATTCTTACGTTCTTATACAATCACTGATACAAGCAAACACTCATCCATGCAGCCACTCTCACAATCACACACTCTCACTTATAGACATTTATATACTCCAACACACATATATACTGCCTTTCACATATGTAGTTACTCACACATGTACCACTGAGATATACATTCACTCACTAACACACCCATACACACACTCACCCACCCATACAGTCCATCACAGATGCACACTTCAAACTATGCACCCAGTGAATCACCCACTCACACATCTATGCACAGAGTCACACACACCCCACCCACAGAAACACTCAGGCACCCATACAGATACTCAGACAACCAATCAATAACTCATATAGACACTTATGTAGTTAGTCACAAACCCATGCAGTCACTTACACACCAACAGACAGACGGATACAGAGATTCACACAGTTTAGTCACTAACCCATGCATTCACTAACATATGTTTAACCACTCCCTTATAGAGTCAGTCACGCACCTAGTAAAACATCCATTCAGACACTTATACACCCACTCATTCTTCAATAAGCCTTTCCCTATATATATTAAACATATTTAAACTTTACAGAAACACACAGTCACTGGATGATGTCATCAGTGATGTCATTTCAGATGTCATCAGTGATGTCATCAGTGATGTCACTGACCATGTCATGAGTGATGTAATATGTGACGTCATCAGCAGTGCATTGCGGGGGCATGAGTTATAGTTAGCTGAACTAACTATAACGGGGGAATTTCACGGGTTCAGTAAGTGCCTTCTGTGAATATCAAAATGAGTAAGTTACACAAAATGTGTAAGTTATTCAAAATGAGTAAGTTACTCAAAATGAGTAAGTAAGTGCCTTCTGTGAATACCAAAATGAGTAAGTGCCTTCTGTGAATACCAAAATGGTAGTAAGTTTAGGATTTTGTCTTAAGTTAGTTCTGTGAATCGGGCCCGAAGCGCAGGAGCCCGCGCTTCGTTTTTTTAAATAATTTTGGCGGATTCGCGAACCCTACGCGAAATCGGCCGAACTTATTTAAAAAAATATGCTTTTTTTTTGGCCTGGGGGTCCTTGTGGGACCCCCTGAGCAGGCCTAGGGGGTCAGGGTGTTTCTACCCTGCCCCCTTTTCTTCTTTTTCAACCTTTTTCTCACTCATTTCTTGTGACTCGGTTCTGCCGAGTCACAAGATGGCTGCCAACACTTCCTGGTTTGGATTGTTGGTAGCCAATCAGAGGGAAGCTCGTGCTCGGGAGGAGATGTGTGGTTAGGCTCCGCCCAGATATTGAACGTTTTCTTTTTTTTAATTTCTCAGGAACTACTGAACGAATTTACACCATTTAAACAAAAGGTCGCTTTCTGAATCAAGCGCTACCTTTTTGTCAAATTTGGTGTAATTCCGTTCAGCACTTCGGGCTGTAGCTTTGTCTAAAGTTTCCTATGGAAATTAACATGGGGAAAACGCGTTTTGGGACCCCCCTTTTTTCTCCGCCACCGCTTGACGAATCACCCCGAAACTTCTAAGACAGGAGCTGACATGAGTGCCCCACTGGTTTTGAAAATTTCGCAAAGATTCGTCAACCGGCGCCAAAGTTATTGGGAAAAGAAAAACTCTCTTTGAATAGAAACAAGGTCCTAACTATAACTACCTACTGGTGACCGCCATGTCCTTGTCACTACCCATGCACTCCTCCAATCACCCAGCCAGTTCCATGTCCTTATCTAATCACTGCACCAAAACACAAGCAATTATAAATTCACCATGCACTCTCCTTGCAGTACTCTAATCATCCAGTCAGTACCCATGTACTCATGCAATGACCCAGGCACTAACACATGCACTGCTGCAATCCCTAGAAGCCTACCTATGCAGTCCAGTAATCTGCCTGTCACTACCTATGCACTCCTCCAATCACCCAGCCAGCAAAATGTACTTATCCAATCACTCTGCCAAAACCCAAGCACTTATAAATTCACCATGTACTCTCCTTACAGTACTGTAATCATCCGGTCACTACCCATGTACTTATGCAATGGCCCAGGCACAAACACATACACTGTTACAATCCCCTGAGCACTTCCCATGCAGACCTCTAACCACCTACACACTACTGATTCACTCCTCCAATTACCCAGGTAGTACCCATGCACTCCAGAAATCCCTCTGTCACTACCCATGCACTCTTCCAATCACACAGCCAGCACTATGTACTTATCCAATCACTCCGCCAAAACTCAAGCAGTTATAAAATCACCATGCAATGTCCTTGCAAAAACTCTAATCATCCAGTTACTACCCATGTACTCATGCAATGACCCAGTCACTAACACGTGCACTGCTGCAATCCCTTGAGGACTACCTATGCAGTCCAGTTACCTCCCTGGTACTACCTATGCAGTCCTCCAATCACCCAGCCAGTCCTATGTCCTTATCCAATCCCTGTGCCAAAACCCAAGGACTTATAAATTCACCATGCACTCTCCTCGCAGTACTCTAATCAACCAGTCACTACCCATGTAGTCATGCAATGATCCAGACACTAACACATGCACTGCTACAATCCCTGTGTACTACCCATGCTGTCCTCTAACCACCACTTCTCATTCGCTCCTTCAATTCCCCTGGTAGTACCCATGCCTTCCAGCAATTACCCTGTCACTCCCCATGCACTCCTCCAGTCTCTCAGCCACTACTATGTACTAATCCAAACACTCTGCCAATACCCAAGCACTTATAAATTCACTCATGCACTCTCCTTGTAGTATTCTAATGTTTCAGTCAGTAGCTATGTACTCATGCAATGATCCAGGCACTAACTGATCACTGCTACAATCCCCTATGCACTACCCATACAGTCCTCTAACCACTTACACACTTCTTATTTGCTCCTTCAATTCCCCAGGTAGTACCCATGCAGTCCCGCAATCACACTGTCACTCCCCGTTCACTCCTCCAGTCACCTAGCCACTACCATGTACTAATCCAAACAACTATAACACCTATAGTGGTCAAAGACTGACAGGGGATTGCTGAAGTGCATAGGTAGTCCTCATTGGATTGTAGCACTACATCTGTTAGTGCCTGGGTCATTCCATAAGTACATGGTTAGTGACTGGATGATTATAGTACAGCAAAGAGAGTTCATGGTGAATTTATAAGTGCTAGGGTATTGGAGCAGTGATTGGATAAGTACACAGTGCTGACAAGGTGATTGGAAGAGTGCTCACGGAGTGACAGGGGGAATGCTGGAGTGCATAGGTACTGCTCTGGCGATTGTAGCAGTGAATGTATTAGTGCCTGGGATATTGCATGAGTACATGTGTACTTACAAATTCACCATGCACTCTCCTTGCAGCACTCTAATCATCCAGTTACTACCCATGTACTCGTGCAATGGCCCAGGCACTAACTCATGCAGTGCTACAATCCCAAGAGCACTACCCATGCAGTCCAGAAATCCCCCTGTCACTCCCTGTGCACTCTTCATGCCATGGCCTAGGCACTAATAGATTCACTGCTACAATCTCCAGAGCAGTACCTATGCACTCCAGCATTCCCCTTGTCACTCCGTAAGCACTCTTCTAATCACCCTGTCAGCACTGTATACTTATCCAATTACTGTGCCAATACCCAAGCACTTATAAATTCACCATGTAGTATCTTTGCAGCACTCTAATCATCCAGTCACTAACCATGTGTTTATGCAATGACCCAGGCACTAACAGATGTTGTGCTACAATCCCCTGAGTACTACCTATGCAGTCCAGTAATCTGCCTGTCACTACCTATGCACTCCTCCAATAACCCAGCCAGCACAATGTACTTATCCAATCAGTCCGCCAAAACCCAAGCAGTTATAAATTCACCATGTACTCTCCTTACAGTACTGTAGTCATCCAGTCACTACCCATGTGCTGATGAAATATCCCAGGCACTAACACATGCACTTCTACAATCCCCAGAGCACTACCCATGCACTCCAGCAATCCCTCTGTCATGCCCTGTGCACTCTTCCAATCACTCTGCCAGCACCATATACTTATCTAATCGCTCTGCCAAAACCCCAGCACTTATAAATTCACCATGCAGTCTCCTTGCAGTACTCTTATCATCCAGTCACTACGCATGTACTCATGCAATGGCCCAGGCATTAACTCATGGCAAATACAGAGGAGGTCATGCTAATCACAGGGGTACCCCAACGCATAGTGTTCCCTAGTGTTTGTAGGTGTTTTCACTGTATTCTAAGTGTCTTTTAGCATAGCACTGGCTCTAGGCCTGGTTAGTCAGAGTCAGTTACCACCAGTACCCGTCAGCAAAATGTTGGGGGCACAGGAGGACTTTCTGCTCCTCTGTTGGTTCTTTCTGCACATCTCTTGCTTCTTTCTGCGCTTTTCTTCCTCTTTCTTCACCTGTCCTATCTTTGTAGGCATAGTTAGAAATTAGCATTTAAAAAACCTTTGAAATTCACTAAAAAATCCATAGGTTTCAGGGACATTATAGTTAAAAATTAGCATTTAAAAAACCTTTGAAATTCACTGATAAAACCATAGGTTTCAGGGACGTTATAATTAGAAATTAGCATTTAAAAAACCTTTGAAATTCACTGAAAAAACCTTAGGTTTCAGGGATGTTATAGTTTGAAATTAGCATTTAAAAAACCTTAGAAATTCACTGAAAAAACCACAGGTTTCAGGGACGTTATAGTTAGTTGGACATTTCACTCGTACAAAACCAGAGAAATTCGGCCGTTATAGTTAGTTCAGCTAACTATAACTCGCGCCTCGCAATGCACTGCTGATGATGTCACATATTACATCATTCATGACATGGTCAGTGACATCACTAATGACAGCTCAAATGACATCACTGATTACATCATCCATGTGACAATCTGATGCACCTCCTTATACCCTTATATAACCTTTGATACACCCACTCTAAAATACAGACTACCATTTTTGAAACCATAGACACACCAATACCAGTTAGTACATACCCACTCACTAATTCCTAGGTCTACACACACATCCACTCATTCACCCATACAGTCACTCATACATGCAGTCAACCATCAATACGGCATTATCATATGCACTCACATATCTATACGGACACTCACATACCGCCACTCATCCATAGAGTTACTCACACACCTAGTCACTCATGCAAACAATCAATCACACTCCCATTTACTCACCTACACAGTTATACACACACCACCTCACTTATTCAAACATATACTAACACATACTTACACTCTTATACAATAACTAATACAAGCACACACTGATCCATACAGCCACTCTCACAATCACTCACTCTCACATATAGTCATTTATACACTCCAACACTCACATATACTGCCTTTCACATATGCAGTTACTCACACATGTACCACTGAGGCATCCATTCACTCACCAACACACCCTTACACACACTCACCCACCCATACAGCCCTTCACAGATGCACTCTTGAACCCATACACCCAGTGAATCATCCACTCACACATCTATGCACAGAGTCACACCCCCCCACCCACCCACACAGACACTCGGGCACCCATACAGATACTCAGACAACCAATCAATAACCCATATAGATCCTCATTTAGCTAGTCACCAACCGATGCAACCGCTTACACACCAACTGACAAACTAAACTGTGTGAATGTCTGTATCAGTCACTAACCCATGCATTCAGTAAGACACATTTAATCACTCACTTAAACAGTCAGTCACGCACCTACTAAATCATCCATCCAGACACTTATATACCCACTCATTCTTCAATACTCCTTGGCATATATATAAAACATATTTAAACTTTATATAAACACAGTCACTGGATGATATCATCAGTGATGTCATCAGTGATGTCATTTGAGATGTCATCAGTGATGTCACTGACCATGTCATGAATGATGTAATATGTGACGTCATCAGCAGTGCATTGTGGGGGCACGAGTTATAGTTAGCTGAACTAACTATAACGGCCACATTTCTCTGGTTTTGTACGAGTGAAATGTCCAACAAACTATAACGTCCCTGAAACCTGTGGTTTTTTCAGTGAATATATATATATACATATATGAAAAGTATTTATGTGGTATGTAGTATTTATTGTACCCACACTGCACACGGGAAATGAATATCCTTGATGAAACAATACAATGACACTAGTCTGGTTTGTAATTGTATCAGCGCAGCGACAAATTATAGTATGAAATGCCTGAGGGAAAAGTTAAAAGCACAACACTTTTACAGTTTATTTACAAAATATCCAACCTCCCTTAACACTCATGAGTGATTATTTAACTCATCAGGACAAATTGTCAAATGTAATGAAATGTAAAGTAGCGTAAAATAAACGCGAGTCTGTCCTCGTTGCCAGTCAAGCAGATGATATGTAAGGGCCATTGACATAGATGATGCAAAACTGTGTGAACAAGGCTGCTGTGTCGGCTGAAACGCGTCATGGCTGACGTGCTGAAAAATAAATGAAGAATGGAGAATCGCATTTGAAGTTGGCTCCGTTTGTCTCTTAAGACTTTTTTGCCAAGCGTTTATAGTTAGGAAAAAAGTTTCCATAGGAAAAGTGGTTTTTGGTTTTGCTAATAACTTTGGTGCCGCTTGGCGAATCTTCACAAACGTTTCACAAAATTTTCCCTTTTTGGTTCAGCTGCTGTGTTGAAAGTTTCGGGGTGAACTGTCAAACAAGGGGCGAATAAAAAGGGGTGTCACAAAACATGTTTCTCCCATGTTAAGTCCATGTAGATGTTTGATTTTTTTTTAAAACAACTACATACAAACTGAAATTACACCAAATTTGGCGAGAGCTAGATGTTGGCCCAGAAAGCGTGCTTTTTGTGATTAGGTGTAAATCCATTCAATAGTGTTTGAGATATTTAAGTTTAAAAAATATAGATATCGGGGAGACAACATCCTACTGAAATCCTACTGAAATTTGATTGGCTGCCAAAACTTCAACCAGGAAGTGTTGGCAGCTATCTTGGGATTCGACTTGAAGCCAAGTCCCACAAAAAATGTAAGAAGAAAAAAAAAGAAAAGGGGAATTGTAGAAATACCCAGACCTTTAGGCCTCTTTAGGGGGGTCCCACAGGGACTCCTAGGGCCAAATAAAGCATTTTGGGGGCCACTACCTCCCCAGGGTTTTCATTTTAAATAATGTAGTGGGCTGCGTGGCTTTGACAGAGAGGGAGCAGCATGTTCAGCAGATACCTCTCTGTCAAAGCAATGCCGGCTCCCGGAGGAGGCGGGGAGCCAGCAGGGACCGTGGGGGTCTTGAGGCTTCCCCCATGGTCCCCATCGCAGTTGGTGCCCTGGGTGGGACCAGGGTACCCACAATTGAGGCCAGGCCCCAGGGATGCAGTCCCCCAGGGACAAAATCAGCCCAGGAAGGCAGATGCTCAGCCGGGACTGGTGGCTTAGTGGACTAATGCGTTCACTCTAGGTTCCTGTGTTCAACCTCATGGTCGCAGGTTCAAATCCCGGTGGGTCCACTCAGCCTTTCATCCATCTGAGGTCGATAAAATGAGTACCATTGAGTTGGGTAACAATAGACATCTGTCATTCAGCGACTTGAGACCCTAGCTTGGGTGATACGTGTGCTTTACAAATACACATGCCACAATCGGCCCACGGAGGGGGGCTGCTCAGCCCCCCTTCCTTTAAGTTAAGAAAAAAATGTAAACGACATCACTGATGACATCATCCAGTAAGTGGAAATGTTTTCTAAGAGTTTATGATTGTTAAACATAACTAACCTACTACAAAAGTTAAATTAGTGTACTAGCTGCACTTCTACTGAGTGACACTGCTTTTAGCATATATAATGTGAGTGGCTGTGTGAATGTATGTATCCTTGTGTGGATGAGTGGATGATTGGCTGTATGGGTGTATAAGTTGGTGTGTGAGTAGCTGTGTGGGTGAGTGAGCTGCTGTGTGAGTGGTTGTATTAGTGAGTGGGTGTGTCAGTATCTGTATGGGTGAATGAGTGGTGGTGTGAGTGGCTCTATGGGTGGGTAAGTGGGTGTATAGTGACTGTATGGGTGAGTGAGTGGGTGTCCGAATGGCTGTATGACTCAGTGTGTAATTGGCTGTATGAGTGAGTGAGTGGGTGTTTCAGTGGGTGTTTGGTTAAGTGAGTTGGTATGTGAGTGGGTGTATTGGAGATTAATTGTTTGTGTGAACAGCTGTATGGGTGAGTGAGTGGATATGTGAGTGCTGATATGGATGTGTGACTGGGTATGTAAATGGCTCCGTGGATGTGTAAGTGAGTGTGTGAGTGCTTGTATGGGTAAGTGGGTGCTGTTTTGAGAGGCTGTATGGGTGAGTGAGTGGGTGTGTGAGTGACTGTATAAGTAAATAAGTAGGTGTGTGAGTTGCTGTATGGGTGAGTGTGTGGCTGTGTGAGTGGCTGTATGGGTGAGTGACTGGTTGTATGAGAGAGTGAATGGTTGTGTGAGTGACTGTACAAGTGAGTGAGTAGGTATATGAGTGCCTCTATAGAGAAGTGAGTGGGTGTGTGAGTACTGGTATGGGTCTGTGAATAGGTATGTGAGTGGTTGTGTGGGAGTGGATGTGTCAGAGGTTGTATGGCGTGTGAGTGGGTGTGTGAGTGGTTCTGTGGACGATGTCATCAGTGATTTCATCAGTGATGTCATTTGAGATGTCTTCAGTGATGTAATCAGTGATGTCACTGACCATGTCATGAGTGATGCAATGTGTGAGGTCATAAGCAGTGTATTGAAGGGGTCTAAGTTATAGTTAGCTCAGGTAACTATAACTGCTGAATTTCATTGGTTTTGTACAAGTGAAATCTGAGCCTAACTATAACTTCCCTTAAACCTTTGTTTTTTCAGTGGATTTCTAAGCTTTTTTTAATTCTATTTCCTAACTATAACATCCTGTAACCTTTGTTTTTTTAAATTGCCTTTCTAAGGTTTTTTTAAATTCTATTTCCTAACTATAACATCCCTGTAACCTTTGGTTTTTAAAGTGAATTTCAATGGTTTTTTAACTAGTAGTTGCATTTTCAAAGTGTTGGAGAAAGGGGTGGGGCCTTCAACCAGCTCTCAGGAATCCTACTATGTCTGACTTATTGGAGGTAACAGGAGGGCTTCAGAGCCCCGAAGAAGCCTTGGCATCCAAGAGGACTTCATTCCCCAACTAGCAAGGCATCAGGAGGTGCGTTTGCAGAGTGGTGGAGAAAGGGGGCGTGATCTCTGAAGTCCTCTCAGCAATCGCGCAGTGCAGGACGCTGGAGGTAATAGGAGGGCTTGTTGGCTCTGAAGGAATCTCTGGAGCCAAGGGGACTTCATCCCACAACCAGCAGTGCACCAGGGGGCGCGTTGGCAGAGTGGTGGAGAAAGAGGGCATGGTCTACAAAGTCCTCTCAGCAATCGCACTCTGTGGGACTTACAGGAGGTAACAGGAGGACTGGTTGGCCCCAAGGACCCTCAGCATCCAAGGGGGCTTCATCCCCCAACCAGCAGTGCACCAGGAGGTGCATTTGCAGAGTGGTGCAGAAAGGGGGCATGGCCTCCAAAGTCCTCTCAGTAATCAGGCGGTGTGGGACTTACTGGAGGTAACAAGAGAGGTTGTTGGCTCCCAAGGACCCTTTGCAACCAAGGGGACTTCATCCTCCAACCAGTTGTGGCCCAGAAGGTGTGTTTGCAGAGTGGTTGTGAAAGGGGGTGGCCGATGACTTACGGTATATTTTTTTAAATTAATTTGGGGAAGGGGACTGCATAGCCCTCCCTTCCTTGGGCCAATTTCAGTCCTGGGAACCACATCCCCCTTGGGCCAGGCCAAATTTGAATGGGGCAGGGGGGCTGCGCTGCCCCCCTACTGGGCTAAAATAGCCCCTAGGTATCCAATTCCCTGTGGCCCGACCATTTACATTTTTTTTTATAAAGTTCAAGGTAGGAGAGCTGAGCAGCCCCCCACCCAAGCTGATTTTGGCCTTGGGGACCCCATCTCCCAGGGCCCAGACTCTCTTAAAAAAAAGTTTAAAATAAAGGATGGGAGTAGGGCCACATAGCTGCCCTCCTGGTCCAATTTCGGCCCTGGTGTCCTGCTCCCACCCAGGGCAGCCACTTTGCAGTGTTGGGGACCGAGGAGGGAGACTCAGGTCCCCCATGGTCCCTCCCGGCTCCCCACCTCCTGCAAGAGCTGGCATTGCTTTGACAGAGAGGGAGCTGCTAAAATGCACCTCCCTCTCTGTCAAAGCAATTGTGATCCGCTTCTAGCAAGCAAGAGCATTTTTTGTGCTCTCGCTTGCTAAAACCGGAGCACAGTTTACTATGGCTTGACGGGAGCAGTAAAGCTCCCACCAAGCCTTAGCAAACAGCTATGTCCCAGGGGTGGGCACCCCGGGACATAGCAGGAGCAGGCCCTGGGGGTGGTGGTCCCCAGGGCCATCTATGGCTCCAGGAGGGGGGCCGTGCAGCCATCATCCATTCGAATGACACAGCCAAAGGGAGATGGTGGTCCTCAGGGCTGCACATCCTCCTACTCTGGATGTGAAGATTTGCCCCTGGGAGGTGGCAGTCCCCGGGGCTGTGGGGGTGCTCTTCGGGCCCCCCACATTGATTTCACTTTAGCCCCATGGGTGTGGCAGTCCCCAGTCTGCAGGGGGCCATGTGCCCACCCAAACATATAATTTAATATTTAGCCCCAGGGAGGTGGCGGTCCCCAGGGCTGCAGGGGCAGTACAGGCCCCCTCACATTGATGCAACATTTGTCCTGGGGAGGTAGCAGTCCCCAGGGTACAGGGGATGCCCAGCAGGCAACCCCACATAAATTATTAAGAATGTCCCGGGGAGGTGGCGTTCCCCAGGGCTTTAGTGCTCCTAGGAGGGGGGACCCGTGCAACCCTCCTATATATATTGGACATGCCCGCAGGACCTGGCCCTCCCGGGTGCCAATTTGGAACAAAGCATGGGAGTCAGTATTCATTTTTAAAAAGCACAACTCCTGCCAAAAAATGCTATTTTGGTCCTGCAGAGTCCCTGTGGGACCCCCCAAAGAAGCCTAGAGGGTCAGAGTGTTTCTACCCTGCCCCGTATTCTTTTTAAAAATGTTTTTTCTGTGATTCGGTTCAAGCTGAGTCACAAGATGGCTGCCAGCACTTCCTGGTTTGAAGTGTTGGCATGTAACCAGAAAGAGACCTGACATACTCTGAACAGTGAAGTCCAATTCTAGGACCTAGGGAGTCTTTTCATCATACAACTGCCCTCACAGGTCAATTCCACCACATAAAAATGTATCCTTGTGTGGAAAAATGTGCAGAAAAGTCAGAAAGTACCTCACGTTAGTATCTCCAAGGGGGGCTGCTGGTATCTGTTCACCAGTATGCCCGCACTATCATCATTGGTAACTTTATTGACAAAGAAAAATGTGAAAGTAAATTCCTCAGAGGTGAGAAGTCAAAGAAAAATAATCAGTGAAAAGTGTGTGCAAAAGCACTAACAGTGCGAATATCACTTAGTGCCCAACTTTTCCGCACATTTTTCCACACAAGGATACATTTTTCTGTGGTGGAATTTTTCCTCTTAAAGGCTTGTTTGAATTGTGGTACATGGAGTTTTTTAGATTGAATTTTGAACAGTGGGACCAACAGGCCAGTAGTGGTTACATTGACCTGTGAGGGCAGTTGTATGATGAAAAGACTCCCTAGGTCCTAGATTTGGACTTCACTGTTCGGAGTATGTCAGGTCTCTTTGTGGTTACATGTTGTTAAGTGGGGTGCGACCTGACTACTTACCCCCTGGTGCTCCTTTTTGTGATTAAGATTTGTGTACGGCGGCCCAGTCGTGAGAGCATTTTCTTAAAAAAAATTAAAAATAAATTTGTCTTGACCGTGCCATGTGTAGATAAAAGTGTCTCCCAAGGAAAGTTTGTTTGAGACACCAGCGTGATTCCACCTAAGGTGGAACGTAGGTAGTAGTCCTACTAGTGATATGGATAGGAATTGCCTTGCCTTCTCCGATGAACAAATAGCTTTGATTTTGGCAGGTCCCTCACTATTGCCCGAGGCCTCACTAACTAGTAACACCACAGCCAGGGAGGAATGGGAAAAATTGACCAACACCAAGAAATGCCAGATTCACGTGGCTTGCATGGGGCCCTAATGATGGAGTACCTCCATGTGGGTGCTGCCCCTCCAAGTTTAATTGTGCAAATTGAACCTAAAATCTTTCTGGAAGACATGCAGTTCCGAGTGGATTGGAGCTTTATAGCTAATAAGTGCACCCGTGATTGGTTGATTTTAATTATAAACACAGCAAAGAGGTTGAGTGAAGAACTGCTGAAAGAGATTCTTGAGATATAAGAGGCTATCAAGGGTGACACTACGATCATTGATGCTAAAGAACAACTAGCTCGCATCCAAAGTGATCTCTCGGACTATAAAACATACATGGTGAACCAGAAGATTAAGGGTCTCAAGCGCAACTTGGAGTGCTTCACTCACGAGTGGGCTTTTCCATACGTTGAGGACAAATATTACCAGCAGAACACTGAACAGCCACAGTTTCAGAATTTTCAGAGAGGGGGAAGTAGACAGATGAGGAGGACGCCCTACAATTGGACATTCGACAATACAAGCAGTGAAGAGGAGGAAATTGTGGATCAACCATCCACCTCCAATCAAAATAGGGTCAGGTTCATGTCAGAGAATAGAAGCAACGAGGACTTGGGTGCCCTTCTGATGTCTTTTTTAGGCCAGACTCAAAGGGGCAACAGGGGCGGGGGGATACAACGGGGGAGAGGCAGAGGCAGGCTCAACCAACAGCCAACATGGTAGGCTTACTCACCTCGCATAACCCGCAGCAGAGGCAGAACACCCCTCTGAGCCTGAATATTACACAGCAGGTGTCTGGTACCCCCACACCCGAGAGTATGGATATAGTAGTCAACCTTTTTGACCATGCATTATCTATTGATGAGTCACGAGTACTGAATAAGGGGTTGGGGTTCGTCCCCACTCCTAAGCATGATACTTTTAAATGTTGAGTTGAGTTTCAAGAACTTATGAGGAAGATTAAGATTAACCCTGGGCGTAGTTTGCGTAGTAGCACTTCACGTAGCTACGTGAAGTACATTTTGAACTACACGTAGCTATGCAAATTTCATAGTGCGTAGCTGTGTGCTTGACTGCACTGTACAATAATTGCCAAAGGCATCTTGCACAGTGCAAGTTAAGATAAAATAAATATCTCTGTCTTTATATGCTAAAATGCATATAGCATTTCACAAAAGTGAAATCAATAAATTAACAAGCAGTGAGAGAGGTGATGATCTTGGTATCCTCCCTAACCTAGGGAGAGAACCAAGCAGATGCCTTGAAAACAAAAAGCACATCTTTTGAACGATTCAGTGGTGGTCCCATCCTCTTAGGACCACCCCAAGCACAGTTATTGGCAAAAATACAATCCCAACCAAAGGCCCTGCAAAGCATTATGGGACGAGATTAGCAGTGGGCAGTGAATATTATAGTATCCAATATCAAAATAATTCTACAAAGAGCTGCAGTTCCACTAGTCGTTTCTAGATGTCCCTCACGAGTCAAATGCAAAAGCTTCATGAAGAGTTTCAATGCTTTTGCATTTGACTCGTGAGGGACATCTAGTAACGACTAGTGGAACTGCAGCTTGATGTATTAATAATTTCAATGCTTTTGCATTTGACTCGTGAGGGACATCTAGTAACGACTAGTTGAACTGCAGCTCTTTGTAGAATTATTTTGATATTGGACACTATAATATTCACTGCCCACTGCTAATCTCGTCCCATAATGCTTTGCAGGGCCTTTGGTTGGGATTGTATTTTTGCCCATAACTGTGCTTGGGGTGGTCCTAGGAGGAAGGGACCACCACTGAATCGTTCACATGATATGCTTTTTGTGTTCAAGGCATCTGCTTGGTCCTCCCCTAGGTTAGGGGGAACCCAAAATCATCACCTCTCTCATTGCTTGATATTTTCATTGTCAAAGTTCACTTTTGTGAATTTGTTATATGCTTTTTAGCATAGAAAATTGATTTAACAAAGCATTTGTATGTGTTTAATATACTGCTGCTACGCTACGTTGATTAGCAGAGTTTTTTACTCTGCTACGTGCAATTTACGTAGTGTGTAGTAACACAAACTTTGCATGCTCCGTGAGCGTAGCAAAGTATTATGACCAGGGTTAATTAAGATCCATAAGTTCTTTGTGAACAATGAAGCAGAACCTCCATCTATATTTTCTACTGATTTGCGCCCCCCTCTGTGTTCTGTCCCCCCAGTTAGTCTGTGGGCCCAGAGGTGGCTGTCTTTGAACAGCGTGTACTCCATGACATTGAAAAATTAGAGCGGTCACAGAATCAGTCTCACTTTCGTAATATGAGCAGTTGTGACTGGGCAGCAGTGAAGTCACTACAGAATAATAGATTGATTACGATTAAACAAGCCGATAAAGGCGGTGCGGTAGTAGTCCTTAACACACCGGACTATGAAGCAGAAGTCTTGAGACTCTTGGGGGTTCGCACTAATTACCAACCCTTGGTGCGTGATCCCACTTCTGAGTTGCAAAAGACTATCAAGGCTTTGGTGGCGGACTTCCTTGTTAATTTAAAACCTAGAGTGCCAGCATTTTACATTCTGCCAAAGATCCACAAGGCACAGCGTCTGCCACCTGGCCGCCCGATTGTGTCGGGTATCCAATCTGTATTGGAGCCACTGTCCCAATTTGCAGACTTTTTTCTTAGAGAGTCAGTCATTACCCAACCATCTTTTGTACAGGACACCACCTATGTCCTGAACATTTTGGACACAGTGGGATATGATCCTTTGAGGCAGTTCCTGGTAACCATCGATATTGAGTCGTTATACACCAGTATACCCCAAGATGCCACGCTGGTGGCAGCAGCGCGTGCACTTGGGGCAAGTGATTGGTTTTACGACACCCACAAACCTTTGTTTTGCAATGCATAGAACTGGCCTTGACAAGGAATTATTTTGGATATAAGATCAGCTCTACCTCCAGGTGTCAGGAACATCAATGGGGGCTACATTCGCGCCTAGTCTGGCCTGCATCTATGTGGGCCAGTTTGAGGAGAATGTAATCTACCATGCCTCCAACCCCTTCCAGGAGAATATTTCTCTCTGGAAGAGGTTCATTGATGATGTCCTGTGCATCTGGACTGGATCAGAGGAACGGTTACATGCTTTTTTAGCATGGCTAAATGAAGCAGACATGTGTCTGCAGTTTACGTGGACCATTAGTAGGGACTCCGCGGTGTATCTGGATGTTGATATCAAGGCGAGGGATAATGGTTTATCCACGACTGTCCATCAAAAGCCCACCGACAGGAACTCCCTTTTACACTATCGCTCGTTCCACCCTCGAGCTTTACGTGACAATCTTCCGGTGGGACAGTTCTTGAGATACCGCAGGAACTGTTCCACGACGGCTAAGTTTATGGAACAATCTGAGGATTTGGTCATTAGATTGCGAAATAGGGAGTATCCCAGTAAGGTGGTCAAACGGGCACGCAAGCGAGCACTTAACACACCCCGTGAGACCTTATTAGTGAGGAACACCAAACAAAAGGAACAGTGCTTACCTGTGGTTACCACCTTTGACCCACTGTCCACAAAGGTGAGACAGATAATAAGAAAACGCTGGTCAATTTTGGACGTTGGGGAGATGAAGATGCCGCCCCCAAGATTTTCCTACAGAAGGGCACCCAATTTAAAATACAAACTGGTCCATACGCACCCTACTCCTCAAAAGAAGGAATAAACGTTACCAGCAGGACATCATCCCTGCGGCTGCTGCTCAGTATGTGATCTTACTGAAGCAACTAAAAGTGTGGTTCTTACAAACGGGAAGGTGTGGCATCTGAACAAGTTCAGTAATTGTAACACAACACACGTAGTCTACAGACTCACATGTAAGTGTGGATTGCAATATATTGGACTAACATCACGTAAAGTAAAAATCCGTTTACAGGAACATTTGAGCACCCTGAAAGCAGGGAAACTGACTACCCTCCTTGTTCAACACTTTCGGGAACAGAAACACAATTTTCGAGACCTAAAGTGGACTGTACTTGAGAGGGTGGTTGTTAACGCAGATAACATTGATGACATCTTAGTAAGGAAGGAGGCTAGGTGGATTTTTACTGAGAAGGTGGACAGCCATGGTCTGAACGATTCCATTGAATGGAATAGAGTGAGCAGACAATAGGCTCCATGCCCTCCCTCACCTCACCTTTACATATATACTGCTCTTCAAGAATAGAGAACATTCCATAATCAGCTGATTAGGTTGTGATCTGGATGATGATCCATGGAAATTTTTTACACTTTTCTAAGAATTGTTTTTTACACTTTTCTAGACTGAAGAAGTGTGGCTGTGCAGTTGTTCTCGCGATGTATTCGAGATGAGAAATAGTCAACTTGAGTGTTGGATCGATTTGACCCCATTTCACCCTGAGAGTGACTAAATAGATCAGTGGGTATGATCCATGGAAGGATATTTTTTTACACCTTTTTTAGTGTGGCTGGGCAGCTTTTCTCGCTATGTATTTGAGATGAGAAATAGTCTACTCGAGCGTTGGATCGATCTGACCCTATTTTTCCCTGAGAGGGATTAAATAGAACCGCGGGTATACACACATAGAGGATTGAAAAGAATGAATAATGCATTGAGCGTTAGACTCTGCATTGGTTTGATTAATGCTTTCCTCTTAAAAAATGGCCGCCGCAGTATCACCGAACCACGAGTGGTTTTTTGGAACCGGGTTGGGAATCAACTTCTGGGGCATGTACACCCAGGGGCGCGGCATTCGAGGGGTTTAAAGAACAGATGCTCGCGTCCCGTTAACTTCATCGTGATGGAGCACCAAGGGATCGAGACGCTGCGGATGCAGTAAGAGGAAGTTATGGGAATTGTGTGAGGCTCACGGGAAGGAGGTAGCAGGGAGCTGTAAGTCAAACTGAAAAAATCCCCCCACTCCCGAAGTTAGCTGCCATCTGCACAAAACATTTTGAAAGTGCACAGCGGACACGCTGGATGTGAGATGGGTGGAGGTTTGAAAGATAACCCATGTTTTAACTAATAGGCAGATGGTGGGAGTGTGATTACGGAAGAGCGTGTGTCTTAGATCTTTGCCCTTGTAAAACATTTTGACGAGACATAGGCGCTTGTAATTGGGCGTACTAGACGGGGGGAGAGTTTGTGTAAAGCTTGGTATAGAATTTAAATACATGGCTTAATAATGATATTGTGATTGTAGGTGAAACTGACGATTGAAGTTATGAGTGGGAACGCGACCTTTTGGCGCAGACCCCACAGGAGTGGTTTGCAGGAATGAAGGACTACAGCAACCACGCGGTAATTTCAAATTATATATTTGTCTGGAGGGGGCACGAATGAGCTCGGTTAAGTTGTGAGGAATTCTTATTTTATCAACATGTGGCACGTTCTTATTTTTATTTTTATTTCTGTCATGTTACCACAGGTCTGATGTGACCAACAAGCGAGGTGAGGACTGGTTCCATAGCAGCCCTGATGAAGTTGCCGCAATTAAAGTAGGCAACGAAACATGTTGGCCTTTGTATTTGTGAATGGCCAAATAGATGCCGTTTTAATTTGAGGACGCTCACTGCACATATTAAAAAAAAAATATTTTGCAAGTGATCGGTACCCCATTTTAACTTCAAGGATTGCATCTCCTTTCTTTTCTGGGACCAGTTGGGCACTTAGTGATATTCACACTGTTAGTGCTTTTGCACACACATTTCACTGATTCTTTTTCTTTGATTTCTCACCTTTGAGGAATTTACTTTCACATTTTTCTTTGTCAAGAAAGTTACCAATGATGATAGTGCGGGCATACTGGTGAACAGATACCAGCAGCCCCCCTTGGAGATACTAACGTGAGGTACTTTCTGACTTTTCTGCATATTTTTCCACACAAGGATACATTTTTTCTGTGGTGGAATTTTTCTCTTAAAGGCTTGTTTGAATTGTGGTACATGGAGTTTTTTAGATTGAATTTTGAACAGTGGGACCTACAGGCCAGTAGTGGTTACATTGACCTGTGAGGGCAGTTGTATGATGAAAAGACTCCCTAGGTCCTAGAATTGGACTTCACTGTTCGGAGTATGTCAGGTCTCTTTGTGGTTACATGTTGTTGAGTGGGGGGCGACCTGACTACTTACCCCCTGGTGCTCCTTTTTGTGATTGAAGTGTTGGCAGCCAAGCAGATCTAAGCACGTGATTGGGAGGGGTAGCAAACCCTTCTTGTCCCCAGTTGTAAATCTGAAAAACCTTTAAATAACTCTGCAACTACTGAACAGATTTATACCAATTCACAAAAAGTTTGATTTCTGGACCAACAGCTACCTTTCTGCCCAATTTGGTGTAATTCCATTCAGCATTTCACTCTGTCGGCTTGTCTAAAGATCCTGTGGAAATTAGCATGGGGAAAACGTGTTTTTGGATCCCCTTTTTCTCGGCTCCTACTTGATGGATCACCCAAAATCTTTCAAGACAGCAGCTGAAGTGAGCGTCAAACTAGTTTTGAAAATTTCACGAGGATTCGTCAAACAACGCCAAAGTTATTGGAAAATGACAAAAAGCTCTCCCTATGGAAACTACATCTTAACTATAACTACCTACTGGCGACCGCCAATAGGTAATATATATATGTATGTACTGTGCTGTGGTCTGAATCTCATTGTGTGGGGTGGAGAACACTGTTGGATTCCAGGAAGGCGGAGAGATGATTGTTGGCATGCTTCTCCAGGACCTTTGAGAGGCAGGATAACAGAAGAATTGACCTGTAATAGCTCTGGAAAAGTGGGTATAATCCAGACTTTTTAAAAAGGGGCTTCACCACTGCATGCGCCCATTGTGGGAGACTTGCCCGCACCCAAGGGAAAGATTTAGTAACTTCACCATAGCAGGGGCGATACAATTTAACTCTTGGTGCAGAATGTAAAGAGGCGCGGGATTGAGGGGTGAGACAGATTTGACTGCATTTGAGAGATCTGAAAGTAAGCTTCCTGTAAGATCTGGGAAGGCCAAGAGCATTGCCTCGCGCTATATGGGGAGGGATCCACCTGGTAAGGTAAATTCTAACTGCGCTCTTATAATTTGCTTTGTTGGCTTCATTGTATGGGGCATATTATCTAGAAAGTGGCGGTGAGAGGCGTTAGCCTCCTTGGCTTAACTCCTCTCATCGCCACTTTGGAAACGCCAGGCTACACCATATTACCAAGGATATGGTGCAGCTTGGCATTTCCCCCTGCGATGGAGCTAAGTCTCACGACTTAACGCCAACGCAGGCACCCTTGCACCAGAGTGCAAGGGTGTCTGCCAGCAGGGAGGTTTGTTTATGTACAGGAAGGTGTCCCTTCCTGTACATAAACAAACCTAAAATGCCATTTTGCAACTTACATGTGTGCTGCTTCATGCAGCACACATGTAAGTTACAAAATGGCATTTTAAAAAAAGGTTTGTTTATGTACAGGAAGGAACACCTTCCTGTACATAAACAAACCTTGGCATTTTGCTTTTTCCATGTGTGCTGCACAAGGCAGCACACATGGGAAAAGCAAAAATGAGGAGAAATGAAGCATTTCTCCTCATTCCGCCACCTTAAGACCAAGATTTTCCTGGTCTTAAGTTTGGCGCTGCCACCTATTATCGCCTATTGACGTTGTGGTGGCGATAGGGGCTTGGTAATATGCCCCTATGTTTCCATCTTTCAAGACGTTTACATTTCACAAGTCAGCAACTTGCCGTTAAACCAAGGAAACCTGTTCTCTCGTTGTGAGGTCTTATGCAATTTCACTGGAAGAACTGAATCTAGGGAGTTGGTAATCCAATTATTAAAGCTAAATATAGAGGGATTAATGTCTTCTCCCAGAACCGGTCTCATGGTCTGTAAGGTAGCTGACCAGTCCTCCATGTTTAGCTTAAAATAACATCTTTCAAACCATCTGACCAGAGGTATGTTGGTAGAAGAAAAGGGCATTGTTAACACCAGGGGGAGCAGAAAGTGGTCCTAGCAGGTCAAAGGAATGGGACTATGTACCTGGAGGTTATTCATGTTACTAAAGACTAGGTCAATACTATGGCCTATTTTCATGGGTAGGTCCGTCGGCCAGCTGTTACAATTCAAGGGAGGCTAAGTCTTGTAGCAGATTTTGGAAACTGCGCAGTCAGGGTCATCGATAAGTAGATTGAAATCACCTAACACTGTAAAATGAACCCTGTTTATGGCTACATTTGCGGTCAGGTCAGGGAAAATCTGTGAAAATTGGGAGTACCTGCTGGGCGGTCTGTATAGTAAAACCCCAGAGAAAGTAAACATAGGGCTCAATGTTATTGGGAATAGGAGGCGTTCATAGTTCTCAATCGTAAGGGGTGAGAACATACCTTTTAACATATCCCTATATATGACGCCAAAAGCTCCCCCACCCTTCCCAGATTGATGTAGCCTAAAAATACAAAGCCTGGAAATAACATAAGTATTTGTAAAGCGCACATTCACCCATGGGTATCTTGGCGCTGTATAACAGATGTTTAATGTTACCCAACTCAATGGTACTCATTTTATCGACCTCACAAGGAAGAAAGGCTGAGTGGACCCACAGGGATTTAAACCTGTGACTATGAAGTTGAACACAGACCCCTGCAGTAGACGCATTAGACCTGGCATAATATCAGGAGGTAATGCTTGGACTACATCTGGGGCAGAGCCATCATGTAGCCAGGTTTCCGTAAGAAAAAGCACATCTAGAGCTAAGTCCAATAAAATGTTGCAAATGTCTAGTTTATGAGCCAGCAAGGAACGACAATTCACCAAAAACATGTCATATGCAAAAGTTGAGGAAGATATCACCAGCTGAGTGGAGTCGTGCCGGGGCGAAAAGCCACAGTGATCACAGGTTAAGGGGAAATTTGGGTCAAGAGAGTGAAAACATGACTCATGTGTGGGGACTTGCAATGCCCGTAATTGGCTACCAGTAAAAGTTGCCTTGTTTTGGGTAGAAGAGACAAGGTCCCTGGCCCCTGGACCCGGAAGGAGGTGGAGGGGGGGCAGATGGGCTTGCCTTTGGCACACCGGCTGCGCACCCGCTGAGTGCGTCCACGCTGCGTCCTCCATTTATAGGGACCAGCCAGAGACCTAGTGCACATCAGAGCTGAAGATAGCGCTGAAAAATGTGCAAAAGGCATCTAAAGTGCGCATGCTGATAAAAGTTCCCTCTCGTTGACTTCAGCCCCAACAAAGTTTTGAAACCTCAACACATTTAAAAGTAATGCACTATCTAAAAGGATAATTCTGCTTTTTTAAAAGAAAAAATGTTCCTTACACCAAAATAATTAATGGAGCCTGAATACAAGCCAGCCTGCTCACTAATTTTAGGTGCAAAGTCCTGGCTACATTTTTTAGTAGATACAGCTTTGCGTTGACTTCAGTGGGTGGTTGTACAGGGATGCATATGTACCCCCCACGAAATGCCCCCTGGCATAATGCAATGCAGCACATGGCACTACTTTCCTTTACTATTGCATACTTTCCAAAGCAAATCAAGATTTTATGTTGGGAAGTGTATTCCGTTACAACATTGCGCTGTGTTTGCATCACAAACGTAACTCAAACCCATGGCAGCATGTTAGTAAATCTGCCCATAAATGCTGACACGATTGAAGAGGATGTATCCAGCCAGCATGGACTAAAGAGGGGGTCAGCTCTCACCACGACATCCTCTGTTCATGTGCACATAGTCAGCTAATCAGCATCATTAATCTTCAGATGAGGCACTTACTTGGATTGAAATGTTTGTTGTAGTCTTTAGGGAGCCTCCTCTCGTCACCTTAGCTTGGGAGTCCTCATCAAGTCCCATGTGCAATTTACATCGAAGCAGTGCCAATTAGGGAGAATTGCAACTTGTGTAATTGTATGTCTGAAAAGCCTGAACCTGTAATAATGTCCCTGGGCCTGCTGGGTATTTCTGTGATCACACCTGAGACAGGAAGGCTCAGCCTGGCTCCAGATCTCCTGCGAGGAAACCTGAAGGGAAATACACAATTTGTGTCTGGGTGTAATGTTTGCAGTTCACACAGCAGCAGCGTTGTCAGGAGCCATAAAGCTCACATATACTGTGTAGAAGTGTCTCAGATGTTGCCAGTCACATTGTGTTGTACCACAGAGTGTGTGGTGAAGATGGGACAGAGGCTCCTGTCTGTAAAACAAAACATGCTCTTTGCAAATCTCTTGTACCTCATACATTCCTACCCTCTATCAATGATCTACCTGCACCTCATGCATGCCTAGCCCCCCTGAATTATTCACCTTCACCTCTGCATTCCTGCCCTCCCTGATGTATCCATCCATACCCTATGCATTCCAATCCTGGTCCCTTATGTCATTCACACAGCCTCATTTATTCCTAGCCACCCTGGATTATCCACCTGTACCCTATGCAATGCTAGAGACCTTGGTTTATCCATCTGTACTTCCTACGAACTCTGAATTATCCACCCGTACCCTATGCATTGCTAGGCACCTTGATGTATCCACCCGTACCCTATGCCTTCCTACCCTCCCTGATGTATCCACCCGTACCTCATGCATTCCACTCCTGGTCCCTTATGTCATCCACACAGACCTCATTTATTCCAAGCCACCCTGGATTATCCACCTGTACCCTATGCAATGCTAGAGACCTTGGTTTATCCATCTGTACCTCATGCATTCGTAGACATCCTGATGTATCCACCCGTACCCTATGCATTCCTACCCTCCCTGATATATCCACCCATACCTCATGCAATGCTAGAGACCTTGGTTTATCCATCTGTACCTCATGCATTCGTAGACATCCTGATGTATCCACCCGTACCCTATGCATTCCTACCCTCCCTGATATATCCACCCATACCTCATGCAATGCTAGAGGCCTTGGTTTATCCATCTGTACCTCATGCATTTGTAGACATCCTGATTTATTCACCCATGTATCATGTCATCATCATCAATAGATTACTTAGGATTTAGAGGTCCTTAAAACAGACATAAAATCATCAGATAAAAAAGCAATCAACTAGACAGCAGTACAATCATATAAAATTACCACACACAACATAATGGCACATGGCACTACAGCCTTTGCATGCCTGCAAGAAAGCCATAGATTGCCGTTACATGGGTCACAATCACAACTCACAGTACATATGTGCCAGTATTCTATACATTTCACATTAAAAGGAAAGATAACAGTCATCATGTAGACATCCCCAAAGCGACAGTAATAGTGCACATAATGTGTTATAAAGTTCAAGAGTGTAGTATTCATTAAAGTGCAAAGTGCACAATAAAATTCAAAGCACAGCTGAATATCAATCTCACTAGTGAGATGATCAACCTTGGACACTAAGGGACATATTTACAAGCCCCTATCGCCACCACAACGTCCCTTTTAAAGACGTTGTGGTGGCGATAGGGGCTTCGCCTTATTTACAAGGAAGTGTTAAGCCAAAAAGGCCCCCTTTCATGCTATGCTTAGCGTGAAAGGGGTGGGCAATGGGTGTTGCTGTGGGCGTTCCACTGCAACACCCATTGATTTTGATTCTGCCCTCTATTTACAAGGAAGGCGTAAATAGGAGACAGCCCCAAAATTAAGACCAGGGAAAACGTGGTCTTACCCTGGTGCAATGAGGAGTAATGTTTAATTTCTTCTCCTTTTTGCTGTTTCCATGTGTGCGGTGTTGTGCAGCACACATAGAAACAGCAAAGCGGTGGAAGGTGTCCCTTCCTACACATAAACAATCATAAACAATGACATTTTGCAACTTCTATGTGTGCTGCTGACACATAGAAGTTTCAAATCGTCATTTCAGATTGTTTATGTGCAGGAAGGGAGACTTCCTGCACATAAACAATCCTCCCCTCAACGCAGGCACCCTTGCACTATGGTGCAGGGCTTCGTGCACTGGCACTAGGCAGCTAAATTTAGCACAAGTGCGGGGAGAAACCCAGGGCTGCACCATATACTTGTAAATATGGTGAAGCCTTGCATTTCTAAAGTGATGGAGCGTGTTGTTAGCCTTCTTGTCTTAACGACACTCTTCGCCACTTTAAATGTAAATATGCCCCTCATAGTCTTCTTTCAAATGATAAATGATCCATGCAGAAGATTAAAATTTAGCAACACTAATATAAATCATTTCATTAGTGACAGAGCTCGTAATTCCCAATACATGTTCATATTTCCTAATACCTAGAAGAAGACACATGGAGGGATATTTACAACACAATGTCGGAGCGTGGTGTTACGCCAAAATTGGTAACGCCGGCCTCTGACATTTTTAAAACGCAGAGATACGCCATTTACAAAAATACAGTGCACTCCTGTGTTTCCCCTAGCTCTGGCGCTGACAAACCTGCCTAGTGCCATGTGCAAGGATGCCAGCACTGCAGGGGCGATTATTTATGTGCAGGAAGGGACACCTTCTTGCACATAAGGAATCTTGAAAGGCGATTTGCTATTCTGCAGCACACATGGAAAGAGCAAAAAACTAGGGGAAATTAATAAATTCTCCTCTTCTCGCCATTCTAAGACCAGGTATTCAATGGCATTCCCTTTTTGTAGCTGCCCCAGTCTTGCAAACATGGGCAGCGTCAAAAAGCAATGGGTTTTGCGGTGGAACACCCACCACAACACCCATTGCCCGCCCCTTTCATGCTAAGTGAAGCGTGAAAAGGAGCCTTATTGACAAGGTGGCGTTAAGGCATACCAAGTGGCTTAACGCCACTTGGTAAATAGGGAGAAGGGCATACCGCCGCCAGAATGTCACTAAAAGTGATGTTCTGGTAGTGATATTTCCTTGTAAATATGCCCCATCGGCTTAAGCCATTTCTTTCTAGGAATCAACTAAGCTTTGCAGAAGAAAAAGAAGTGATGCAAAGTTTTGGTCTCCAAGTTACATGACAGACATAGAGTGCTGGCATAGTAATTCGCTTTGCAGCGAATGTAGCGTTCCATATCTAAATCTCGTGAACAGCTGTTTAGCTATGGGGTAAGTAATGTTCTCCAGGAACGGCTCGCATGATGGGATCACCTTAAAATCTAGAAATCTATCCTTCAACTGCCTAATTTACATTTTCGTAATTCCTTATCCCATAAAATAACCTTTAGTCTTTCTTTTATCATAGATCGAGAGATGAGAACAGCATCAGCAGGCAGTTTCAACAAGCATTGGAGCGCATCCATTCCACAGAGAGAAGCCTACACTGAGCCAGCTCATCGTTGGACCACAATCTGTGCCAAGACAATAAAGGTCTACATTTACTTATTAAGGCAATTGGATGCACACCCACATCTGAAAGCCGTGGTAAGCAGGGGGCACTTTGGGGAAGATTGAAAAAGAACCTAACAGATTTATATTCTGCCACTGTGAGTCTCTTAACCCTACCATGGCCCCATAACTCTGCGCCATAGAGAGCAGACCCTTTGACCTTGGTACTGTGAACCTCAACCGCTGGAGAGGGTGACCCAGTCTTAGTCCTCTTCAGCAACAGTAAGATGCCCTACATTCCTGCTGTAGCTTTAGTGCACTCTTCTCCCTCTGCAAGGACCAGTCTAGCTTATTACACAATCTGACTCCCAAAAACTCAAAATCTTTTACTTCTTCAAGCAATTTGTTGTGTGCCTTGATAAAACACCTCCTAGATTTGTAAGTGTGGAAGGACATACATTGTTCATTTTTAATATTCAATTCTAGACCCCTCTACAAACGGTCCACGAAGGCCTGTAGACCTGCCAGAGTTTTTGATCTGAGCGACTCGTCATCCACAAAAAATTGTGTCGAATTTTAAAGGCCCCTATTTTTGGAGCATCATTTCCAGGGAATTCTAAATATTGCACCAAGTTGTTTATATAAAAATAGAAGAGAGTGGGAGCCAGTACACAGCCCTGGCACACGCCCTTCTCAATTTTAAACCCATCAAACAACTCACCCTTTCGACCACACCTAACCCGAGCATAATTGAACTTGTACAATCTTATCAAATCAAATATATTCTTTATTCGGTTACCAGTCACAAGCAACCATAAAAGCACAATATTACATCTGATAAAAACTGTATTGATATATTCTAAATTACAAAATTTTATAAAACTATAGATTTGCGACACTTAAGTACATTTTTTTAAAAAGCGGACACTGCAGCAATAACAAACACAACATCTAAAAGTTGCAAAGCTAATAACGCAGGACGACATTGTTTTATACCAAACTTCTGTAAAACGGGAATAATCCATCTTTTCCTGGGTTTACTGTAATATTTACAGAAGAACATGATATGTATTGTAGATTGTGCGGATAGTCTCATCACAAGGGCATTTAATCAATTCTTTAGACCAATCATTCATGTCTGGGTAAGTAACTAAACGATGTAAAATGTTTAGTTTAAATCGAGTTAATAAAAACGCTCATAGTCACTCATAGTTAGATTCAAATATGGTTGTATTCCCACACTAGAAAGTGTAAGTTGATGTGCTGATACAGTAGATTTTTTAGACTCATTTAAAGCCCTCTTCTCGTGCAAAAAATTTAAACATTTAGTTTTAAAATCATTCCTTGACTCACCGCACATTAATGAAGGATCATTAAAATATTCTGAGTGACCAATACTACTTAAGAACGTTTTAACGTATTGAATCCATCTAAAGCAGCTAACCCCATCTAATCTCAAAGCATCATTTAAAATAGAGCGATTAAATGTAATTTCATCAGCCGTCCAGATTTCTTATTCTTATCAGAATTGACATTATACCATCTGGGACCCCCATGTTGCCCAGAATGGCCTGTAACTGGTGTCTAGGAATGGAATCAAAAGGTGGTTTCAGATCCACAAAATCACTTAAAAGTGGCCCTTCTCCAACAGCACTATATGGTGCAGAAGCAAAATATTTGATCCATTGTGTAAATCTTCTACCAGAAATCAGTGTGGAGGTCAGATAGATTGTCATTCTCTGTAACCCAATCTGAAAGTTTCTCCAGAATTTGGCGCCTTTTGCAACCCATCTACTAAACTAATAGACATAATATTTCGATGATCTTCTTGACTGCCCTTTTTAAATATGGGAACTATCTATGCATAGTGACAGGAATTCAGGAGGGGCTCACACCCCAAGATTGATTTTGAAAATAGTGGCCCATATTGTGGGTTCTGCAGCAAACAAATAACACGGTATTCCATCAGGACCCAGGGCTTTCCTTAGGACAACAGCAGTCAGGGACTCAAGGTTCTCTTGGGGTGTCATTTGAAGGGGACCTAAGTTTCCTAGGTTTAAAACAACCTAAAATAGGTATATTGCTGGGAATTGTGCAGGTCTCAGAGTATAGCCCTTCAAAATGCTCGGCCCAGGTTTGGGGCTGGAGAAATAAATCAATGTGGGATACAGCAGATTCACTTCCGGGGGCAACAATATTCCAAAAGGACTTGTTCTCTCCAACTCTCACTGCATTAACCAGGTCTTCCCACACATTTGTTCCTCAGTTAGATCTAGCTTTCTGAAGCTTGTTCTTATACTCCCTCCTAGCTAGTACAATTTGCTCTGCTTTATTTGTTTTAAGTGACTGAATTAAAGCTGCCTTGGCAAGTCTACAGTGTTGTATGATGGAACACTACATGCATTTACAACACAGTCACTACCCCAACCATGACATTACTAAGCGTTACTTTACCACGACATTTGTTACAACGACTTGCTACGCAAGTATACGCAGTAGAGAAGGTGTTGTTGGACACTAGTCCAACGAAGCACCGCCTACAGCAAGTTGTTGTAACGACTTGTGTGGTAAAGCAACACGTTTAATGTTGCAGTTGGGGTAGTGACTGTGTTGTAAAGACAGGTGTTGTTGTGACTGTAGGGTAAAGGATGTTTCCCAGTCTACATCGCCTATTCCTACCAGGGGTGTTTTGTTCTTCCTTTATGTTGCCTATTGTGTTCCCTAAAAATGAATACACCTAATTTAACAAATAAATTGTTGTGCTGGTCAAGAAAACAAATTACACCATCCCCATCTAGCTCAATACTAGATGTCAGCTCAATTGAGCCTGTAACTTGGGGAGAGGAGTTGGCCTAACAGCTAGGGCGGTGGACCTCGAATCTGGGGAACCGTGTTTGAGTCTCGGCAATGACGCTGAACATCCTGTGATTCTGGGCAAATCACTTAATCTCCCCGTGCCTAACAAAAATGAATGTGTCCTCATGTAACGCAACTGGCACTATGTAAAGCGCTCTGATACCCGATCCCTTCGGGTCAAGTTCGCGCTATATATACCTTCGTAAAAAAAAACACTTTGTTATAGGTTTGAGCCATAGTAGTAGGTTCACCTGAGACATAAGACCATTTCAGGGCTCTTTATTGTTTGCAAAGCATAGTTCCCTCTGGTCCCCTGAGTACTGGATGATCCTTCTCTTGTTAGTTCAAGTGCATTATGGACACTATCGCTTCTAGGAAGGATTTTATATCCACCATATATGCCCATAGTTGGAGAGAAAGCAATTTATAATCAATTCTACTAGATTGATTATGTTGCTTGAAAGTATGGGCACCAGCTAACTCAGAGGGGGACCTTTTCGAAGGCTCAAGATCTAATTGCGGAATACCCCAAGCCATATGCTCCTCTTCAGTAATACCCAAATCAGACTTATCAAATGGTTCAAAGGTCATGTTAAAGTCGCCAGCAACTATGACGAGTTTCCAAGGCATTAAACAATCAATAAATTCCTCAAGGCTTGTGACAGTCAATGACTCTTGGTTCTGTCCACTGGGCCTATGATATACATTAAAAATACAAAGAAACTCATCATCAACAGCAGAAATCAACAGCCTAAGTATATCGGAGGCATTTAGAGGGAGCCTGTTGATACTACGATTAAGAGTGGTTCTTACCCATGGTACAAGACGGCCAGCAGGACGCCTCTTCCCCTGGGTAATTGCTTCACAGACGAAATGCGTAAACTCAGATCTAAAAACTGTGTCTACACACCAAGGGGCTTATTTATGAAAATTTGTGTCATGTTAGCACCGCTCAAAGTAGTACATGCATGAGCAAGTCTCTAAGTCAGGTTTATGAAGCCACGCAGCGCCTCTTTGCGTGGCTTTGAATGGCTTCATAAATCTGGAGAAAGGCAACGCAACTCAAATCGCTGCGTTGCCTCACTCTGCGCAAGGGAGGTGTTCCATGGGCACTGCTGTGGGTGTTCCATGGGCGCTGATGTGGGTAGTTCCATGGGCACTGCTGTGGGTGTTCCATGGGCACTGCTGTGGGTGTTCCATGGGCACTGCTGTGTGTGTTCCATGGGCACTGCTGTGGGTGTTCCATGGGCACTGCTGTGGGCGTTCCATGGGCACTGCTGTGGGTGTTCCATGGATGCTGCTGTGGGTGTTCCATGGGCACTGCTGTGGGTGTTCCATGGGCACTGCTGTGGGTGTTCCATGGGCACTGCTGTGGGTGTTCCATGGGCACTGCTGTGGGTGTTCCATGGGCGCTGCTGTGGGTGTTCCATGGATGCTGCTGTGGGTGTTCCATGGATGCTGCTAAGGGTGTTCCATGGGCACTGCTGTGGGTGTTCCATGGGCGCTGCTGTGGGTGTTCCATGGATGCTGCTGTGGGTGTTCCATGGATGCTGCTGTGGGTGTTCCATGGGCACTGCTGTGGGTGTTCCATGGGCGCTGCTGTGGGTGTTCCATGGATGCTGCTGTGGGTGTTCCATGGGCGCTGCTGTGGGTGTTCCATGGATGCTGCTGTGGGTGTTCCATGGATGCTGCTGTGGGTGTTCCATGGGCACTGCTGTGGGTGTTCCATGGGCACTGCTGTGTGTGTTCCATGGGCACTGCTGTGGGTGTTCCATGGGCACTGCTGTGGGTGTTCCATGGGCACTGCTGTGGGTGTTCCATGGACGCTGCTGTGGGTGTTCCATGGGCACTGCTCTGGGTGTTCCATGGGCACTGCTGTGGGTTTTCCATGGGCACTGCTGTGGGTGTTCCATGGGCACTGCTGTGGGTGTTCCATGGGCGCTGCTGTGGGTGTTCCATGGATGCTGCTGTGGGTGTTCCATGGATGCTGCTGTGGGTGTTCCATGGGCACTGCTGTGGGTGTTCCATGGGCGCTGCTGTGGGTGTTCCATGGATGCTGCTGTGCGTGTTCCATGGATGCTGCTGTGGGTGTTCCATGGGCACTGCTGTGGGTGTTCCATGGGCGCTGCTGTGGGTGTTCCATGGATGCTGCTGTGGGTGTTCCATGGGCGCTGCTGTGGGTGTTCCATGGATGCTGCTGTGGGTGTTCCATGGATGCTGCTGTGGGTGTTCCATGGGCACTGCTGTGGGTGTTCCATGGGCACTGCTGTGGGTGTTCCATGGGCACTGCTGTGGGTGTTCCATGGGCGCTGCTGTGGGTGTTCCATGGATGCTGCTGTGGGTGTTCCATGGATGCTGCTGTGGGTGTTCCATGGGCGCTGCTGTGGGTGTTCCATGGGCACTGCTGTGGGTGTTCCCATGCGACTCCCTTGGTTTTTGATGCATTCCCAGATTTACAAGGACTTGTAAACCTGGGAATGGGCCACAATCTTATGCCTCCCCGGCTGAGGCTGAACGAGGAGAAATATTTGTATTTCTCCTTGTTTTTTCCTCTTTCTACGTGGCTGCATTCTGCAGCACACATAGAAAGAAGAAAAAGCCTCTAAGGATTGCTTCTGTGCAGGAAGGTGCGCCTCCCTGCACAAAAAGAATCCTGCATGCAACAGAGGCACCCTTGCACCATGGTGCAAGAATAACTGCGTTTGGGCTAAGCTGCCAAAACAGCGCCAGCACAAGGGAAAAGGACAGGAATGTGCAGTATTGGATAAATACGGTGCATTTGTGCCCTTTCCCTGTAACACAGCGCAGCAAAGTGGCTTGCACAGCTGCCCTGCACCACAGTCTTCATTGAAATATACAAATGTCAAAAAAGTCAACAAAGACCCGCCAAGCCGGATCTGCAGGTTTGGATTTTAGCCCAGCAACGTTCCAGGAGACAACGTTCCAGTTGTCAGTGGGAATCATATGAGATATAAAGATAGATTGATTGTAAACGTCCTCTTTTAGTCACTCTCTGTTTGAAGCCTGGGGAAGGGTCTCCACATGCTTCATAGCGGTAGTTGTAGCAGCTTGGAGTGAGATCGCCCTAGTCACAGGAAGATTATACTTTAATCTAACATTAGTGGGTGCCACACAAGAAGACCAAACTTTCTAGTCAATTAGTTCATCCACCAGCTTCTGAGTTATCAGTGAGATTTTAGCATAATGAGAGTTGTCTCTTAGTGCCTCATGATGGATCGCCCTCACAATATCTGAATAAACTATTGAGAAACATTTATGCACTTTACAAATCCAGTGGATCACTTTATTAGTCAGTGAGTCGCTGCCTTCTCTTGCCTTACAGGAGAGCCTGGGCACACTGTGCATATGAACAACCCCACCCGTGCCATTTTCACAGGCACATGTAGCACTAAAGGGTAGGTTTTTAGGAATAGGCAATGAGTTGACACTTTGACTGGTGCGGTGACCCAATGAGGGAATTAACCGGGAGTCTAAGTTCATAGGTTCAGAATATAGGTTACTATCCCTCCTTTCTGGCAATTAAGATCCTTTGCACAGAAGAGGCAGGCTAGGCAAAGGTCAAGGCATGAGTGTCCCAACTTTGTCATCAGGCTCAACCCAGTTTAGATAAAAGGGAAGTGTTGGATCATGACCCCCGGGAGGCTAGATGGTTTCTTCCCTCAGAAGGAATGGAACAATATCATACCGAAGGAACAGAGTTTCCAGAATTTCTGGACTGTGAAATATTTTTGTGGTGTAAATATAATGGACACAATTGCCGTAAAAGAGGGATCATTGATGAACCTTGGGTAGTTAATTGCTTTACTTGTTCCCTAAGCTCCATCAGCTCCAACTTTAAAACATTCACCACCTTAGGTACATCCCAGTTCAAAGTCGCCCCCAGGGCAGGGACATCGTGGTCTAGAGGAGGTTCCTGTTCAGCTAAAATTTCAAAACAATTATCACATGACACCGTGATATCATAGGAAACTAATACAGGAGCAGATTCACAAGTTGCTTCGATCCGAGGTGACTCCCTCAGATCTCATTCGTTGACAACACTAGGGAAAGGACTGACATGTCCGACTGGTGGTTGGCGTTGTCATGTCTTTTAGGATAGTCCCATCATGTATACCCCATGTTACATACATTATCCCATCCACACGACTATAACGATTCTAAACAGGTGACCGTTTACCTGGTAAGCTTGCTCCTGTCTCTTCGAGAGTATGCTCTTAGGGGCATATGTATCAAGCTATATTGCGTTCGCAAACACTGCGAATCGCAAAAAACAGTGTTTGCGACCGCAAAATAGACTTGTCCTATGTCTGACATAGGTTCGCATCGCAAAGTAGGAATTCGCAAAATTAGCGAATACCTATTTTGCAAGGCCCGAAATCTGCGAATTTTCACTGCAAAATCGCAAACTGCGATACGCATCCTGGGATAATCGCAAATTGAGAAATCGCAAAATGTGAATTCGCAAATCAATGTATGAAAAAATCGCAAATTGCGAATCCATGAGATTCGCAATTTTGCACATGGATTTTACCACCAACTCAAGGCAGGTGGTAACCAGGTGCAACCTATTTAAACAAGCCCAGAATGCAACAGTGACTTCCACAATGGCAGCGCTGTATGTGATAGCCAGGAGGATGCGAATCCGGGCTGCAGCACAGAGAAGGAGGTGACAGGAACGGATCTTCAGATTGCGCATCACTCTGTTCCAGCAGACTGACGAGGAGATCCATGAGAAGTATAGGCTGGACTCAGACACCATTATGGACCTGATAGAGGAGCTGAAACCTCTGCTGGAACACCCAACACGCAGGACCCAAACAATTCCAACCCATGTGCAGATCCTGTGCTCACTGCACTTACTGGCATCAGGGAGTTTTCAAGGGGTGATAGCAGCAGCAGGTGGGGTCTCCCAGAGTTGCCTGTCACGCTTCTTCCATGCATTCCTGGATGCAATGGTACAGAGGCTACATCATCACATACAATTCCCCAGCACACAACAGGCATTACAGCAAACAAAACAGGACTTCTACCAGATTGCACAATTCCCCCACGTAATTGGCTGCATAGATAGAACCCATGTAGCCCTCTCACCCCCATCAAACAATGAATATGTATTCAGGAACCGAAAATCTTATCATTCACTAAACATACAGGTCATCTGCAATGCCAAATATATCATCAACGATATTGTAGTGAAATACCCAGGCAGTACTCACGACTCATTTATCTTTAGACATAGTGGGATATTCAGACGTCTCAATGCTGGCGAGTTTGGTGAGGGCTACCTGCTAGGTAAATGCATGTCAAACATTCTAACATACAGTAAATGTCTGGGGTGGGAGGACAGTCATTTACCTCTTGTCTTCCATTTTGTAGATGACAGTGCATATGCAGTGCGGGACTTCATCCTGACACCATACCTCAATCCAGCCAATGCAAGGGAGAGGAGATTTAATTGCGCACGCAAATCTACGCGCTGTGTAATTGAGCGGACATTTGGGATACTGAAGAGCCGGTTCCGCTGTCTGCATAAAAGCGGAGGAGCACTACAATACAGCCCAGAGACCTGCTGCAAGATTGTGGCTACCTGTACAATGCTCCACAACATAGCTACGAAAAAAGGCATTCCAGTAGAACTAACTGATACAGATGCTTCTGAGGATGAGGGCCCAGGTCCGCTGTGCAGACCAGCAGGTGGAGTTGGGGCAGCTGCCGGACGACAGAGACGTGATGAGATCACACAGAACTATTTCTAGGCGAGAAATGATGACACAATGCAAAAGATGTTTTTGTGCACGACTGTGTTTAATCAATCCTTTAGGAGCAGGTTAATTTTAGTCACACAGTCTGACAGATACATCATGAGTGTCACTAGATGTTGCACATGTTATGGCCACAGTGCAGGTATGTATGCGAGTCACAAGTCCAGATGCAATGGGTTGCTTCACCCATTTGCTATCTTCAGTGATGGCAGTTCATTTCTTCCAGGGGTCGGCCTGCTGTCGCACGCTCAGGGCGCTGACTGCTCTCCCTTGACTCATCAGGTGTTGTGCCCTGTCTCCCACTGCGCCGTCTGGTTTCGGGAACTGGTGGGGGTATGGGATGGTGATGTGTGAGGCATGATTTGGCATGCATCTTACCTTGTCTGGTGTTTGCAGGGTCGGAGCTGTCAATGTCAGCCACACCACTGACGCTCTCGGGCTGAAGGGTGGACTCCACCAACTCCTCGAGGGGTGTTGACTCTGTTGCAGTTGGTATTCCCCACCAGTCTTCTTAGCCTCTGCCAGCCTGGTTGCCACCTTGTCCTTGGACCTGGAGCGCATATCGTACCATCTCTTTCGCAGGTCCTCCACAGCGCGCTGGGTCACACCGATGGCATTTACCTTTGCCTGGATGTCCAGCCATATTTTCCTCTTTCTTGACTCTGGGACACGGAGTGATTTTTTTCCAAATAACAACTAATGGCTGTGTACCTCCTGCTCCCTCTCGCTGAACTTCTGCTTTCTTTTTCTCCCAGCCTCCTCCTTGTCCTTCTCTTTCTCCTGGGGATCCATTGGAAATGTTTGCAAATGCAGTACTCAGTTCCATGCCTCTCCTCCCAGCCTCTGACTCAGCCTCAGGCAATCAGGTGCAGCATGGGCAGTCACACTTCCTGGGTGTAATGTCATCAAGCTGCACCTGAATTGCAGATTCTCTATTTTTGCGATTCTTTATTTGTGAATTCGCAAATAAGGAATTGCTATTTGCGGGGTCTCAGTGAATTTTTGGGAATCGCTAAATATCAGCGGTTTTTGATTTACATTGCGTTTTGCGATTCTCAAAATGCGATTCGCTAAAAATCGCATTTTGAGAATCGCAAACACAAAATTTCATACATATGCCCCTATATCTTCTATCAGAATCCCTGCACCTGACGTACATAAACATGTCCCCAAGCACGTCAGAATTATTCTGTATAAGGGCCACCCACTTTTTTCATCCTTGGCCAACAGCCAGCTGTGCACGATCGCACTTGGTTAGAAAAGCATTGGTATTTTTTTTCAAAACATTTATGATTGTTTTAACCCCTTCGCTGCTAGGCCTTTCCCCCGCCTGTGCTAAGCCTTTTTTTGGCTATTTGGGGTAGTTCGCGCTTAGGCCCTGTAACTTTTTGACCACATAAGGTATCCACGCCAAATTTGCGTCCTTTTCTTCCAACATCATGGGGATTCTAAAGGGACCCAGGGTTTGTGGTTTCCCCTCGAGGGGACCCAGAATTTAGCCAAAATACAGCTAAATTTTGAGACAAATGGGAAAAAAGTGCTGCAAATGAAAGCGTCTGGTTTTTTCCCTGCAAATGGTATCAACAAAGGGTTTGTGGGGCTGAAATCACAATTTTCCCAGCTTTCAGGGACTGACAGACTTTTGTCAGAAACCCAACATTTTTTGCACAGTTTTGGCATTTTACTGGGACATAGCCTATTTTTGCTATTTTTTCTACCAGTTAATGGTAGAAATGGGTATGAAAGCAATAATGGATCCTGAAAAGCTAAACATTTTAGAACAGTAGACAAAATTCTGAATTAAGCAAGGGGTCATTTGTGTAGATCCTTCAAGGTTTCTTTATAGAAACTAACGGTTGAAAATAGGAAAAATTGAAAATGAGTTGAAAAAAACAGCCATTTATGCCAACGTTTTCACCTGTAAATTCTTCTAATTATGACAGATGTTTGAAAGCAATATACCGTTACATCCGCTGGACCTTCCTGGTTGTGAGGATATATAGGACTTGTAGGTTCACCAAGAACCAGATGAACCCGGAGCCAATAACTGAGCAGCGTCTTGCAATGTTTTTTTATTATGTACCGGGTATATAGCAATAATTTTGTGAAAATATATATAGTGAATAATCGAGATGAAAGACACCTATGTATTTTTGAAATTGGAACAAAATATAGTTTAGAAACAGTAGCTATTTGCACATCTCCGAAATTATGAGTACCCATACTAGCATGAGAATTATAGGACATTTTTCAAAGTGACTTCTTTTACACATTGTCTTTCATTTGAAAGGCAGAAATGCATTGAAAATCAATACGTAATAACAGTTGCTCTACAATTCTATGTTACCCTAAGTCTCTCGATAAAAATGGTACCTCACTTGTGTGGAAAGTTCTGGAATCTGCGTGGATCCACAAAATTCCACCCACCCCGCATTCCCCAAAGTCTTCCGAGAAAAATGGTACGTCACTTGTGTGGGTAGGCCTAGTTCCCGCGACAGGAAACGGCCCAAATCGCAACGTGGACGTACCACATTTTCACAGGGAAAACGGACCCTTTTTTTTAAAAGTGCCTAGCTGTAGATTTTGAACCCTAGCTCTGCCGGCCTCTAGGGAAACCTAGCAAACCTATATATTTTTGAAAACTAGACACCCAGGGAAATCCAGGATGGGGTGACTTGCCTGGATCTCACCTGGTTCTGTTACCCAGAATCCCTTGCAAACCTCAAACTTTGTCAAAAAACCCACATTTTCCTCACATTTCTGTGGTGTAAAGTTCTGGAATATGCGTGGATCCACAAAATTCCATGCACCCCGCATTCCCCAAAGTCTTCCGAGAAAAATGGTACCTCACTCACGTGGGTAGGTCAACGTTGGGGGATCCATGCAAGTCATACCTAGCTGGACTCCCTCAGGACACCCAGGGAATCCAGGATGGGGTGACTTGTCTGGCTCTCACCAGGTTCTGTTACCCAGAATCCCTTGCAAACCTCAAAGTTTGTAACAAAATAACAAATTTTCCTCACATTTCTGTTATGGAAAGGTCTGGCATCTGGGTGGATCCACAAAATTCCTCCCACCCTGTATTCTCCATAGTCTTCTGATAAAAATGGTACCTCACTTGTGTGGTTAGGCCTAGTGCCCGCAGCAGGAAACAGCCCAAAACGCAACGTGGACACCACATTTTTACAGTGAAAACGGACCCTTTTTTTGCAAAGTGCCTAGCTGTAGATTTTTGAGCCTAGCTCTGCCGGCACCTAGGAAACCTAGCAAACCTATACATTTTTCAAAACTAGACACCCAGGGAATCCAGGATGGGGTGACTTGTCTGGCTCTCACCAGGTTCTGTTACCCGAAATCCATTGCAAACCTCAAACTTTGTAAAAAAAAAACACATTTTCCTCACATTTATGTGATGGAAAGTTCTGGAATCTGCGTGTATCCACAAAATTCCACCCACCCCACATCCCCCAAGGTCTTACGAGAAAAATGGTACCTCACTTGTGTGGGTAGGCCTAGTGCCCACGACAGGAAACGGCCCAGTTTTCACTGTAAAAATGTGGTGTGTCCAAGTTGCGTTTTGGGCCGTTTCCTGTCGTGGGCACTGGGCCTACCCACACAAGTGAGGTATCATTTTTATCGGAAGACTTTGGGGAATGCGCGGTGTGTGGAATTTTGTGGATCCACGAAGATCCCAGAATTTCTTCACAGAAATGTGAGAAAAATGTGTTTTTTTAACTAAGTTTGATGTTTGCAAGGGATTCTGGGTAACAGAACCTGGTGAGAGGCACACAAGTCACCACATCCTGGATTCCCCTTGGTGTCTAGTTTTCAAAAATGTACAGGTTTGATAGGTTTCCCTATGTGCTGGCTGCGCTAGGGCCCAAAATCCACAGGTAGGCACATTGCTAAAAACAAGTCAGTGCCTAGTGGGCTTTCTGACACCCTGGGGGGGGATGGGAGGGGCTGCCCCGATATGCCCCCTAGGGGGGCAGAAAGACTGTGGCTATTTGTTTGGGGGGTAGGGGCATTGGTATGCCCATTCTGGGCAGCCCCCACGCATAAAAATAAGCCAGCGTAATCGCTGGTGCCTAGTGGGCTCTCTGACGCCCCCTAGGGGGGCAGATCAGGGGCTACTGCCCCCATCTATCTCCTGGGGGGGCAGAAAGACTGTGGCATTTTTGGGGGAGTGTTGGGGGCACTGGCATGCCCATTCTGGGCAACCCACAATTAAAAAAAGAATATTACCTGATGCCTATTGGGCTTCCTGCCACACCCGGGAGTCAGATAAGGGGCTTTTGCTCCTATCTACCTCCTGGGGGGGGCAGAAAGACTGTGGCAATTTTTTGGGGAATTGGCATGCCCATTCTGTGCAGCCCCCACCCCTACGTATTTAAAAAAACAATCCCTGGTGCCTTGTAGGCTTTCTGCCCCCCCCAGCGGGCAGATCAGGGGCGACTGCCCCCATCTGCCTCCTGGGGGGGCAGAAAGACTGGCATTTTTTGGGGGGGAGGTTGGGGGCATTGGCATGCCCATTCTGGGCAGCACACACCCCGAACTTTGACGGAATTAAAACCCAGGTGCCTAGGGGGCTTTCTGCCCCACCCAGGAGTCAGATAAGGGGCTTCTGCTCCTATCTACCTCTTTGGGGGGGCAGAAATACTGTGGCAATTTTTTTAGGGGTAGGGGCATTGGCATGCCCATTCTGGGCAGCCCCTACCCCTATGTATTTAAAAAAAAATCCCTGGTGCCTTGTGGGTTTTATGCCCCCCCCCCAGCGGGCAGATCAGGGGCAACTGCCCCCATCTGCCTCCTGGGGGGGGCAGAAAGACTGGCATTTTTTTGGGGGGGGTTGGGGGCATTGGCATGCCCATTCTGGGCAGCACACACCCCCGAACTTTGAGGGAATTAAATCCCTGGTGCCTAGGGGGCCTTCTGCCACCCGGGGGGCAGATAAGGGGCTATTGCCCCATATGACTCCCGGGGGGGCAGAAATACTGTAGAATTTTGGAGTGGATGGGGCATTGACATGCCAATTCTGGGCAGCCCCCACCCCTAAGTGTATAAAAAAAATCCCTGGTGTCTTGTGGGCTTTATGCCCCCCTGGGGCAGATCAGGGGCTACTGCCCCCATCTTCCTCCTGGGGGGTGCAGAAAGACTGTGGCATTTTTTTTGGGGGGGCCCCGAACTTTGGAAGAAAAAAAATCCCTGGTGCCTAGTGGGCTTTCTGCCCCCCCGGGGGGTAGATAAGGGTCTATTGCCCCAATTGGCTCCCAGTGGAGGCAGAAAGACTGTAGCATTTTTTTGGGATGGGGGCATTGGCATGCCCATTCTGGGCAGCCCCCACCCCTACACATATATAAAATAAAAAAATCCCTGGGACCTAGTGGGCTTTCTGCCCCCCACAGGGGGCAGATCAGGGGCTATTGCCCCCATCTGCCTCCTGCAGGGGGCAGAAAGTCTTATGCCTTCTTTGGGGGGGTAGGGTGGGGGCATTGGCATGCCCATTCTAGGCAGCCCCCACCCCTGGCATATAAAAAAACAAATCCCTGGCACCTAGGGTGCTTTGTGCCCCCCCGGGGGGCATATTGGGGGCTACTGCCCCATATGCCCCCCAGGGGGGGGGGAAAGGCTTTCTGACATAATTTTATAGGGGGGAGAAAAGGCCCTTGCCCAAGGGGTCGCTCCCCCCTCCCTCGTTGCTAGTGGGTGGATCCCTGCTTGGGGATCGCGCAGGGATCCACTAGGGAAGGGTAGCATTGGGAAGGGGAGATTCGCCCCTTTCCAATGATACCTCTCCCATGTTTTTCGGAGCTTGGGGGGGGGGGTGAGATAGCCCCACAAGCACCGAAACTGTGAATTTGAAACTAAGTTTCAGTTTCGTTTTCATTGTAATGCAGACAGCATGCCATGCGTGCGATCGTCATTACAATGAAAACACAAACTATGCTTTGGGAGGTTGGGGAAGCTCTTCCCCACCTCCCAAAGCAACAAAAAAAAATGGGAAATCCCTCTGCTGTTTATAGCAGAGGGATTTTTTTTCAGTGTGTTCATTACGGAATGGTTCCGTCATGAGCACACTGGCACTTATGCTCATGACGGAACCATTCCGTCATGAGCATAGAAGGAGTTAAAAACATATTGATTCTAGAAAAAACTCTGGAGTGGCCACTTTAGTATAAAAAGACCCTCACTCCCCCCTACAAATTAGAGGAGAATTCTACCCCTATATGAGACGGGGTCCTGCCTGCTGAATCTCCGAGAAGCGGCGGTCTGACATCCCTTGCTGGTTGTCATCCTCGAAGCAGAGACGGGGTCCTTCATTCCCAGCCATCAGGTGAGGGGGCTGGTTCTTCCCTAGGGGTTTCTTGATTACAGATACACATAGCTTCATGCATATACACCTACACATCCGGGTTAGGCTAGGTACATTTAGGCAAATTACCTAAAGCGCACATTTTAGGAATATGCAAGAGCTACTGTCTTAACTGAACTGTATATGTTCATCTTTCTAAGCACTATGGTAGAAATGTATCTACTATTTACTATATTGGTACTAGCAATCTCTTTCGTATGCTTCTGTCTCCTGATTGTCGCAACACATATGTTTTACACCAGGCTGTCGCTGGACCAATAAATACTTATTGAAACGTCCTAATCACCATCCTGTGTATTTTCTGAGAGAAAGCAAGCACGAGTGTCTGAGCGAAACATACTGTACTGATTTCCATGATCCATGTGGAATCAGGGTGTCATGTTCAGTGGTTGCCAGAGACTACCTATACCACTGTAGAATACAGGGGGTTGGTAGTGGCACTGTAGAGCTAGCTGGTCTAACGGCTGACCTATCCTGTGCAGGTATCCGGAAGCGGTCGGGACACCAAGCCCTCAGTTTAGGTCTTCCAAAATGTGCAGGTCCTGGGGGGTCCTAGGAACTACACAACATGGCGCCTTCAACGTTGGTTTGGTTCTTATATTAACAGTAAAATTCTGAGTAGTTCAGGCCTGCTTTCTCAGAAAGCCCTACTCACACCTTTCAGAGACATCTGAAGTGGGGAGGGAAATCCGCCTCAGCTGAGCAGATATACTCTGTGTGTTGGCTGAAGGTTTAGCAAGCTTGTAAGGATAAACAGTTCCCCCCATTGTGCAAAACCCTACCTCTTAACTTCTCTTTCCAAAAAATGACTGGCCCAGTGAGTAGCTAGGGGGAAGACAAATTTTCAAACCTCGTAACATTACAGCAAACTGCAGATATGCAGTGACTATTAACCCTGGGCGTAGTTCGCGTAGTAGTGCTACGCGTAGCTACGCGAAGTGCATTTCGCACTACGCGAGCTACGCGTAGCACTACGCGAACTGTGTAGTGCGGTCGGAAATGCTGTTCGCAATGATTGCACAGTGCCGGATGCTTGTCCGCACTGTGCAATCATTGCAAACGGCATCTTGCACAGTGCAAGCGGTCGTTTTCTGCCGCTCGAGTAGATTTGTACTCGAGCGGCAGTTTTCTCAACGCAGACTGGTAGTTTCTTATCGCGAGCGGTCGCGAGCATACGCGACCACTCGCAATGAGAAACCTGACCTCCCCGCGTTGAGAATTTCGCCGGGATGTTTATTTTCCACGCTCGCGATCTGCAACTTGATGTTGCTGATCGCGAACGAGGAAAAAGTTTCGCCGGGATGTCATTTTGCTCGCTCGCGGTCGCCAACTTGACGTTGAGGACCACGAGCAAGCAAAAAATACCCGCTACACGTTTTTGCACTGTGCTACGTGCAATTCGCATAGCGCGTAGTTGCGCAAACTACTCGAACTACGCAAGCGTAGAGTAGTTTTCCGCCCAGGCCTAGTGACTATGAAATTGTTAGTACACGGCGTATGCGCAACAGGTGGCTGTGTTACATTCGTGATTGAGGCACACGAGGTGTTCGGATCAGAGGTATTCTATTCTTGGATTCAGTTACCATCTGCAGATCCACAGACTAAATTGTTCCACACATACATTGTTGTTGAACCACCAGATGAATACATTCCATACGAAGACATTGAAGTCCCGTTAAATTACCAGCAGCATAAAAACTGGTTTAAAGGCGCCCTCCCACACACAACACCTGCTGTGAGACTTGGTCCGCTCAGCATAGAAGGAGCGACCTGGCTGGTCTTAGCGACATACACTCCACATCCCGAGATAGATACACTACCAGTGGATGAAGTCTGTGCAATATACAAAGACATAGTCAGGCTATACAGATTCATCGTCCAGTTTGTCATGCGAACATTGACAGTCCAACCTGCGAGAAATGCTCCAGCTGGCCCACATCAGACAACACCTATAATTAACCCACAGACAATGAAATTAGTAATAGGTACAATTCCTTCCAAATGGGAGCAAATTCTGTTCTGGATTGCACAAAAAATTGCACAGCTGGAAGCAGTATTTCCCCATACAGGTCTGCAGAAAAAACATAGAATACTAACAATTTGCTTGCCAATGGGGATGGTTCCCTCGATTGTGGATTGTACCACTTGGCGAATAATCTTTGTTTAAAACAGAAAGTAGTGTGATGCACACCATTTATATTCTAAAGTCATCATAATGTTCGTCATTTTTAACTGGTTACGTTTACGAAGGCGTGCAAGTGCGGTCCGCGCCCTGTCCCATCGCGCTGGCAATGAAAACGCAACACAGGGGTACCACATGTTGGGAACCCTTCCGGCTGCACAGCCAAAAAAAGATGACGCAACCAAAGAAGGAGTGTACGTTTCCACAAATCACGACTTTATTGGCATGACCCAATGCATTTCGGGAATATCAATTCCCTTCATCCTTTGTGGAAACGTACACTCCTTCTTTGGTTGCGTCATCTTTTGCAGTACGACAGTTATATGAGTAAAATAAACTGATTAGAAAATGGACAAAGTGGTTTAAGCGAAATGAATAAGGAGAACAAAGAAGAAGAATTGAATAGTTGATTTATTGGACTCATCAAAGTCCAGGATTTGGCTGTGCAGCCGGAAGGGTTCCCAACATGTGGTTCCCCTGTGTTGAATAATCTTTGCTGCCATGTACGTCAGAGTACATGGTACCCCTTCCTTAGCAGTTGTTCCTGATGTATTGAAACAGATACAGAACGAGTACGGGGCAGGACCTGCCCTGGACTTGGGAATGAAACTGATGGGTAATTTTGCCCAAGTCTCTGCAATCATGCTGAGCAAAATAAAGGCGGAGGCAGCAGCAGTGTCCATACACAGCCGCATAAGGGAAATAGCACCTAGAACTAAGGAGCAAGAATTACCAAAAAATATTGAAGAAACCTATGCTGCATTAGGTAGAGATAATTTGGGAACCAAAGCCGAGAAGCCACAAATGGCGGGTAATCCCAGCAAGAACAACTCGAAGTAAGCACCCAATTCTTCTAAAAAGAAATGGGAAAACGAAAGTTCTAAAAAAAGAATTCAGAAAATAATTCAATATCAAGTGGGGGTCTCCCCAACGGGAGTCCTTTGAAAAGAGGTACAACCTTAGGAATCGTGATAACATTAGAAAACCTGATAAGTATCAGGAAACTGATACATGTTCCTTTCAGGGTTCGTCAAAAAATTTGGAAAGGGACGGGCGATCAGAACAAAAGCAAGAAGATCGACAAAAGACAAAAAGGGAAACACATCACACTTCAGATTATATTATCAAACAGGAAGAGCAACCTAAAACAAAACCTCAATTCAAAAAGAAAAAAGTAGCTGGCTTAAAAATTAGACATGCCCAGGTTACTGAGGACTCCGCTTCTGAACATGGAATGGGCTCTGACAATGCTGGACAGCGCAGCAGAAGTAACAATAGCTCGCCGGATCCTGAAGAATTTTCTGGTGACAACAGTATTGAATAAACACATCACAGTGGAAACACCTGATACCAGAGTTAGTGTCCCGCATAGACTGTACGAATTACACTTCAAATAGAGGGGGACATCTCAAGAAAGGTTAAAGGTCTCTTTTGGGAGAACTTAACATAGAAAGGGATTGGCAGCCTGAGTTTGTGATGGATTGCCCAAAAGGGGAAAGCGTAATTTTGCCTGTTTTCTCCAACCTCGTTCCAGAATCTTTAAAACACTCCTACACGCAGGAGTGGGTGCTAGCGCTATCTCCGGCATTATACCGCAACCATGTAGGGTGGGACGTAAAATCTACCCACCATGAAATCCCATTAAAATCTACTCCAAATCAACAGAGGCAGTACCCTATAAAAAACGATGCGAAAAGACAGGTCAAAGAAATCTTAGACCAACTTGAATACCATACCATACCATACCAAGACATTTATAGAGCGCACGGCTACCACCAACGGCGGTGTCCTGGCGCTAAGGGAAGACAGAAGAGGGAGAAAGGCAAACTAAGGCAGATCAAACAGCCATGTTTTCAAGGCACTCCTGAAAATGGATTCAGATTCAGCTTTGCGCAGGTAAAGAGGCATAGCATTCCAAAGGGCGACTGTTCTTACAGTGAAGGCACGCCCTCCAATCCTAGCTTTGAGGAAAGAAGGGGGGCAAAGAAGCAGCTGAGAATTCGAGCGCAAGGTCCTGTTCTGATGGTATTTCTGAAGTCTCTGCCTCAGATAACCTGGTCTGCTATCTCTAGTAGCTCTAAAGGCAAGAGACAGAGGCTTGAATTTGATTCTCCTTTTCACTGGAAGCCAGTGAAGACTGCGCAAATGAGGGGAAATGCGATGTCGAAGAGGCACATTTCTGAGAAACCTAGCAGCGGCATTCTGGACTGTCTGAAGCCTCTGGATGAGATAGGCAGGAAGACCCAAATACAAGCTGTTAGCATAGTCCAGCTGTGATGTAATCAAGGCATGGACTATTGTGGCCCGACAGTCCATCGGTAGTAGATGGAGAAATCTACGCAAGGTTTTAAGCTTCCAAAAACACGCTCTGGAAACTTGGCCAATCTGGGCCTTAACCGACAATTCTGAATCGAATTTAAAGCCCAGATTTCTGACAGAAGTGACAGGGGTAGGAGGGGGATTCAGCTGCATCGGCCACCAGAGATCAGCCGATGGAGGTGAAGGTTGATTAAAAAACATCACCTCAGTTTTATCAGTGTTCAACTTAAGGCGATTATCTGTCATCCAAGAGACGATCTTAATTAGGCAATGCCGAAAGCTGTCAAACGCAGCCTTCGCGGTGTCTTTAAATGAAAACACCAACTGCGTGTCATCAGCGTACGATATTATTCGCACGCCACAATGATCCACTATTGATGCCAGAGGAGCAAGATAGACATTGAACAGGGTCGGGCTCAACGCCGAACCCTGAGGAACTCCACATCCCATGGAACAAGAGGAGGAGACATGTGGGCGAAGGAAGACCGGCTGAGACCGCTCATCCAGAAATGATTGGAACCAATTTAAGATGATCCCCGAGATACCCAGCTGTGTCAACCGGTCTAAGAGAATTGAATGAGAGACCGTATCAAAGGCTGCAGATAAATCTAACAGCACGAGCATGGCACAGCTACCATGGTCTAGGGATTCTCGGATGGTTTCCGCCACCTCCAGCAGAGCAGTCTCAGTACTATAGCCCTTCCTGAAGCCCGACTGGGAGTCATGAAGGAGATTATTGGACTCCAGATAGTTGGAAAGCTGTCTCTGAACTTCCTTCTCCAAAATCTTAGCAGGGGCAGGCAGGAGCGAGATAGGCCTAAAGTTCTTAAGTATGCTGGGATCTGCATCTTCCTTTTTAGGAATAGGCAAGACCAAGGCCTTTTTCCACACTGAGGGGAAACTACCTAGCCTTAGAGAAGCATTCCAGATGACATTCAAGTGGAGATTGAGGAGAGGAGCCAGCAGGTTAAAAAATCTAGCTGGACACGGATCAAGGGGCGAGCCTGACTTATTTCTTACAAGGTCTAGCAGGGACGAGGTTGGACAGAAAGGCTGAAATTCAGTCCAGAGACAGGGAGAAGCAGGAGCCACAGATGTGGTAAACCTATCCCCGGACACCAAGAAAGAGGAGTATATGGATTGAACCTTTTCCTGGAAAAAAGTCGACAAATCTCTGCATAGGTCAGCTGATGGCGTAATCGTGCTCAAGGTGGCTTGAGGTTTCATAAAATCTTGCACGATCTTAAATATTTCCTTGGAAAAGTTGTCTGACTCTTTAATTTGATTGGCTAGGAAATTCTTAATAGCCAAGCGTTTAAGGGCATGACATTTTTTTGTGCAGCTTTATAAGTGCTCTTCGCATCTGGATTATAAGTTTTCCGCCAGATACGCTCCAACTTTTTGCATGCACTTTTTTCTGATTGAAGCTCTGACGAGAACCAAGGAGCGGAAGGCTTTTTCCTAGCAGGTTTCACCAGTTTCATGGGAGCGATAGAATCAAGGGAAGCAGTAACCCATTCATTCAGGATTGCCTGTAAGCAAGAGTGGGATGTTACGCAGGGCGGGACCCATGGCCTCAATGCAAACTCTCTTCCAGTTTCTCTTCTTCTCAAACTCTGGTCTCACACTGTGTGTCCTACAGTTTCTTGACAGGCTGAATGGGACCAACCAGTGGTCTGACCATGTCAAAGGCAAAGTAGCCTCCACCTTCATAGTGGGATCATTAGAAAAAACACCAAGGTGTAATTGAGACTTGCACTTCCCCGATGAATAATCCTTTGTTTCTAGTAATGAAACCCGACAACACATATCGTCTAGTTTTAGACTACCGACATTTAAACACATGTACGCAAACATTTGCAGTACAAAATGCACACGGTGCCGCATTAATAAATAACATTGTGCGAAAAAAATATAAAACAACATTAGATATCTTGAACGGATTCTTCTGCCAAAATATAGCTCCAGACAGCAGATATTTGACAGCATTTTCCACCCTCGGCACTCAGCGTCACTTCCGTTGTTTGCCTCAAGGGTATAAGAACAGCCCGGGGCTATTCTCGGCAAGACTGTCAGAAATATTACAAACATACGATGAGCAGGCAGTGTCCTATGTAGATGACATCTATCTGACGGAAGATGAATTACTTGAACACTTGAGCAGGTTGAGCAACATAATTGTGGGATGTGCCAATTTGGGCTACAAATTAAATTTCAAGAAATCTAAAACTGCCCATCTAAATGTCCTATTTTTGGTAAGGGTGGGCAAAGCACTTCGCTACGCTCGCGTAGTTTGCGAAGTTTGCGCTACTTCGCACTATGCGAATTGCACGTAGCACAGTGCAAACAAGCATAGCGCAGCGTAGCGTAGTGCAGCGGTCATTTTTTGCTTGCTCGCGGTCCTCCACGTCAAGTTGGTGACCGCGAGCAAGCAAAATGACATCCCGGCGAGACTTTTTCCTCGTTCACGATCAGCAACATCAAGTTGCCGATCGCGAGCGTGGAAAATAAACCTCCCGGCGAGATTCTCAATGCGGGGAGGTCAGGTTTCTCATTGCGAGTGGTCGCGTTTGCTCGCGACCGCTCGCGATGAGAAACTACCAGTCCGCGTTGAGAAAGCTGCCGCTTGAGTAAAAATCTACTCAGCGGCAGTAAAAGACAGCTCGCACTGTGCAAGATGCCGTTTTCAATGATTGCACAGTGCGGACAAGCATCCGGCACTGTGCAATCATCGCGAACAGCGCACTACGCAGTTCGCGTAGTGCTATGCGTAGATCGCGTAGTGCGAAGTGCACTTCGCGTAGCTTCGCGTAGCGCTACTTCGCGAACTACTCCCACCCTTAATTTTTGGGACATGAGCTCTCAAGGGAAGGCAAGAGCCTGAAAGCCAACTTCTTAGAAAAGTGTGCGCTGCTCCAACCTCCAAAGAAACTAAAAGGTTTGCAATCCATTTTAGGATTTTTAAATTTTGGCAGAACATACATTCTAGATTACGCAGAAAAAGTAAAACCTTTCTACGACTTAATCAGACCTGATTTCACACCACATCAGTGGACACAGCAATACACAGATACTCTACGTTCACTTCAGGCTGACATGATAGCATCTAAACACTTGCACACACGTGTAAATTCTACAAACTTGGTGATCAGGGTCATCCCCGGTTTATCAGGATATACTTATCTCACTTTCAATGAAGGTGAGACAGACCCAATTTCATACAAATCACATTTATACACAAATGCTGAAATGCGATATGTGGCAACAGAAAGAAATACTGACCGCAGTACAGACTGCTGTAGTGAGAGAAAGAGCACTGGCTCAGGGGAAACACATAATCGTTGTAACCCCGGTACCAACTTTAGAAGCTGTTACAAAAGTGAGCATCCCAAATGCAAAAGCACTACATCCGCAATGGATACAATGGGCTAATTCTCTCACTGCAACAGATGTAGATTACAGATATGATTCTACAATAAAAATGAAAGTGTTCCTTCAGTACAAACAAGAATACCCTCTCCCGACGGAAACTTGCTCTAGAGAAATATGAATACATCATTTGCACTGATGGATCTGCTCAGCCTGCCATAGGAAGTAAACAACAGTATAGCGCTGCATGTGCTATAGTGAAGGGTTGTATGCAGGACGGCAAGTTCCATCCCAGCAATACGACTACACAATGTCTAGGAGATTGTACAGTGCAGTTGGCAGAGCTGAAAGCTCTGATATTAGCACTACAGTATACGGATCGGGAATTCCCCACACTGACAGTGTGCGATTCGTTTTTCTGTGTGCAGTCTTACAATGAATATCTTCATTACTGGGGCCAGAATGGGTTTAGAGAATCCAAGGGTTGCACAATTAAACATAAATAGTTATGGGAACAAGTGGCAAAGCTGAAAGAATGCCTGCCACGGGCTCAAGTTATTCAGTTGCATTACACATTGAAGGGAATTCACTGGCTGATGACGACGCTAAGGCGACAGTGTGAACTTCTGCCATTGCTGCAATCACTCGTTCTAGCACGAGGATAAACGGAGACATACTGATAGCTGTCAACGCCACAAAGAACGGCTCTGCCATTCCAAAGGGCTTTCCACTCAAATATTCCTATAGATCAGATGCGCAAAACACACTGTATACTCAAATTCCAGGAGTTGGGGATAGAGTTTTACCAAACATGGATTGCAGATTAGGTTTAATACTAGCTGCACACAAAGGTCTGGGCTGTGCACACACAGGAGTCACAGCTACAGTTTCATTACTAATGCAGCAATTCTGGTGGCCAAGTTTGTCTAAACAAACAAAGGCTTATGTCTTAAAGTGCAACATCTGTCAGCAGATGAAAGGTTCTACCGTAGCACGGCCACCACACACACCATTACTCATTTCAGACAGACCTCTCACATGTGTCTATTTGAATCACTGCGGCCCCTTAAATTTAGACGGGGCTTACAAGTACATCTTGGTGGCAGTAGATTCATGCTCTAAATTTCTATGGGTTTGGCCTCAGCGCTCGGCTGATCCTCGAACTGTTATAAAGGATTTGCGCGTCTTCATCTGGACATACGCAATTGGCACGTTTCATTCTGACTGTGGCCCTGCGTTTAGCTCTTGGCTTACAAGGAAGCCATGGAAAGTATGGGCGTGGCCTTTCGGTACTTCTCCCCCTACCATCCCAAGGGAATGTTGGTGGTAGACAGCAAAAACCAGGACCTAAAGCAATTCTTAACAGCAAGGGTATTAGGTGCAGGCGGTAGTTGGGTCAATCACCTATTTGGGGTCCAGAGGGCACTGAATAATATGCCAAGAAAATCCTTGGGAGGACGTACCCCCTATGAAATCCTGTTTGGGACACGAATGTGGGTACTTGACCTCGATTGTGCCAGCACAGTGGCGGATGTAAAATCATTTGAATTGAATGAACGATTGGATTTTTTACGGGAACTCAATGAATTCCGGGCATTACAAAGCAACATCCAAGTAAAATGCACCGCCACTGGGGAAGTGAAACTGGTTCCGGTAAGGCCTGTCTGGATTCCAAAGGTTGGGGACCTGGTCAGAGAAAATATCATGGATAAGAAGGAGTTTGGGCCATCCTACAGAACACCTCTACCTGTCCTAGCGGTTGAAGGAACAAGAACAGTACTTCTTCTACCTCTTGCCGGCCGAAAAGAAAAAAGAATTGTCTCTATTGTTCTAATCAAGCCACACTATGTGGCCGATTCGCAGCAGCAGGCCGTGTGGAGTCCTAAGAAGCCGCAGATCTCCTCTCACTACAATACAGGAAGTTCAGATGGAAAGACTAATAATGTTTCAAGACTCTTCTGTGCAAGATGCCGGAGTAGGAAACAACGGAGTACAAATTACACCTGTTGAAATTGAACAACATCCAAATGAAACTGAAACGCAAATTGCAATCGGCCCAATAATGAACTTTACATCAATGTGCCTTCACAAGAAGCAACTGCCAGTTCTACAAACACTGCTGAGCTCCCAAAGATAGATCGAACTGTGTCTGGCTACTTCATCAACTTCTATGACTTTTCTTCAGACCCAAGTGAACCTGAGCAAATGCTACCCATCTCCAAGAAAGAAAGACTTTGACAATTCTATCTCTGACTGAAAAAGACTTACCTTGTGTCCCCTTGGTTGCATGTTTGGTTTGCATTAGGGATCCTGTTCCGGTTAATTTGGATTGGTATAGTAATTGTCTTTTTCCTACTACTGAATGGACATTACCTCTCACAACGCTCTGCAGTCCAACCTGTGAACTTGGTCTTGAAACCACATTCGTAATCACACCTTGAACAAAGAGACTTGTCCCTAGTGAACATTTAAGCAGTTCCAGTACCGGATGGTATAGTTTGGGATAGGGTTTCATATGATGTATTTGGCCCTAATGAAAATTTAAAAATTCCACACGTGTTCAAAATTTCAATGAATGATTTCATTACCCCGACTACAGTCTCTGATGATTGGGACATTGAGACTGTAAATACTATGCTCTCTGATTTAGAACAAACTGCTGCATTTTCTTACAGGGAATTGTATGAAGACACACCTGACTCCGACAGCAAGTACTGTTACCAGCATTATGGTCATCACTTTTTGCGTAGAGCAAGTGTCCCATGCACTGTAAACACTTACCATCAATGGGAACATTGCCCGACACCACCGAAAGGTAGTTCTGCCACATTCGCACCGTAATTTGCATATTTTTCAGGGTTCAATATATCAGACCCAATGTCATACTATTATATGTTAGTACAGACAAATGCAACTGCAAAGAAAATGATGCCGACAAACAAAAAGCTAATTTTTTCAGCACCTTTCATCTCCCAACTGTCTATACAAGGTTTCAACTATTGGAGGGACACGATAGATACAAAATCCATCTGGGGGATGAAATATTGGCAGGTTCAGGGAACAGAGGCTTTATTTAGAGCTTGCCTCATACTTCTACAGATAATATTCCTGAACAGAACAGTGAAACAAACTACCTGCTACGGCTTTGCAAAAATTAAAGACCTGAAAACACCACACATCCCCTTACCTTTACCTATAGAAGGTACATCAAATGACACACTGATTAGTGAGGAGGTAATGGGTGAAATGAAACAGAATGGTACATACAATTCCTCAACTCCCAATTGGAAGGGTTGGTTGGTTTGGGCTATCGACACAAATAGGTCTCAATCAAGATTCAAGGGTACCACCGTAGGGTTTAGTATCCATAGGCCTGACCTACGCTATGTACACACAGACGACCCAGGGGTAGTGACTTCTTATAGTGTTGGGAAGTTGTGCCTAGAATGGCTAAAATCCTCAACAGTACAACAGGTGAAACACCACTTGTCCCTTCTGCCAGACAACATGGATCTTAGGTATTTCTTGCTAGGTCCCAAGAAACCGTGTAAGAAACTCTTCTTGTATGCCATCTATAATGAACTGTAGAAAGTCTCCCAACAGGATGCTGCTGAATGATTACGTGAAATTGATAGGATTAACCTAGAAAAGGCCCTGGCTGTGGTAGACAATGGTATGACCACACTTTCTTCATGTATTTATTCACTGAGCAACATTGTGTCCTCTGCAATCGACATAATGAAACAAGTTTTGTCTATTCTACAGCATGGGCAATCTCAATTGCGCTCCATTATGCTTTTGAGCTAGACGCTCCAGTCACTGCGTTCAGGCCACATGCTATGGCGAAACATTAACAGCACAAACCTGTTCTCGGCTTACAATCTGACCGACAGACAGTTGATTATGGCATGCAGAGATGCAACATACACCATGCATTAATTGAAAAATTAGAGAAGTTACCTTTCACTGTAGCAGAGTCACTGCCTACTGAATGATTAATTCATGGCTATATCACACTGCCAATCACAACATTTCAGTTACAATACTGCCTTAGATACATCCAAGCAGGCAGATATGAAGCGTTAGGTGAAGGGTACATATATGAAACGTGGGAGTTACCGTATAGATATAGGTGCAGAAATAAGGACGCTGAAGTTTTCTTAAGTGGTACTGACTGCGGGAAGGCTTTAAGTGGGTCTTTAGTGTGCAAAGAAGTGTTACTATGTGGAACGTGTAATGCGTCAAAAGCGAACTTATCTTGCTACTTGAAAGGCTCCCCAGCTGCCGTGATTCATCCGGTTTTTGAATTGCTTTTGAATGGAAGTTATTTAGTGCTGAATGATCAAGGGTGTTGTGGAATGGCACCAGGCATCGCATATCTAGTCACAGTAAACTTCAGGGTTGTTTGCTGTAAGCAAGTATAGTTTCCACCCACTCGCACAGTTAGGAAGGTACCACTGTGGGCTTCATTGAATGTTTCCAGTATAAGGTTTGATTCGCTGAGCAAACTGAAAGCCATGTTGTTTCAACAAAATGTGGCCTTAACTTCAGCCCAAGAGATTTTTGCTCTCCAGGTTGCAAGGTCTTCAGCAGAGATACAGGCCCTGATCCATACGAACTTCCCGATCCATTTCGGAGAAATGGTTCATCGTATTTTTAACATGTCTGATACGAGTGGGATCGTACACTTATTTAAGCAACTTGAATCAGGTCTCTTAACAAACTTTCAGACCATCTTTAGAGTAATTCCAGCCTTCATACACTCCGTACTTGGATGCGCTTTTGGAGGGCTTCCTTTGGTCCTGCTTTCGGTAGCGGGCATCCTGATTTTAATCCTCCTGCTTCGCAATGGACGTCGCAATCCCTCAAGAAATGGAGAGAACACTGCTGGAACGACGTTGCTGTGAGTGCATGGTGTTCTACCTGATTACGCCTCGGCTTCAATAGCTGAGTGAGCATTGGTTCCTGTCTTTCAGAAAGGTCTGGCTAGACTATGTCCTGCCTGTGTTCCGTTGCCTCTTCTGTGGATTCGGCTGCATGTTGGACCCGTGTCTGACACTTCCAATGGTTGCGCCGCCGGACATAGAAGTGCTTCTTGCACCTTTGCAGGCCTACAGGAGCAGTTCTTCCCAGCGTATTCCCATGTTGATGACGGCTCCGCTCCAGAGGTTCAGGCATCGGTATCAGGCATGCAGGCATCTAATTCTTCCCTGCTGCCATGGGAACCAGAGACGGACATCTTTGCTCACTCGATATGATACTGGAAGTTCTGGAGTGACTGCCGCCTGCGGATACGATGTTCAGCGATGTTGAGTCTTCAGCACAGGTTTCATAAAACAATCTGGCCTCTCCTAAGCTGGGAACCGTTTGGCAATTTTTAAAACATTTACCAAATTGAAGGTCGAGTGTGGCTTTGTTTTATTTTTCTTCTCAGCTCTAACTGAGCTTCATATCTTTCAAGGTGATCAGTGAAATAATCACAATATATACAAGTTTAGAGGACCTTTTTGAATGCTTTTTAGCGAAAAAATGACTTTTCTTTTATGGACTTTTTTCAGGCTTTTAAAGTGCTTTTAGTATGTTTTATTATAAATGATTTTTATGCCTTTTAATATTACCAGATGTTTTTAAAAAACTTTTTTCTAGAGGTTTCCCTTTTGCTTTAGACTTATAAGGAGAAGATGTGGGCTTAAAATTGGACTCCACTTCGATTTGCTCATTTCTTTCAGAGTATTGTCATCAGATGACTGGTTAGTTGGCTTGTTTGGTAGTGACATCCCCTGGGAAGTCTCTTGTGCCTTTCTTTTCGGCCATTTGATACAGACAGGAGCCAAGGGCTGTACAGGCAACTCACTATAGGTTACCAAAGAAAAAGAAATTACCTCACAGAGACCACCACTTCCAATTGGGGAGCCAAGAAAGGTGGCCCAGCCCGGCCTCTTCCAGGCGATGATGAGTGAATAGGGCCCAGTCTTGGACCGGTCGTCGTCCAGGCACAGCCCGGGCACGTCCAGCTCTATGGAAGATGCATGCGTGCTTAAGAGCACGTCTGGGCTCCTCCTTAAGGACATGTCAGAGCTGAGTATCCTGGGCCCTGTGGTCCCTGCACGATGTCAGGCGTCAGATGAATGCACCCTTAAGAGAGCTCATTGGCCTCTCCTGCACGGCAGGTCAGAGCTGGGCAATCTGGGCCCTGTAGTCCCCCCATGATGTTAGGCGTCCTGCATATATCATGTATTCCTAACCACCCTGTTACCCATCTGTAAGTTATACATTTGTAGCCACCTTGAATTATCCACGTGCACCTTATGCATTTCTAGTCCTCCTAAATTGTCCACTTGTGCCTGAAGTAATCCCACCCTGCATGAACTATCCACCTATACCTCACAGGTTTCTAGTCTGCCTAAATTATCCCCCCATACCCACTAAGATCCTAGTCCTTGAATTATCCACCATACTTCATGCATTGCTAGCCTCCTTAAATTATCCACCTATTCCTCATGCATTTGTTGCCACCCTGAAATATCCATCTGTACCTCAAGTGTTCCTTGCCCCCCGAATTATCTACCTGCACTTTATGCATTCCTATTCTCTCTGAATTATCCACCCATACATTTTGCATTACAAGCCACTGTGAATTCTCCACTCGTACCTCATGCGTTCCTAGTCCCCTTGAATTATAATCCCATACCTATTGCATTCCTAGACCCCCTGCAATTACCCACATATATCTCAGGCATTCCTAGCCACCCTGACAATTCCACCTGTGCCTCATTTATTCTTAGCCACCCTGAGTTAGCCATCCATACCTCATGCATTACTGGCCAGCCCTGGGCCCATTTTACTGAACGGACACACTTTCCTTGTTTGTGATACAGTACACCTCTATGCAGGTGTGCCAAGTGCAAACAAGGAGAGTGCCCTTATTATGAAGAATGGGCTGCCCTCAGGGCAGCCACAAACATGCACTGTCCCCAGGGCAGAACATTCAAGAGAAATACAGAGCATCTGTTTAAAAGCTGCTCCATTTTTTTCTGTGTAGGTGGCAACCCACCTTCAATTTCAAAAGGGATTAGAGAACCCTTTGCAGGCAGGTGCAGTAAGTGACTGCACCTGCCTGCAGTGGGATGCCTTGAGGGCCTTTCATCCCTTGAGAGGGCTGCCCTCAGGGGGTGCACTGATTGTGTGTGACCTTTTTGTGGCACACTTTCAGTGGGCCTCCTAATGGTAGGTTTGCCTCTGTACCCACATCAGTAGTACAGTGTGGGCACAGAGGCAAAGTGATTCCCTCATTTGCCTGGGGCCACGTCACCATGCAAATGAGGGAACACCCTCTCTCAATACCCCTGGCGCTACAAGTGCACCAGTGCTATCTGTATTACAGAAAGGGCCGCACATGCATCTGCGGCCCCTTCTGTAATACCAAAGTGCCCCAGAGACATTCAAAGCAGGCGCAAATGCCCATTGCTCCCCTGGGTTACTTTATGTAATAAGGTCCCTGGTCCAATGAATTATTCAACCATACCGGATGCATTCGTACCCACCCTAAATTATGAACTCAGGCATTACTACCCATACTGAATTATCCACACTTACCTCATGCATTACTAACCACCCTAAATTATCCATCTATACTGCATGCTTTCCGCCTTCTCCGGTCACTGGCCACACACACCCGCAACTTGCCGAAAGCAGAACATCAACAGCTGGAACACTGCATGTGCCGACACCCTGGCTTCCCTCAAGAGCAACCCAAAGGCAAGAGACCAGCCACAGGCCAGTTGGTGCACAGAGGAAATCAGACTAACCAAACGCCAGTGCATTCAACTGGTACACAAATGGAGAACAAGTCAAGACACCACAGATAAAGGCATCTTCAAATCAGCCCTAAGATGCTACCACCAGCAAATACTGAACACCAAACACACAGCTCTTGCAGATTGCATTGATGCCATCTCACCAACAGCAAGGAAAACTTCACCATCATCACATTTTTCACTGTGCCTCCTGTCGCATCCAGTAACATCACCCCTTCACAAGACCTTTGTGACAAGCTCTAGGGATTCTTCTGTAACAAAATCACCTCCATGTACAGCAACTTCAACCCTTAACCGGATACAGTCGCTGTTGAAACCCTCATCCCATCATGGTGGAAGAACGAACTCTGACCTCGTTGCCCATTATCACCATCCTTGAAATCACTGCTAGAATGGAGACCATCCAGTCAGGGACCCCATCTGACCCTCCCCCTTGGAATATAGAGAGCTAACCCCACCTCTGCTCTTCCACAACCTTTTCTACAACTATAGCTAGCTTCTCTGCAATCAAATCCATGCAGACCCATGTCCTCTCCTAGCCTTGGATGTCCAGGAATCCCCAATGCCTTCTGGCATTCCCATACCTCTATTTGGACTGGCAGTGGCTGGCTGTGGGCCCGGGTACAGCCCACCATCAAAGGTTGGAGAGTTTTTAGATCGTTGTGATAACACAAGCTTTCGTCCCTTTTATTATTTACTTCCTACACCATGCACCACCATAACTTGTACTTGAGAGCTACTTATGTTCAATGAAACGCATTGAGACCTACTAATGTTATTAGTGTCATATAATTTCAATTTTGTTATACGTATATTAATCCAACCAAGCAAAAGCTTTCTAATTTAATAAGCTGGCCTGCACACAGGTGAGCTGCTCAGAGGTAGCTGGAGAGCTACAGTAGCTCACGAGTGACTGGTTGGAGACCCCTGGTCTGTATCCGTCACCATCTCCCCTTTCTCCCCAGACACAACTCTTGTTATATTTATTTGTCGATTCCACTTCATCCCACTATATGCTAGTTTTTCTACCCTACACACCTAACTTAGTCAGCCTTACATGATAGTGAGATTGACCCACAACTCTGCCCTCCCATTACCCACTTTACTTGCTACTTCCATCTCACCTCCTTCTCTCTGTCTGATGAGTGTCTGACTCACTCCCACTTTGTCCTCTCCTTATGCCCCATAGCACTGGTAGCCTCAAACCACAGAAAGGTTTTTCCTTTAATGTCAATAGGCTATCACACTTCAAAAAGGAAGAAGCACTGACCTATGTGCCAACCAAGACTGTCTATAAAGCTCCTCTCCAAGAGGCGCACCTTTCACACCAAGAATGTGAGATGTTAAAGAGAAACTCGGTTGAAAAAGTAATCACCAGTAATCTCCTCTCCTGCCTCCATGTTTCCTTAATTAGAAAATAATTTTCATTTAAGCTCCTAAAAATGTGGATGGGCTCTGAAGGATGATACATATTTGATACAACAGCCAGAATGGACAGAAGTTCAGTCGTAGGATCGGTTTATGCCCAAATCCTGCCCACACCTTCTTCCCTTCAGTTCATTTCCACACGTGTGCTGGAATGTGGCCAGATCCACGCCTAATGGAAGGTGACTGGAATCTAACCATCAACCCACCCCTGGCCAGAAGTGGCCTATTGGAGAAGCATAATGCAAGCAAGAGGGAAGTTGCCAGAGATGAGATTAAGGATCCGGGTTTGCTAGATGTCTGGCAGCTCATATATCCCTACACTTTTCTATCTTGTCCATACAGAGTCGACTCCACAATATATTTCATCTTGACCTCAAAGTCCTTGAGGCTCAATTGTTTTTTCTGTGAAATTCTTGAGCGCGCGCTCACGGACACTCGCTGACTCTGTTGGTGCTGGGCAGGACCACCTCACAGCCCCAGACAGAGCTTTGTACCTGAACATGTCAGATACAAACTCCCACTGACAAGGAGATCCTCAAACCCCACATCAAACACCTCCTGGAAGAAAATGCAAACTCTGAGGTTGGTGCAAATCTTGTGGACAGACAGGAAAGGCTGCAAGACTTGTTGAGGGCAGACAAAGCTCTTTACAAATGGAAAGATGGGGAAATACAGTCACTCATGAAAGCCTCCATAAAAGGATGTACAGTGCAATACCTGACTTACCAATTGCACTGAACGCTGGACTGTAAGAAACGTGCTCTTAACGCCCTCTCCATGACCAAATCATGACTCTAGATTAAGATGGCATCAGTATGAGCAAGGAGACAAGGCCACTGGCTGCCCATCTGCATCACAGGGAAGCCCACAGGGTACCACCAGCCACATAGGGAGACCTCGACGAGGTACACACCCACTCAACCTTCACAGTGCTGACGTACCCCACCTTTAAAAGACCCCCACTGCTTGGAAACTGAGACACCTCGACAGAAAGAGACAGATTTTTCGCATCACTAAAACTGCCTTAGATTCAAGGGCATCGGAGAGCGACTGAAAGGCGAGATTGCCATAAATAAAGTCTCATCAGTGAACTCGGGATGGTGCCTGCTGCTTGTCAAGGGGGGACACCAACCATCTCCCAAACTGCTCAGGGTCCCAGGAGGGGGCCCGGAACTTGGCTCTCGCCTGTGTTTGGCTGCAGCGCTATAAAGCGCCTTTTCCCATCCCGCACGGGACACACACGGCCAAGACCGGGTGACTGGCAGACCCATCCTAACCCCTTAGCGACAGTAGGAGACAGGGCGGGCCACCCCCATGGCTCCCTTAGCTGGAGGTATTTGTGGTGAACTGTTAAGTCCTGTTAACGCCCTTTTCTGCCCTATTGGCCCTGGAACGTGGTCTGGACCTCTCTGTTGTCTCTGAAGGTTTACTGCATCAGGTTATTGCCTCCATGCCGGGTTTTGAGTAAGTTACAGACATTGCACGAACTCTGGGGACATTGTTGGGACTGTCTTGTTTGGGACATTGTTGGGGCTCCACTGAGGTTTTCCTTTGGAAAGAACTCACCATTGGCTGATTGTAGAAGTTGGCTAAGGGGGTTCATGAGGTGCGCAAGCTCGTTGTTTATCTGTTGGTTCCTGGGGCTACCAGTTGTTGTTGTACTGGGGGGGGTTCAAAGGCGGATTCAAAATGTGTAAGAGAAAGGTGCCCTCATCCAAGGCCCGCACAGGTTGCCCCCGTGTCTCTACAATCGAGGGGTTTCTTAACCGGGCAGTGGTAGTTGTCTCCAAAGAAATAGAGCTGGTTGAGAGAAGGCTTTCATTGTCTAGGGACAGCCCCCGCCTCTTCCCCTATCACTGGATTTTTCTGAGACCCCCCAGGTGGTTCGAGGTGGCTATTGAGTCGCATGATGTAACACAGTTGAGTGGGGACTCTGTTGGGGGAGGAGTGTCCTGTTCAGGAATCAGCTTTTTTAAATCCCACGCTCAGCCCTAAATGTAAACGAAGTAAACGTGGGTCTGCGGTGACCCTGAATGGTTCTTAGGTCAACGCAGCCGCGCCCAATGTTCATAACCTATCTGGCCCCGGGGGTGGAAATCCTCCCATGAGGGAATTATTAGGAGTTCATTGTACCCCTTAATGCTGAACTTGTCCCAGTTTTGACAAGACTCACATAGATCCCAGGAGAGTCCCGCAATAGACTCATCCCACTTACACTGTGCTGGTGGATCCTGTTAGTTCTATTCCTGCCCAAACTGCCTCTGCATCTGGTTCCATCAGCCCCCTGTTGACATAGATATGCCTTTGGGCTTTCCTGAACCGACTAGGGCTGCAGGGGGATTGTGGCGAGGAGCTGCTTGCGAAGCCCTCCTCGGATCCATTGCCTGACGGGATGCCCCCTCACCTGTCACCTTGTCCCCTCCTCTATTGCCAGCCCTCGCCTCAGATGCTCTGTCCCTTTAAGACTCCACTGCTCTCAGCTCCGGGTCCCGATCACGTGCCCTGGTCAGGTGTTCCGCCCTCCTTCAAAGGGGAAGAGACGGAAGGACTGTCTCTAGCAAGACGGAGTCGGAAGCCGGAAGGATCGGTGTCAGCGAATTCCCAGCGAGACGGAAGGACCTTCTTCATCCCGCCTGGACTTGGAGAACCGGGATCCACTTCAGGGATCGAGCCGGAAGCCCAGCTGACTGAAGTTGCAACTTCCAGGACTGAAGAAAAGGGGGAGCTGGACCCTTTCCGGCAACGCGTACAAGCCAGCCACGGTCCAGGAGGATCGTGGCTCCAAAAGGTACGGGGACACCTGGGGGCTGTGTGGGATAAGGGGAAGGCTGGAGAGAAGGGCGGGCCACCTAGCTAAACCCAGGAACGGGGGCCCATCGCTGCGAACCTCAAGGGAGAGCGCTAATCAAGCCCCGGGAGAAAACAGCGCGTCACGGTGACGGTCGGGTGTTCAGTCCTTCACTCCCTTTCCTTGTGTGACATCCCCATAGCACGTTCCCCTCCCTTACCAGGCCTTTCTTTATTTCTTTTTCCGAGTACGAGAAGGACCGGAGGGTGCTAATATCAGAGACCTGAAGACCGGACTCTCAACTTGACGTTCCCTACTCTCGGACTCAAGAACTATACCCCGGATGGTGCATCCTGTATTTGTTTTCCTTATGTAAAAACCCTATAAATAAACTGGTTGTGGAATCACTGACCCTTGGCCTCCCTGTCTCCTTCTCCACCACGCCACACGGATGGAAGCTTGCACTTCTAAACTATCTATTTTGTGCATGTTATGTGTGTGTGTGGGGTGGGGTGGGAGGAAGCTTTCCCTTCTAAGTTGCCTGTACTGTGCATATTACGTGTGTGTGAGATGGAACCATGCACTTCTTTTTTTTGTTTTTTTAAATTAAAAGTTAAAGGTAGTAAACAACACAATGGTAAGCAATATATAACAAGTTAAAACAAAGAACAGAGTTAATAATCTCAATTGGTCAACAAAGCATTATAAAATACAAATCAAGTAATGCGAAATAGCAAAATGAACCAATAGTATTTATGTGTTTTATGAGTTTTTTTTTTTTTACAAAAAATGAAAGAAAGAAAAAAGGAAAAGATAGAAAGAAGAATGAAAGAAAGAGAAAGAAAGAGAAGAAGTAGAATGAAAGCAATGAAGTTTAGGAAAGTGACGAGTGCGAAGTTAGAAATTTAGTAAAGGGTAACCAAAGTAAATCAGATTTTATTTTTTGAGATAACGGAGAGGAGGAGACAGTAGATATTCTATGTTCATCACAAATAAGATTCCACCAAACCAATAAGCATAATTTAGAGTTATCTTTCCAACAGGCTGTATAACTTTAAAAGCGAGTGCAATAAAAAGATCAAACAAAACAGGTTTCGAAAAGAGATTATTAAAATCATCAGATATGGTACCAAGAAAAACATTTTGAATAGATAATGGGACACTACATGAAAAAAATAATAAATATTTTTACCATACAGATTTCCGAAATTCATTCATTTTAGGACAATAATAAAGTAAATGAGTCAAAGTGCCATCAGGGGAAAGACAAGACCAGCATAAGGCAGAGATAGAGGAATCAATGTTAGGAAGGAGGGAGGGAGTAATACCAGCTCCATTATATATAAAAAATAAAGATTGTGTAATATTGGCAGCTTTGGAGGTACTAAAACTTTACACCACAAGTGATCCCTTTGGGGACAAATAGTGATTGAGATAAATCTGCCTCCCAGAGAAGTTCGACTGAAGATTTGTTCCTCTTAGGGAAAGGGGAAGATAGAGACTTATATATGAAGGATGCTTTGGGGATGGAATCCATACTAATGCTGCATAAAGGTGTCGTACCAGTGAGTGGGGAAGAGTCAGAAGTAAAATTGTTGTTTAGTAAAAGGATGGAAGAGCAGGAAATAGTTGGCTATATTGTTGTAGGCAAGAATCAGGTAGGTTATATTGTTCTTGCAACTGGGGAAAGATAAAATGGAGTTATGAGAACCCAAATGATAAACATAAAAAATACACTTTTCCTTCCAATGTTTGAAATAAAATGATTTATGATGGAATTTAATAAATGTGTTCTACCAAATAGAGGATGCAAGGAAGGATTGACAAAAGTCAGACCCTTGGGTAAATATTGTGTGTAATAGTTGTTGGGAGTATTTTAAAATAGGATTTTTAGATATGAATGTACAATTAGACATGAAAACAACATCATGAAATGAAAATTCATGCAATAAAGAACGTTAAAAAATAATCCATGTTGGTATGGGAGAGTCATGGTATTCTTTGGTCAAAGCATAAAATTGTCGAATTATAAAGGCAGTGTGATATAGCTTAAAATCGAGAAAACATACACCACCTTCGGTCTTAGGCCGAATTAGCTTATATAAAGCAATACCTACACGTTTATTATTCCAAAGGAATCTAGTACAAATAGAAGTAATTTGAGAAAAATAATAATTAGGCATTTTAAAGGGTAACATAGAGAGCATAAAAAGAACATGAGGAACAATCATCATTTTAATGGTATCTCATCTACCCCACCAGGATAAAAAAAGAGGAGACCAGGAAGATAATAGATTTTGTAGTTTAAGTTTTAAAGCAGTAAAATTATGGTTGAGTGTGTTAGGTATGATGGGGGAAAACCAAACCCTCAAGTACTTAATTTTAGAGGGACACCATGTAAAATTAGTATTGTCAAACGTATAACGATAACAGGAAGAGTTTAGTGGTAAAATCTCAGTTTTGGAAATATTTAATTTGTAATCAGAAATACCTGAGTATAAATCAATCTCTTTTAAAAAAGGGTCTAGGGAAGTGGAGGGATTAGACATATAGACCAGAATGTCATCTGCATAGGCAGAGAGTTTGATTTCTAGGGAGTTGAGTTTAAAACCAGTTATATGGGGAGTACATCTGATACGTTCAAGAAGGGGTTCCAGACAAAGAAGAAAAAGCAAAGGTGAAATGGGACAACCCTGTCTAGTGCCTCTATGTAAATTAAAAAAAGGGGAAAAATGACCATTAACAAATACACAAGCATGTGGTTCAACATATAGTAGTTTGATAAGTGAGATGAGTTTTGGACCAAACCCAAACCAGTGGTTTAGTAGAGAACATAAATTGCCAATTTATACGGTCAAAAGCTTTTTCAGCATCAAGTGACAAGGCTGCAAGGGGAGGGGAATATTTTTTCCAAGGGCAAGAATATTTTAAAACATTCTAGCATTATCAGATGCCTGTCTGCCCTTAATAAACCCAGCCTGGTCAGGTTTAATAAGAAGGGGAATTATATTTTTGCAAAACTTTTACAATCGTAGTTGATTACCGAAATTGGGCAATAGTTTTTACAGAAGGTTGGGTCCTTATCTGGTTTTGGAGTAAGTATAATGAGGGCATCCATAAAGGAGCCGCTGGCTTTAGAGCTGGAAAAAAAGAATTAAAAAGTTCTGATAATTTTTGTGCCAAAAAAGAGGAGAAGAAAGAAAAAAGTGCAACAGAAAAACCATCTGGACCAGGAGCTTTGGCTTTCTTCATAGACATAAAGGCATCTAAAATTTCCTGAACAGTAACATAATTTTCAAAAGTAAAGAAAGTATCAGGAATGGAAGGAGGGTTAGGAGTCCATGAAAAAGGTTTTGATATTAGACTCAGAAGGATTTGTATCTTCTGGATATAGTAATAGGCTTTAAAGGTATTAATAATGTCGGAGTCAGAGGACATCGTCTTGTTATCATGCTCACTACGAATAGGGCCAATAGTTTTTCGTTCCAATTTGATTTTTAAGTAATTAGCCACCATTTTACCAGTTTTATTCTGACCTCCATGGTATTTGGATTTAATTTTAGGAAGGACATTGCATGCGTCGACCGTAGCACTCTTATTCAGGGCAGACTTAGCTTTAATCAGCTTCTGTAGGCTTGAAGGGGATTTGGAGGTAAAGTAGGTATGTTCAAGAACTTTAATATGCTGAAGAGCTGAAAGGTATTTAGAATCCAGTATCTTCTATTTTTTGGCTGAGTAAGCAATAGTGAAGGTCCTGAAAGAGGCCATAAAAGAATCCAAATTATTATGAACAGAAGTATCTATAGATTAATTAAACTGAAAAAATTCCTTAAAAAAAGAGGTTGCTTCCATAATAAAATTTTATTTGTTTGGAAGTACTGGAATACATATCAAAAGAAGACATAACCGGGGCATGATCAGAAATAAAAATAGAATCAATTTTTGATGATTGAACAGAAGTTAGTAACGATTTGGAGACTAAAATATATTCAATACGAGACATAGTGTAATGTACATTAGAGAAGAACGTGAACTCATATATATCTGGGTTACAAATTTTCCAAACATCATAGAGTGGACGAGAGGCAATGGAAGATTGAAAAGCTTTGAGAGACTTATCAGGTTTAAATTTACATTTAGACTTCCTATCAGAAAATGGGTCTAACCAGTCATTAAAATCTCCAGCAACAATGATATTAGGATTGGAAATAGAAGAAAGTTTAAGTTTAACACTCTGCCAAAATTCCGGGCCAGATGTAACAGGGCCATAAATATTAAGGAGAGTGACTTGATTTTGAAATATAAGAACATCAGTCATAACGCATCGCCCACCCGTATCACATTCAGTTGATAAAATCTGAGCATTCAATGACCTGTGGAATAGAATAGCTCCACCACCTTTACGATCAACAGCAGGAGATAAAAACAACCTGACTAGCCCATTGACGTTTAAGTTTAAGTGATTCAACATCATTACAGTGCATTTCCTGTAAAAAAGCAATATGAGTATTACATTTTGATAGATGAGAAAGTACCTTCTGATGTTTGACGGGATGATCCAGACCACGAACATTCCATGAGACAACATTAAACATGTTGTGGGAGGAGGGGGACCATACAGGAACAGGCAAATGAAAGACAGATCAAGGATAAAAGTCCATATCTGAAGAGAAGAGGTTAAAAGGTAAGCAAAGGGCATGTTTACACCAAGAGAAAGAGCAGCAACAGAGAAAAAGATAGGAAAGTTTGTAAAAGAGTAGCCACATATTCAAAGAGTATATGAAAACAAGAAAATGAAATGTATAGAATTAAGAGTATTGAGTAATAAGACATGTTAGTCTTAAACATGAAGAAATATATACTTGGAGCATAAAATGAGAAACCACATGGATAGAGAAAAACATATTTGGTAGTATTAAGTATTAGTCTCCATAGTTTGATTTGCGATATTTCGCAAAAAAGTTTTCAATTTAGCCGGATTGTCGAAAGAACGTGCGATGCCTTCATGGGTGATCTTACAGAGGCAAGGATGTAGAATACCATATCGAATGTTCAATTGTCTTATCTGGGGTCGAAGAGCTAAAAATTCTTTTTGACGGGCATTGGTTGAGCTGGAAAGATCTTGTGAGATAAAGATGTTATGGCCCGACCAGATAAGGCGACGTTTTACTTTAGGGGCTTTCAAGACACGTAACAAATCAGTGAATTCCAAAAAGAGCATTATGATGCCATGAGGTTTGGAGGAATGGGGTTGAAGACGGCCCAGACAATGAGCCTGTTGAATGTTGAGAGGCGGCATAGATTGAAGATCAAGGAGGTCAGGAAGAAACTTCTTCAGGAAGGTCAAAGGGTCGGGCCCTCAAGATTCTCAGGAAAGCCATAGAGGCGAAGATTATTCTGTCTGTTATGGTTTTCAAGGTTTTCGGTGTGTAGTTTGAGCTTCTGAATTTCTAGTTCCAACATAGGAATTTTGGTAGTTATGTCTTAAAGAACCCCAACACTTTGTTCCAGTTCCGACATTTTCCCCTCTATAACGATCCAACAATCCTCAATTTGTTGCAATTTTCCATTTGTTGCACACATAAATGGTTGAAGACCACGTACCTCATCTAAAATAGAGTCAAGGACAGGATTCTGTGATGATAAAATTGGAGAAGGCGGGTCATTCTTCGCTCTTTTTGGTTTTGTACCTGAAGGAGACAGTTTGGAAGGTGTATGCAAATCACTGGCCATCTTAATATAATGAGTCAAAAGTCGCGTAAGGTTTTGAGAGGGCGATTCCGGACCATGCATCAAAGAGGAAAATATAAGCGCAAACCACTCAGTAAAAAAGGATGTAGAAGAATTACTTGGAGAAAGGAGTCCATAGAGCCCAGTTTCTTTGAGGATTCTGCTCTAATGAGAATAAATAGGCATCATACAATAAGATTACAGTGCTTTCCATTAGTAAGAAGAGCGAAAAGCCAGACCAGAAATAAGCATAGTCATTTGTGAGGAAACATGTTAAAGAGAGAGTCACTCACATTGTAGGAATTGCAGCAAAAGAAAGGGCAACAGAATCACCACTGCAACACTGTAATTAAATAATGAACCCCATTGATGGACGTCCCAATGCTGCAGTTATCCAATAAAATGAGGCAAAAAAATATTTCTCTCTCCTGTTTCCCCCTTTAACAAGAGAGAAAAAAAGAGAAAATCTCGAGCGACGCGATTTAAAATGGCAGCCTCCCGTGTCTGAATGTGGAGATTAACTGCTGCAGCACCAGGGTTCCGAAAAGCACCTGTAGCAGTCAACACGGCATGCGGAGTTGTCGCGGGAGACAAGGAGCCATGAACTGCAATGGAGGTGGCGATGAATGTTGAGGTAGGGGCCACAGAAAAGCAAACAAGCTCTGTAACCGCGCCGGAGCTCAGGGGTCTGCCGCCATCTTGCATCAGCGTCGAAGCCACGCCGCGGAAGCATGCATTTCTAAACTGTCTATACTGTGCATGTTATGCATGTGAGCGGGATGGAAGCTTGCACTACTAAACTGCCTGTTCTATGCATGTTATGCGTGTGTGGAGGAAGGAAGCTGGCACTGCTCAACTGCCTTTACTTTGCATGTTATGTGTGCGTATGCAGAAAGGAATGCTAAACTGCCTGTACTGTGCAGGTTATGTGTGTGTATGGGATGTAACCTTGTGCCTCTAGACTGCCTGTACTATGCATGTGATGTGTGCATGTGTGAAGGAAGCTTGTGCTTCTAAACTACCTGTACTGGGCATGTTATGTGTGTGGGAATGCAGCTTGCACCTCTAAACTGCCTGTAATGTGCATGTTTTGTGTGGGGGTGGGATGGAAGCTTGCACTTCTAAACTGCTTGTACTGTGCATGCTATGTGTGTGTGAGTGGGATGAAACCTTACACTTCTGAACTGCCTGTACTGTGCATGTTGCATGTGAGTGTGAGATGGAAGCTTGCACTTCTAAACTACCTGTACTGTGCATGTCATAAATGTGTGTGGGATGTAAGCATGCACTTCTAAACTGCCTGTACTTTGCATGTTATGTGTGTTTGTGAGGGGAATGAATGCTAAACTGCCTGTACTGTGCATGTTATGTGTGTGTGTGGGAAGTAAGATTGTGCCTCTAAACCACCTGTACTATGCGTGTTATGTGAGTGTGAAGGCAGTTGGGCTTTTAAACTACCTGTACTGAGCATGGTTTTTGTATCTGTGAAGGAAGCATGTGCCTATAAACTGTTGGTACTGTTCATGTTATGTGAATGTGTGCGATAGAAGCTTGCACTTCTAAACTGCCTGTTCTGTGCATGTTATGTGTGTGTGTGGGATGGAAGACTGCACCTCTCATCTGCCTGCACTATGCATGTTAAGTGTGTGTGTGGGGGGTGGAAGCTTGCACTTCTAACCTACCTCTACTGTGCACGTTATGTATGTGTTGGAAGGATGGTTGCATTTCTTAACTTCTTGTACAGTGCATGTAATGTGTGTGTGTTGAATTGAAGCTTGTACTTTTAAATGGACTGTATGATGCATGTTATATGTGCATGGGATAGAAGCTTGTACTTATAAACTACCCATACTGTGCATGTTATGTGAGTGTGTGGGTATTGACACTTGCAATTCTAAACTGCATGTACTATGCATGTTATATATGTGTGTGGGGTGGAAGTGTGTGGGACAGAAACTTGCACTTCTAAACTGCATGTACTATGCATGTTATATAGGTGTGTGGGATGGAAGCTTTCACTTCTAAACTGTCTGTACTGTGCATGTTGTGTGTGTGCGGTATGGAAGCTTACACTTCTAAACTGCCTGTACTGTGCATGATATGTGTGTGTGCGGGAAGGAAGCTTGTACTTCTACACTGCCTGTAATTTGCATGTTATGTTTGTGTGTGTGAAAGAATGCTCTACTGCCTGTACTGTGCATGTGATGTGTGTGGGGGTAGTAAGTTTGTGCCTCTAAACTGTCTGTACTATGCATGGTGCATGTGTGTTTGTGAAGGAGGCTTGCACTTCTAAACTACCTGTACTGACCATGTTATGTGTGTGTGGGAAGGAAGCTGTCTGTACTTTTCATGTATTTTTAGTGCTTTGGATGGAAGATTGCACTTGTAAACTGCCTCTACTCTATTTGTTATGTGTGTGTGTGAGTGATAGAATCTTTCACTTCTAAACTACCTGTAGTGTGCATGTTATGTGTGTGGGATGGGAGCTTGCACTTCTAAATTGTCTGTACTGTGTATGTTACTTGTGTTTGTGGGATGGAAGCTTACACTTCTAAACTAACTGTACTGTACATGTTACGTGTGTCTATGGGATGGAAGCTTATACTTCTAAGCTACTAGTACTATGTTTGTTATGTGTGTGAGAAGTAAGCTTGCACCTCTAAACTGACTGCAGTGTGCATATGTGGGTGTGCATGGGAAGTAAGCTTGTGCATGTTAAATGCCTGTACTATGCATGTTATTTGTGTATGTGTGAAGGAAGCTTGTGCTTCTAAACTACCTGTCCTGAGCATGTTATATGTGTGAGGGAAGGACTCTTGCACATCTAAACTGCCTCTACTGTTCCTGTTATGTGAGTGTGTGGGATGGAAGCTTGCACTTCTAAAGTGACTGTACTGTGCTTGTTATGTCTGATTGATGGATTGAAGCTTGCACTTCTATCTATCTGTACTGTGTATGTTGTGTTTATGTGGGATGGAAGCTTGCACCTATCAACTGCCTGTACTGTGCTTTTATGTGTGTGTGTGTTTTTACTGTTCATGTTATGTGTGTGCGTGGGATGGAAGCTTGCACTTCTCAACTGCCTGTACTGTGCATGTTATGTGTGGGTGGGATGGAAGCTTGCATTTCTAAACTGCCTGTGTTGTGCATGTCTTTGTCTGAAGTCTGTACTGTGCCTATTTTGTATTTTAATGAAACTTGCACCATAAACCCATACAGTCCCCCTTCAGAGCTGGCTCTAAAACCTACAAAATTTTAAGTAATTTCTTTTAGAAAATGTGCTCTAAAAGGGGCACACTACCCTCTATTTTTCAAACTTTTGTTGGGGGACCCCAGACCCCCATTTAAAGGTGGCCTTGCCCCACACTGTTGTTGCACTTCATGTCAGATATTACACCCCAGCACTTTCTAAGATCAGCTGCCATCACTTATCACAGGTGATACAATGTGCGTGTTTGTACATTTTTAGTTCATTTTGTGGGCTTTATAAAAGGTTATTTTCAGCGGTGGTTTCTCCATGAGGGTGGGGGATCATCGCCCCTCCGCCCGCTGTAAGCCACATTTGAAAAAATAAAATGGCCATGAAATCAATGATTTCATGGCCATTTTATTTTTACCGATGTGCTCCCTGCAGCACCCCCGAACCAAGAGGTATGCAGGGCATGTCCTCTGCTGCCGAATTGAGCATAGTAACTCCAAAGTGCGCATGTAAGTTAGGCCCGCTGTCTTGTGACAGCCAGCCTGACATGCGCACTATTCAGCTCTCCAACCCGAGCTGTCTTAGACAGGTGGGTGGAGAGCAAGCACAGACCACCAGGGCCTGAAGGAGCATCCAGCCAGCCCACTCCATACAATCCTGGTGCTTCTCTCATGCTGGGTAACAGCAAGAGAGCAGCTTCTGGATTGGTTAGGGGCACAGCAGTCTGCAGTTTCACAGAGGAGGACGTGTGGCAGTGGGTAAGTACTGTTTTTTAAATATTATTTAACATATAAGTGTAGTTTTATTTTGGGTGGAGGGAGTGGTTGTTTTAATATGGCTTTTGGAGGGAGGGAGTGTTCTATTTTGGACTTTTGGATGGAGGGGGTATTTTATTATGAGCTTTTGGAGGAAGGGGACATTTTATTTTGGTTTTTTTGGAAGCGGTGGGCCACTTTGCTGGCCCCACCACTTTCACAAGTTGCCAGCCACTCCTGGTTTTTTTGTTGTGTGAACTGGAAGCACAGCCCATGGAAGAGGTGTGGCACAGCAGCCAGGGTGCCTGACTCCAGACCATGGGGTTACGGTTCGATCCCTTGCAGCAGGTTAGCCCAGCACCATGTGACTCTGGGCAATAGCTCGCTTAATCTTCCCGACGGCCCTCAGCGCCGGGACACCTCTCTGGAGGTAGCTGTGTGCTTTGCAAATGCTGGTAGTTATTTATTTACAGCCTTCAAATCTTTCCAAATTTATACACTCCTTCATTCACATCCCGGATCCCCACACTCCCAAGAGAAAGATACCCTTGGGGTAGTTAGAGCTACAAAGGCTAGCGCTGGGTTGCGCGACACCACTGGCGGTGGAAGAAGACCACAATCATGGCTGAAGTTGGCCAGACTAATGGTTGACGTGGGTGGTAAACCCTCGTAGAAGAATTTTGGGCAGCAGCACTTCCTTTCTTTCACAAATTAAGGGGCATATGTACAAGAACTTAACACCGCCGTAGCATCATTTTTTTTACCTTACGCAACTTTTTTTTATCACCTTATTTACAAAGTGCAGTTAACTGCAGTTAGCTGCACTTTTCCGGCATAAATGTTAATTTTTTTAATCGCCACTTCTGTTAGAGGAACTTAACGAATATGAGATGCAAGGTGGGCGTTCCCGTGCAAAAACTGCTGCTAACCCCACTTTGCGATATTTACAATGAAATCCCATACAGTGTTAACCCCCCAAAACTGCCGCTAAGTCCAGGTAGAGGCAGTTTTTTAAGACCAGAAAGTAGCTGGTCTTAAAATTGGTGCAAACTCTTGGGTCCACATATTAGATGTTTGGGTGCTGGACAGCGCTGCAAGGAACATTGCTGCGCTTCCCTGTGCCAAAACAAAAGGATAGGGATACGCCCTATCAATAAGAAAGGGCTCATTCCTGGGCCCCATTCATGAAAAGTGTTGCATCGCTGCATCAATACAGTGTTGCAATAATTTTCAGTGCGCCCTCCTTGCAACGCTCCATGTCGCAATCAATGACAGATACGTCTGGAATCCTGACGTATCTGGCAGCGCTAAAGTCACGCATTGCTACAGTTGTGTCGCAAGCATGACGCAACTCCAGCAATGCATGGGGCCAACCTATCCCTATGGCACTGCGTCACCCTTATGCCTGCCATGAGGCAGGCGTAAGGTTTTGACGCAGTGGCGTCATAGAATTGTCTCAGTGAAATCTGAGCGACTTCACTGCGCCAATCCTACAAGGTTTGTTGCGTGGGAATGCACACCCTGCATACATCCTACCTGATGCAGGTATAATGTGGCACAGGGCTTCACAAGATCAGGCATATGCCTAGATGCATCACTTTGTAATATGGCACAAGGTGGTGCAAGATTCACGCTGCAACGTAAGTCAGGAAAATGATGCACCGGCGGCGTTAAACTGCCGGAAGGGGCTCAGGATTAAGCCCCCCTGTCTTTTTCCCCTACAATGGTGCACAATGGCTGCCATGTGCCAACGCAGGCACCCTTGCGCCATGGTGCAAGGGTGACTGTGTTGCAGAGTTGATTGATGTTGTGGCTCCATATCTACTCGAGATGTCTGCAGGTGCGTCTGGACTAGTGGAGGGCGGGAGTGAACCAGATGGCCTTTTTGGAGTGTTGTTTGCCTGGTCTTTTCTTGAGGGGTACCAGGGTGTTGGTGCAGTTGGAGATCCATCGGTGAAGGTTGCGCACTGCAGTGTTGGCATCTGTAAGCGTTGATGGACTGGTGGTGCTGTGGGAGTTGACGAAATGTTCTTCGGTGGCCTTGATCCAGCTGTGACAGGGGAGCGTTGATGGCAGCGCACGTCCGGTGGGCATGGTGAAGGCGTGATGTATACAATGATGGTCGGTCCAGGAGTGTTCTGTGTTGTGGATGTAGTTGAAGTTCCTGCTGGGGGAAAAGACGGGCTCAAGTGTGTGTCCAGCTATGTGGGTTGGTGCGGTGATTAGCTGCTTGAGTCCGATGTTGGTGAGGTTCCCCAGTAGGAGGGTGGTGTTTTGGTCACTGAGGTTGTACAGGTGGAACTTGAGGTCTCCGAGTAGGATGTAGTCAGTGAATGGGAGAGCCTGGGGTGCGATGAGGTCTACAATGGCATTGGTGAATGGGGGTTCATGGCCTGGGGGCCTGTAGACGAGGGCACTGCGGAGGGTGGTGTTGGGGTTGGTACAGATCTGGACGTGGAGGTGTTTCATGGTCGCCGTTGGGTCCTTATAGTGCGTGGTCATTCGGAGTGTGCTTTTGTAGACAATGGCAATGCCTCCTCCTGGACAGTCGAGGTGGTCCTTGCGGGTGATTTTGTAGCTGTCGGGGATGGCGATGGCGATGTCCGGTCCGGAGCAGAGGTTGGTCCAGGTTTCAATGAAGAAGGCGATGTCTGAAGAGGTGGCATCAAGGAGGTCCCAGATTTCTGTGGCGTATTTGTGGAGGGATCGCACATTGAGGAGGATGCAGTAGAGCCAGTCAGGTGCGCTGTTGGTCGACTGGGTGGCAAGAGGCGCTGGTGTGCTGATGTGGCAGGAGGTGCATTTGCAGTTTCGGCAGGCGCAGGGTGCAAGGGTATTCTTTGGTGATGCTAGATGGCAGACGGCGTGGCATCCAGGGTTGAGGGTGAGGAGGCTGCTGGCGTCGTAGCGTTGGAGTGTCCAAGAGGCAGGGTCCCTGGTGCTGGGCGCGGTACGGGCAGACAAATGCAGACGGGCTTGCCTTTGGCGCACCAGTGGCACGCCAGCTGCGCATGGCCACACAGCGCTGCCATTAAGTAGTGCTGCAGTGGGGATGTCCAACTGGGAGGCGGGAAAGGACACTGGAGGGGGCAGGAATGCAGGGAATCTCAGCGGCAACGAGGGTGAGTATAGGGAAAAAGGAACTGCAAAAAAGCACAGGAAAAACAAAGCCAAACAAAGCAAAGATAAAAAAATGACAAATGTAGAAAAGCAACAGAGAAGAGCAGTAATATGAACAGGAACAGCAGAAAAGAGGGACAGGAGGGCAGTCAAGCTGCAGAGCAGAGACGCTCTACCACTGGACCACCAGGGATGAGGTGCAGGCACGAGCCTGCAGGTAGAGGAGGGACTCGAACACCTGACCCCAGAGTCAGAGGAACCAGCAGCAGCAGATAGGGACAGCAGTAGCAGCAACCAGACAGTGCAGTGCTGTGGGAAGAGGAAGTCCACTAAGAGTTAGTCCCCCGTACACCCAAAAGCAAACTAACAGGGGACAAGGAAAGCAGCACGACCCGGTTACCTCTTCTGATCTAACAGTGGCAACCAGATTCTGTGTTCCCCAGTTCCCTAGCGAGTAACGGTGGATCAAGCTGCATACCCAAGTGCCTTGGCCAAAACCGGCCCCCATGCCCCTGGCACCCACCTCCACCAATGGCCGATCTCAGCGACTTGAGCCAGTTAGTGGAGTCCCCCAGCAGTCTGGTGTGGTGCCCTTGGTCATGTAGGTCAGCCGCAGCACAGGGATTGCTCAGGGCACGGTGTGCGTCACCCACAGGCGCTAGGCCTGGGCCCGACTCGACCCCCACGCCTCCTTCGCTACGCGTCCCACCTTCTCCTCACCTGGACATTGACACCGGGGCTCAATGCGATGCACTCTCTCCAAATCTGTGACTCAGCCAGCAGGAGCCTCAGCCAGGTGGGATTTCACAAGCCTGGGTACAGCAGTCGCCGGCAAGTCCGCCGGGGAACCTCCCGATGCAGTTGATGCAACATGACACCTTTGGGTGTGAAGTTGCAGCGCTCCTGCCACACAGGTTTTCCGTAGCTCAAGGGCCTCACCCGCCACAGCGTCCGGCCAGTACAACATCCTCCGGCCTGTGATGCAGAGAGGCACGGCCCACCATTGGTAATCTCCTCAGTGCACCCCGGTGTAGTGGTGGCGCATGGTTTGCGATGCAGACCTCCCTACGCTGGTGCACAGGAGCACCACCATAGGGAGGTCCAAGGTGCACCAGGCAGTCTTCTGACACAGGTCAACAAAGTACCTTCATGCGACCTGCCTGACTCCTCCGCCAGGTAAGGGCGATCACCAACACATCGATGTCTACCGCCACGGCCCAGCAACTCCACAGCACCTCTGCCTCCCACTCCGGGTCACAGACGCAGGCCCAGCAAGGTCTCCGGGCCCCAGGGACTGTCCGCTCTTTCAAGGTTTTGGCTGCTATGGTGTTGCAAGGAGGGCGCAATGAAAAGTGATGCATCACTGGCTTTTCCCAGCGATGCAGCTCGTTTCATAACTGTAGCCATGAATCTGCATTTCCTCTTACCTTGGGACTCTGGCTGGTCATCCTGGCTGTTGGGGGTTTGGGGAGGTTGTTGATCTGTGTTGCACTTGGCCCTGGCTGCTCCATTCTGCATTGCATTGGTTTTAGTTCCTATTTTACATTGGAGGTGGACTTATAGGCTATTTTTGCCTCTAGATGCAAAAAAAGTCACGTTGGGGTGACTAATGTGAGTTTTTTTGCCGCTAATGGGCCTTTCTTCACTTTTCTCTCGCTAACGTCAACATTTTTATCGCCTTGATGCTAGTGTTCGCTGCAGTTTTCACTGCGAATAGCTGTTACTATTGCCATGTAGCGACGTATTGTAAATACATTGCTATCAGGGCAATAGTTTTTGGTGATAGGCAGCATTAAGAAAACTGCCGCTAACTAACGCTAACGCTAGTTAGCAGCAGTTCTTGTACATATACCCCTAAGTACTGTGTTGGTGGTGGCAAGACGGGGGACATCAGAAGAGGAATTTGTGGACGGCCACGGTCAAACAAATCAGGAGAATAGAGAGGCCAGAAGTGTGGAGAAAAAGGGACGAGAGTCACGAAAATTATGGGACAATTGTAGGACTGTGATGGTGTGAAGGAGTGATTTCTCCCCAATATGGAAAAGTGTAGACATGTTCAAAAATTGAGAGGTAATGAGCAGGAGGAGAAGAAGGGATGGGATTCAACAGGGAAAGCCAAAGTAAACAGCCAGTGAGAAGAGACTAAATGGAAATGATTGTAGCATAGAAACAAAAAATAAAACGAATGAGATGAAAAGAATCGGCCAAGTTGGGTTGGTGAATGTGGTGACTGCCATGCTTGAAATGTTTGTGAGTATACTTTTATCAGAATCTGTTTATCGATGTTGGTTTCTCACCAAGATAACAAACAACAATTGCTGTAATATTCCACCATTGTGAAAAGCAAACAATATAACTGAGAAAAGGAACATTCAATGGAGGGAGTAGGAAGACGGCATCACTAGTGAGGTCACAAGAGAAATCTCTTCCAGCCTGCAGGCCTCTTCGGGGTCGCTTAGGGGACTGAAGGCCACTGTCCCCAAAGATCAAACACTGCTTGGTGAGCCTTTAAAAACCACTGGTAGTGCGTGCGAGCCATGGCAAGCACTCTAGGTAGAAGTCTAGGGAGTGTGAGCCAGGGCTGGGATAGCACTAGGAGTACAATTCGAAGAAGGAGCTTAGCACTAGAAACTGAAGGAGCGTGGGCATGCAGTGTAAATCTTTTAACACTTTAAGGGTACTATTAATATTATGATTAGTAGTACTAATAGTAGTAGTAGAGGTTGTTGTAGTAGTTGTAGTAGTGGTAGAGGTAGTAGTAGTGGTAGCAGTTGAAGTAGTAGTAGAGGTAGCAGTGCGAGTAGTTGTTATAGTAGTGATAGTAGTTGTAGTAGTGGTAGTAGTGATGACTGGTGGCATCTGCTTATGACACACAGCGCCATCCCACGCACCCGTAGCTGGGCTCCATGGACATCAGGTTCTGACCTGGCATAACCCGGTCTGACCTCCTGTGAAAAGCGACAAGTATAATTTGAAGGATGAACTGAAGTCAATCCGTTTTTACAGGCGAACAACCAAAGTATGTACCTTCGTTCAAATGATGTCCCGGGCATATGGCCGGCGCGGCAGAAAGCGGTGAGTCCTAACAAGACCATGTCAGATGCTGGTGAACACTGGGTGTCATTGATGCTAGCTGAGAAGTGTCATCCTGCTCTGCCTACTGCTTACAATCACTTATTGAAAAGGTACTTGCAGCAGCTTAGGCTTATTTACGGTGGCACAGAGATAGGGGGTATTTATGTGAGGCAAATAGATTTAATTACAAGCATGTCTGATATTTTATTTCAGGGCAAATTTTGCTGAAAATCATGCGCATATTACACAAAATAGCCAATGTTTCTGGTAACAGATTTTTTTCTTTGAATCTGTGCTGTTTGTAAAGCATGACATGGAGCCATGAGTACTTGTCTCTATGGAGAGGGCAGGAACCCTTCAGTGCACAAGTCTATCCTCTGCTCTGGGTCCTGTGCACTCAGTGCTGAGTGGGAGTGTCTGAGGTGGGGTTTGTCACTATCCTGTGCAGTCAGTGCTGTGTGGGAGTATCTGAGGTGGGTTCTGTCACTCTCCTGTGTAGACAGTGATGAGTGGGAGGGAGTGTCTAGGGTGGGGTCTGTCACTCCTGTGCAGTCAGTGCTGAGAGGGATTGTCTGATGTGGGGTTGTCCACTCTCCTGTGCAATCAGTGTTGAGAGGGATTGTCTGATGTAGGGTCTGTCATTCTCCAGTGCAGTCAGGTTAGTGCTGAATGGGAGTGTCTGGGTTGGGGTCTGTCACTCTTCTATGCAGTCAGTGCTGAGGGGAATTGTCTGGGGTGGGATCTGTCACTCTCCTGTGCAGTCAGTGCTGAGTGGGGGTGTCTGAGGTGCGTTCTGTCACTCTCCTGTGCAGTCAGTGCTGACAGGGATTGTCTGTGGTGGGGACGCTCCAACAACCAGCAACCGGGTCACACGGGGGGGAGAGAGCCGTGCATAGCGGGTCGGACGGACTCCATTCCCCAGGCTCCTCTGCTCCTACTTCTCATTGACTGTAGCCTGTAGCGCCCGGAGGTGCTTAAAAGCAACGCCGGGCTCCCGCAGCGCGGGACGCTCCAACAACCAGCAACCGGGTCACACGGGGGGAGAGAGCCGTGCATAGCGGGTCCGACGGACTCCATTCCCCAGGCTCCTCCGCTCCTACTTCTCATTGCCTGTAGCCTGCAGCGCCCGGAGGCGCTTAAAAGCAACGCCGGGCTCCCGCAGTGCGGGACGCTCCAACAACCAGCAACCGGGTCACAGGGGTGGGAGAGAGCCATGCATAGCGGGTCCGACGGACTCCATTCCCCAGGCTCCTCCGCTCCTACTTCTCATTGCCTGTAGCCTGCAGCGCCCGGAGGCGCTTAAAGCTTAAAAGCAACGCCGGGCTCCCGCAGCGACCGGAGGAGGCCGGGCTGGGCCAAACCTCTTGGCTGTCTCAGCGCAAAGTTTGCAAATTATTCTCTGGAGACTGAGACGTTGGACGGATTGTAGCAAATATTTCAAGGTACTGCTTATCACCCTTTAAATTAGATCGCCCAAGTACTTTATAGTGTCTTCATATAGAGACAGGGGGCCTTGGTGGTTTAGCGTCTGAAATGGGCAAAAGGAAAACACCTGCTACACAGGGGGGTACGTCGAGGGTTTGCATGGCGGGCAAAATCGATTCATTTTTGACTAAAGCCGCCCACGCAATTACGCACGAGATAGCCCTGACTGAGCGAAGGCTATCCTTAGAGGCTGGAAAATGTCTTCAATCGCATACTATAAGGGAGGAGGCAGAACAAGGAAACTTTGCAGCTGTTATGGTTCATTCAGAATGTTCAGCAGCTCCAACAGCCTCTGCACCCCCAAGTCAAATGTCTACCTCTGACGAACTTAACAGGTCTTCTAATATTTCAGTTGATAAAACTGCTGAGGGAAATGAAGCGGCCTCGGACTTACCACCGCCCAAGAGAAAACAAACTGCCCATAAGAAATCTCCAAGGAAATCCCTACGGCTACAAACACGGACACAGCCATCTCCAGAACCGGATTTGAACAAAGAGCAATTATTAGATTCTCTATTTATAAAACTTGTATTAATGACAAAAACTCTGTTGGCGCCAATAATACAAAAAATAGAGAAAGTCGAGGAATTAGTTCACAATTTGACCATTAACTGTAATAAATGTGCCATGACTCTTGTGCAAAAACAAATGGGGACAGGGGTAGAAATCCCATTGCGAAGTAATAATCAAACCCAACCCGACCCACCTGGCCCATGCTTAAATATTGTAGGAACTAATGACATAGTTAGCGGATCAAGCCAGTTAACAACACCTGAGGTGATAGGACGGGTAGCCCAGAGCCCTGAGGTAGCCCAGGACAGAAGACCCCTGAACCCCGAGAGGGCACCTTTACCTATACGTAATCAGCCTAATCACGGCACACCCAAAGTTGCGAACCAAAGCACCCTTGACTTGCCCCCTGCATCTGCCCCGTTAGTAGCAGTTTTACTGGAGGTCCCTTCTCTCTTTCAAGAAACTAGGGAAACCACCCAGGACCTAATGCATAAAGTGACCCATTGGTGTTCTAAAAATGTAATAAACGGCCAGAACATATCATCTGACATTATTATGGCCAGAAGAGTGGGGTGGATAGGCTACCAAACAAAAAAGATTGGCATAGGAGACTGTATAGTTGTTAATTTTAAGGACCCAGATAAAACCAAGATGCTAATAGGCTGTGCATACCAGAGCAGTTCAAACTCCCAAATTAGGATAGTTTCATTACAATATTTTTACCCCCCAAGCCAGCGCAGATGCCCTATGCAATGGCAATGGCAAACAGCTCCGCAATCAGGTAGGCCTGCTGTTAAAACTAATATAGAAAATAATTTACTAATGAGTAACAGATTCCAACCCCTAGTAAGTCTCCAAAATTTGGATGAAAATGACTGACTAGAGTTAGAAGATAAAACCTGTCAGGGTATATCCCTAATTAACATGACCCCAAATGCTCAAACCCTACCGGTTCTGGATTATGTTGAAATAACTACAAAAATCCCAGAATCTTTCCCTATCCTAATTCCCACTGTGGTCAAACATGAAAAGGTCCTCTCATGGAACATAGCGGGAATAAGGTCTAAAAGAGGAAACTTAATCTGGGAAAATTTTCTTTCAATGCATCATATCATTGCCCTCCAGGAAACTTGGGAAGTTAATGATTGCTTTTATCTAGATGGTTTTATCTCGTTTCACAAATGTGCAATTCCATCAAACATGGGTAGAGCCAGAGGGGGTTTACTGCTAATGTTCTCACTAAAGCTCTCTTGTAAGACACGTTTGGTTGATTGCAAATCTGTGAACGTTTTGGCTGTAGAACTGTCTTTTAAGAATCGTGCCACCGTGTTAGCGATACATTTTTATAATTCTTTCTCTAGAGGGCATGAGCTGGAACATCTACAAGATTTAAAGGAGTTCCTGGAATGTCATGAAGAGACTAAACAAGTTTATTATGATGTAATAATTCTAGGGGATTTTAATATTCATCAATGTTATTTAAATTGTGTTACAAGCCAGGACCAGGGGAAATTTCCTTTTTTACTAAACCATTTTGAGCACACACCCTCAGGTATCTTGATGGAAATTATTCTTCCAAATCAAAATTTATGCTGCCTTCAACAAATGGACATTGTAGCTCCAGTACCCACTTATGTAGGAAATGGAAGAGCTAGCATTATTGATTATATTTGATTGTCTGCTCCGTTAGTTTCATTTACTGAGGACTTATTGGTTACTTGGTTAGGTTTTAGTGACCATAATCCACTTACTGTTGCCATATTATTCTCTGCTATTGAAACCGGAGAATTGGCCAATTGTCTGACAAACACAAACATTAGCACTAAAGATCAGGCACGCAGGTTAAAGTGGGAAATGATAGTCCCAGATAACTTTTTTAATAATTTGTACACAGTTTGCGCCTTTGAAATCGAGTCCTGTCTAGATCCCGATATACAGGACAGTTCTATCTTAACAGCCTTCGGGAAACTAACAAAACAAATTCAATCTGACCTCACAATTACTGGTGGGATGAGACGCCAGAAGGCTGCAAGATGGTTCAATGGAGCATGCTCAACAACCCATACAGAGCTTATACAGGCCCTGAAAAATACCCCTAGGGAGAAAACAGAAATTAGGGAGAAAAGAAAGGCCTATAAGATAGCAGTCTACCACAGGAAAAAGGAGTTAAGGGAACACGCATGGGATGCCCTACAACAGGCTAGCATACTGAAACATAGTTCGAACTTCTGGTTGGTAGTCAACAGTCCCTTTCTTTCTGAAACCCCTAACCCCAACACTGACTGTTTAATTCCAGCAGACAAATGGGTATCGCATTTTGGAAATATCTTTAGTGATGTACACTTGGGAGAAACTAAGGAGCACAGGGAAGGGGGACAAACTAGCACACCACTCCACTTTAGTGTAGTGGAGGTCTACGAAGCAATCGTATCTACATCTGGTGGGAAGGCCCCAGGCCCAGACGGGGTACCGGCCGATCTATACAAAGCAGACCCCACTGTATGGGCTGGCATTTTGACAAACGTTTTTAATGCCGCATGTTCATACGGACAACCAATATCCTGGGGGAAGGCAGTCATCGTTCCCATATTTAAAAAGGGCGCATGGGATGAGCCTCTATGTTATAGGCCGATCTCACTTTTAGATTCTGCAGCTAAAATTATGGGAAAAACTGTACTTAATCGATTAACGACATGGCTAGATGACCAAAATGTTATTTCTAACCTGCAATACGGTTTTAGGCCAGGCAAAGGGACCCTGGACCAATGTTTAAATTTACACTTAGCGATAGGGAAGTACACCATCGCTAAAAAGGGTATAATACATTTAGCATTTATGGACCTGACACAAGCCTTCGACCGTGTTAATAGATCAAAATTATGGTCCATCCTAAGTGATATGGGTCTCGAACCAGAGCTCGTGGATTTTTTACACGCCATCCATGAGAATAATACAGTGGCCGTTAGATATAATAGTAACGGGGATCTGACAACCGCCTGGGATGTTAAAAGAGGGGTACGCCAAGGTTGCATCCTGGCCCCCCTCTTATTTACACTATACATAAATAATTTGGGAGATTCTTTAATAGCAAGCTGCAAAGATATCCCTAGATTTGGCGATAAGATGATCCCCGCACTTTTATATGCGGATGACACAGTCATACTAGCTAGAACAGCAGTGGGTCTCCAATCACTTTTAGATGCTTTTATAGTTTTTATGGACTCCCTAGATCTTTCGACAAATTTTAAGAAATTGCATACTATGTCTATTGGCCCTGCCAAGTCCCAAAAAAAGTTCAAATTTTACTGTAAAGGGACAGAATTAACAAAGGTTCCAACTTTCCCTTACTTGGGGGTACTTTTTGACAAACGTGCTTCATGGTGCCCACAATTCTCGCAAAAAAAGAACACTCTTGCTAGAGCTACAGGGGCAACACTCAGGGGCATATTAGCAAGACCCACGTTAAAATTATCGCCGTTTTAGCGGCATGAAACTGCCGCTAAAACGGCGATAATGGGCTTGCTAATATGCGTTATGGAATTCCAATAGAAGCCCAGGTTAGATGTGTAGGACATATAACCTGGGCTTCTATTGGAATTCTATAGCGCATATTAGCAAGCCCATTATCGCCGTTTTAGCGGCAGTTTCCTGCCGCTAAAACGGCGATAATTTTAACGTGGGTCTTGCTAATATGCCCCTAAATTTTGCTAAAAGATTGGGGTCAAAACCCATCTCGGCCCTGATGAAGATATATAAGGAAAAATGCATCCCCATGGCAACCTACGGCAGCGACCTTTGGGGATATAAAGAAGGAAAGGATATTCAGCATGAGGAAGACAAATTCCTACATAAGATTCTGGCAGTTCCGCAATCCACCCCTGCATACACAATACATGAAGAATTAGGGGTGGGTTACATATCAGACCATATCGCAGTGGCTCCACTAATGCGCTGGCTTAGAGTTTGGGCAAGTCCCATTACAAATTTAAACCAAATAATAATTACTGATTGTCTAGAGCTAGATAGAGCCGAACATATCCCCTGGTTAAAGTATCTAAGGGAATTGACAAATTGGCTAGGTTGCCCTGATTTATTTTTAAGTCCCAAACCCATGGACAAAATTAAAATCAGAAATATCAAATATCAGTTTTTGACAAAGCGCCAGGGAACAAGGGAAGAAAAGGAGTTGCTAAAACCGATGGTAAGACGCTATGTTACTTTATCTATGCTAAACCAAGTCCAACCTTACTTAATAATTGTTGGTAATCCCTTCCATCATTTTTTTTTAACAAGATTTCGTTTGCAAATGGCTCCCTGGCTTTTGTCAGTTCCTCAGGGCTTTTCTAAACCTGGCACCTTAGAACCTTGTCCCTGTGATAATTTCTCTGAACAGGATACTCTCCATTTTATTTTATTTTGTGACTATTATGTTTCTTTACGTAAGAAATGTATATTACCATTACTCAGAGATTGTCACTTTGTACAAGCTAGGCCAGCCCTACTATACCTTCAGATGTTAGCTTCCCCCATGGTTTGTCTTGGGGTTGCAAGTTTTCTAACAGGAGCCATTAGGTGCAGGAAAAAATTGGTTTTTTAACTGTTATTATATTCTTCATATGTTTTTACTTAGAGGCCCACTATAAAAGGGATTATCTTATCTGATCGAGTTTACCCTATTGCACTTTGCACTTTATAGAAAGTGTTGTACTGTAAGTTTAGCTGGTCTTGGTTCCCTGACTGATAACAGGAATGTTACAAACGTGGAATATATTATTTGAGTTTGTTCTTTTTTGCACTTTGCACTTTATAAAATGTACCTGTATTATATGCTTCCTAGGGCTTGATTTTCTGGTTAATTGCAGGAATAATACAAGAGGAGTCTATTTGTACCTAATTATGTTTGACTATTTGCACTATGTATTTTATAAAATGTTTTTGTTTCGTACGTATTTTAAGCCTTGGTCACCTGGCTGATATCAGGAGTGCTTTTTTTTTTTTTTTTAATTTTTTAATTTTTATAAATGTTTTAATGAATGGGAGTGTCTGGGTTGGGGTCTGTCACTATTCTATGCAGTCAGTGCTGAGGGGAATTGTCTGGGGTGGGATCTGTCACTCTCCTGTGCAGTCAGTGCTGAGTGGGGGTGTCTGAGGTGCGTTCTGTCACTCTCCTGTGCAGTCAGTGCTGACAGGGATTGTCTGCGGTGGGGTCTGTCACTCTCCTGTGCAGTCAGTGCTAACTGGGAGTGTTTGGAGTGGAGTGGGGTCTGTCACTCTCCTGTGAAGTCAGTGCTGTGTGGGAGTGTCTGAGGTGGGGTCTGTCACTCTCCTGTGCAGTCAGTGATGAGTGGGAGTGTCTGGGGTGGGGTCTGCAACACTCCTGTGCAGTCAGTGCTGATTTGGAGTATCTGAGGTGGGGTCTGTCACTCTCCTGTGGAGTCAGTGCTGAGTGGGAGTTTCTGACGTGGGGTTTGTCACTCTCCTGTGCAGTTAGTGCTGATTCAGAGTGTCTGAGGTGGGGTCTGTCACACTCCTGTAGAGCCAGTGCTGAGTGGGAGTGTCTAAGGTGGGGTATGTCACTCTCCTGTGCAGACAGTGATGATTCTGAGTGTCTGAGGTGGGGTCTGTCACTCTCCTGTAGAGTCAGTGCTGAATGGGATTGTCTAGAGAGGGGTCTGTCACTCTCCTGTGCAGTCAGTGCTGAGTGGGAGTGTCTGAGGTGGGGTCTGTCACTCTAATGTGCAGTCAGTGCTGAGAGGGATTGTCTAGGGTGGGGTGTGTCACTCTACTGTGCAGTCAGTGCTGAGTGGGAGTATCTGGGGTGGGGTCTGACACTCTTGTGCGGTCAGTGCTGAGTGGGATTGTCTGGGGTGGGATATATCACTCTCCTGTGCAGTCAGTGCTGAGAGGGATTGTCTGATGTGGGGTCTGTTACTCTCCTTTGCAGTCAGTGCTGAGTGCGAGTGTCTGAGGTGGGGTCTGTCACTCTCCTGTGCTGTCAGTGCTGAGAGGAATTGAATGGGGTGCAGTCTGTCACTCTCCTGTGCAGTCAATGCTGAGAGAGATTGTCTGGGTGGGGTCTGTCACTCTCCTGTGCAGTCAGTGCTGAGAGGGATTATCTGAGGTGGGATCTGTCACTCTCCTGTGCAGTCAGTGCTGAGAGGGATTGTCTGATGTGGGATATGTCATTGCCTGTGCAGTCAGTGCTGAGAGGGATTGTCTGATGTGGGGTCTGTCACTCTCCTTTGCAGTCAGTGCTGAGTGGGACTGTCTGAGGTGGGGTCTGTCACTCTCCTGTGCTATCAGTGCTGGGAGGGATTGAATGGGGTGGGGTCTGTCACTCTCCTGTGCAGTCAATGCTTTGAGAGATTGTCTGGGGTAGGGTCTGTCACTCTCCTGTGCAGTCAGGGCTGAGAGGGATTGTCTGAGGTGGGGTCTGTGACTCTCCTGTGCAGTCCGTGATGAGAGGGATTGAGTGGGGTGGGGTCTTTCACTCTCCTGTGCAGTCAGTGCTGAGAGAGATTGTCTGGGGTGGGGTCTGTCACTCTCCTGTGCAGTGAGTGCTGAGTGTGATTGTCTGGGGCCTGTCACTCTCTTGTGCAGTCAGTGCTGAGAAGCATTGTCTATGGTGGGGTCTGTCACTCTCATGTGCAGTCAGTGCTGAGAGGGATTGTATAGGGTGGAGTCTGTCACTCTTCTGTGCAGTCAGTGTTTAGAGGGATTGTCTGAAGTGGGTTCTGTAACTCTCCTCTGTAGTCAGTGCTGAGTGGGGGGGAGTGTCTGGGGTGGGGTCTGTCACTCTCTTGTACAGTCAGTGGGGATTCAAAATGTCTCATGTGAAGTCTGTCACTCTCCTGTGCAGTCAGTGCTGAGTTGGAGTGTCTGAGGTGGATTCTGGTACTCTCATGTGCAGTCAGTGCTGAGAGGGATTGTCTGAGTTGGGGTCTTTCACTCTCCTGTACAGTCAGTGGGGATTAGAAATGTCTCACATGAGGTCTGTCACTATCCTGTGAAGTCAGTGCTGAGTGGGAGTTTCTGTGGTGGGGTCTGTCACTCTCATGTGCAGTCAGTACTGAGAGGGATTGTCTGGGGTGGGGTCTGTTGGGTGGGGTCTGTCACTCTCCTGTACAGTCAGTGGGGATTCGAAATATCTCACGTGAGGTCTGTCACTCTCCTGTAGAGTCAGTGCTGAGGGGGGAGTGTCTGGGTTGGGGTCTATCACTCTCTTGTACAGTCAGTGGGGATTTGAAATGTCTCACTTGAGGTCTGTCACTCTCCTGTGCAGTCAGTGCGGAGTGTGAGGGACTGAGGTGGGGTCTGTCACTCTCATGTGCAATCAATGCTGAGTGGGATTGTCTGAGTTGGGGTCTTTCACATGCGGTCATTCACTCTCCTGTGCAGTCAGTGCTGAGTGGGAGTTTCTGTTGTGGGGTCTGTCACTCTCCTGCGCAGTCAGTGATAAGTGTGAGCATCTTGGGTGGGGTCTGTCACTCTCCTGTGCAGTCAGTGCTCAGTGGAAGTGTCTGAGGTGTGGTTTGTCACTCTGCTGTGCAGTCAGTGGTGAGTGGGATTGTCAGGGGTGGGGTTTGTCACTCTCCTGTGCAGTCAGTGCTGAGGGGGATTTCTGAGGTGGGGTCTGTCACTCTCCTGTGCAGTCAGTGCTCAGTGGGAGTTTCTGTGGTGGTGTCTATCACTCTCATGTGCAGTCAGTGCTGAGAGGGATTGTATGGTGTGGGGTTTGTCAACCTCCTGTACAGTCTGTGGGGATTTGAAATGTATCACATGAGGTCTGTCACTCTCCTGTAGAGTCAGTGCTGAGTGGGAGTATCTGGGGTGGGGTCTGTTACTCTCCTGTGCAGTCAGTGATATGTGGGAGCATCTCGGGTGGGGTCAGTCACTCTCCTGTGCAGCCAGTGCTCAGTGGAAGTGTCTGAGGTGTGGTCTGTCACTCTGATGTGCAGTCAGTGGTGATTTGATTGTCAGGGGTGGGGTCTGTCACTCTCCTGGGCAGTCAGTGGTGAGTGGGATTGTCAGGGGTGGTGTCTGTCACTCTCATGTGCAGTCAGTGCTGAGTGGGAGTGTCTGGGGTGGGGTCTGTCACTCTCATGTGCAATCAATGATAAGTGGGAGCATCTCGGGTGGGGTCTGTCACTCTCCTGTGCAGTCAATGCTTAGTGGGGGGAGTGTCTGGGTTGGGGACTGTCACTCTCCTGTGTAGTCAGTGCTGAGGGGGGGGGAGTGTCTGGGGTGGGGTCTGTCACTCTCCTGTGCAGTGAGTGCTGAGTGTGATTGTCTGGGGCTTGTCACTCTCCTGTGCAGTCAGTGCTGAGAAGCATTGTCTGTGGTGGGGTCTGTCACTCTCCTGTGCAGTCAATGCTGAGTGGGAGTCTTTGAGGTGGGTTCTGTCACTCTAATGTGCAGTCAGTGGTGAGAGGGATTGTCTAGGGTGGAGCATGTCACTCTTCTGTGCAGTTAGTGCTTAGAGGGATTGTCTGAAGTGGGTTCTGTAACTCTCCAGTGCAGTCAGTGCTGAGTGGGGGGAGTGTCTGGGGTGGGGTCTGTCACCCTCTTGTACAGTCAGTGGGGATTCGAAATGTCTCACGTGACGTCTGCCACTATCCTGTGCAGTCAGTGCTGAGTGGGAGTGTCTGAGGTGGGTTCTCTCACTCTCTTGTGCAGTCAGTGCTGAGAGGGATTGTCTTATTTGGGGTCTTTCACTCCCCTGTACAGTCAGTGGGGATTAGAAATGTCTCACATGAGGTCTGTCAATCTCCTGTGCAGTCAGTGCTGATTGGGGGGAGTGTCTGGTGTGGGGTCTGTCACTCTCCTGTACAGTCAGTGGGGATTCGAAATGTCTCATGTGAGGTCTGTCACTCTCCTGTGCAGTGACTGCTGAGTGGGAATTTCTGTAGTGTGGTATGTCACTCTCATGTGCAGTCAGTGCTGAGAGGGATTGTCTGGGGTGTGGTATGTCACTCTCCTGTACAGTCAGTGGGGATTTGAAAAGTATCACGTGAGGTCTGTCACTCTCCTGTAGAGTCAGTGCTGAGTGGGAGTGTCTGGGGTGGGGTCTGTCACTCTCCTGTGCAGTCAGTGATAAGTGGGAGCATCTCGGGTGGGGTCTGTCACTCTCCTGTGCAGTCAGTGGTGAGTGGGATTGTCAGGGTTGGGGTTTGTCACTCTCCTGTTCAGTCAGTGCTGAGGGGGATTTCTGGGGTCGGGTCTTTCACTCTCCTGTGGAGTCAGTGCTGAGTGGGAGTTTCTTTGGTGGTGTCTGTCACTCTGATGTGCAGTCAGTGCTGAGAGGGATTGTCTGGGGTGGGGTCTGTCACCCTCCTTTTCAGTCGGTAGGGATTCAAAATTAATCACATAAGGTCTGTCACTCTCCTGTGCAGTCAGTGCTGAGTGGGAGTGTCTGAGGTGGGGTCTGTCACTGTCCTGTGCAGTAGGTGCTGAGTGGGAGTGTCTGAGGTGGGGTCTGTCACTCTCCTGTGCAGTAAGTGCTGAGTGGGAGTGTCTGAGGAGGGGTCTTTCACTCTCCTGTGCAGGCAGTGCTGAGAGGGATTGTCTGGGGTGGGGTCTGTCACTCTCCTGTGCAGTAGGTGCTGAGTGGGAGTATCTGGGGCGGGGTCTGTCACTCTCCTGTGCAGTCAGTGCTGGGTGTGTGTCTGACGTGGGGTCTTTCACTCTCCTGTGCAGTCAGTGCTGAGTGGGAGTGTCTGAGGAGGGGTCTGTCACTCTCCTGTGCAGTCAGTGCTGAGTGGGAGTGTCTGGGGTTGGGTCTGTCACTCTCCTGTGCAGGCAGTGCTGATTCAGAGTGTCTGGGGTGGGCTCTGTCACCCTCCTGTACAGTCTGTGGGGATTCAAAATGTATCACATGAGGTCTGTCACTCTCCTGTTGAGTCAGTGCTGAGTGGGAGTGTCTGAGGTGGGGTGTGTCACTCTCCTGTGCAGTTAGTGCTGATTTGGAGTGTTTGCAGTGGGGTCTGTCACTCTCCTGTGGAGTCATTGCTGACTAGGAGTGTGTGAGGTGGGGTCTGTCACTCTCCTGTGCAATCGGTGCTGAGTGGGAGCGTCTAAGGTGGAGTCTGTCAATGTCCTGTGCAGTCATTGCTGAGTGGGAGGGAGCATCTGGGGTGGGGGCTGTCACTCTCCTGTGCAGTTAGTGCTGATTGGGAGTGTCTGGGGTGGAGTCTATAACTCTCCTGTGCAGCCAGTGCTGAGAGGGATTGTCCGGGGTGATCTGTCACTTTCCAGTGCAGTCTGTGCTCAGAGGGATTGTCTGAGGTGGGGTCTTTCACTCTCCTATGCAATCAGTAATGAGTGTGATTGTCTGGGGTCTGTCACTCGTATGTACAGTCAGTGCTGAGAGGAACCATCTGGGGTGGGGTCTGACACTCTCTGTGCAGTCATTGCTCAGCGGAAGTGTCTGAGGCATGGTCTGTCACTCTGCTGTGCAGTCAGTGGTGAGGGGGATTGTCAGGGGTGAGGTCTGTCACTCTCCTGTGCAGTCTGTGCTGAGTAGGAGTTTCTGTGGTGGGGACTGTCACTCTCATGTGCAGTCAGTGCTGAGAGGGATTGTCTGGGGTGGGGTCTTTCACTCTCCTGTACAGTCAGTGATAATTCGAAATTTCTCACGTGAGGTATGTCACTCTCCTGTGCAGTCAGTGCTGAGAGGGATTGTCTGAGTTGGGGTCTTTCACTCTCCTGTACAGTCAGTGGGGATTCGAAATGTCTCACGTGAGGTCCGTCACTCTCCTGTGCAGTCAGTGACGAGTGGGAGTTTCTGTTTTGGGGTCTGTCACTCTCCTGTGCAGTCAGTGCTGAGAGGGATTGTCTGGGGTGGGGTCTTTCACTCTCCTGTACAGTCAGTGATAATTCGAAATTTCTCATGTGAGGTATGTCACTCTCCTGTGCAGTCAGTGCTGAGAGGGATTGTCTGAGTTGGGGTCTTTCACTCTCCTGTACAGTCAGTGGGGATTCGAAATGTCTCAACATGAGGTCAGTCACTCTCCTGTGCAGTCAGTGCTGAGTGGGAGTTTCTGTGGTGGGGTCTGTCACTCTCATGTGCCGTTAGTGCTGAGAGGGATTATCTGGGGTGGGGTCTGCCACTCTCCTATGCAGTCAATGCTTAGTGGAAGTGTCTGAGGCGTGGTCTGTCACTCTTCTGTGCAAACAGTGGTGAGTGGGATTGTCAGGGGTGGGGTCTGTCACTCTCCTGTGCAGTCAGTGCTGAGGGGGGTTTCTGGGGTGGGGTCTTTCACTCTCCTGTGCAGTCAATGCTTAGTGGAAGTGTCTGAGGCGTGGTCTGTCACTCTTCTGTGCAAACAGTGGTGAGTGGGATTGTCAGGGGTGGGGTCTGTCACTCTCCTGTGCAGTCAGTGCTGAGGGGGGTTTCTGGGGTGGGGTCTTTCACTCTCCTGTGAAGTCAATGCTGAGTGGGAGTTTCTGTGGTGGTGTCTGTCACTCTCATATGCAGTCAGTGCTGAGAGGGATTGTCTGGGGTGGGGTCTGTCACCCTCCTTTCCAGTCTGTGGGGATTAAAAATGTATCACATGAGGTCTGTCACTCTCCTGTGTAGTCAGTGCTGAGTGGGAGTGTCTGAGGTGGGGTCTGTCACTCTCATGCAGAGCCACTGCTGAGTGGGAGTGTCTGAGGTGGGTTCTTTCACTCTCCTGGGCAGTCAGTGCTGAGAGGGATTGTCTGGGGTGGGGTATGTCACTCTCCTGTGCAGTCACTGCTCAGTGGAAGTGTCTGAGGCGTGGTCTGTCACTCTGCTGTGCAGTCAGTGGTGAGGGGGATTGTCAGGGGTGAGGTCTGTCACTCTCCTGTGCAGTCAGTGCTGAGTGGGAGTTTCTGTGGTGGGGTCTGTCACTCTCATGTGCAGTCAGTGCTGAGAGGGATTGTCTGGGGTGGGGTCTGTCACTCTCTTGTACAGTCAGTGGGGATTCAAAATGTCTCACGTGAGGTCCGTCACTCTCCTGTGCAGTCAGTGACGAGTGGGAGTGTTTGAGATGGCTCTGTCACTCTCATGTGAAGTCAGTGCTGAGAGGGATTGTCTGGGGTGGGGTCTGTCACTCTCTTGTACAGTCAGTGGGGATTCGAAATGTCTCACGTGAGGTCCGTCACTCTCCTGTGCAGTCAGTGACGAGTGGGAGTTTCTGTTTTGGGGTCTGTCACTCTCCTGTGCAGTCAGTGCTGAGAGGGATTGTCTGGGGTGGGGTCTTTCACTCTCCTGTACAGTCAGTGATAATTCGAAATTTCTCACGTGAGGTATGTCACTCTCCTGTGCAGTCAGTGCTGAGAGGGATTGTCTGAGTTGGGGTCTTTCACTCTCCTGTACAGTCAGTGGGGATTCGAAATGTCTCAACATGAGGTCAGTCACTCTCCTGTGCAGTCAGTGCTGAGTGGGAGTTTCTGTGGTGGGGTCTGTCACTCTCATGTGCCGTTAGTGCTGAGAGGGATTATCTGGGGTGGGGTCTGCCACTCTCCTATGCAGTCAATGCTTAGTGGAAGTGTCTGAGGCGTGGTCTGTCACTCTTCTGTGCAAACAGTGGTGAGTGGGATTGTCAGGGGTGGGGTCTGTCACTCTCCTGTGCAGTCAGTGCTGAGGGGGTTTCTGGGGTGGGGTCTTTCACTCTCCTGTGCAGTCAATGCTTAGTGGAAGTGTCTGAGGCGTGGTCTGTCACTCTTCTGTGCAAACAGTGGTGAGTGGGATTGTCAGGGTGGGGTCTGTCACTCTCCTGTGCAGTCAGTGCTGAGGGGGTTTCTGGGGTGGGGTCTTTCACTCTCCTGTGAAGTCAATGCTGAGTGGGAGTTTCTGTGGTGGTGTCTGTCACTCTCATATGCAGTCAGTGCTGAGAGGGATTGTCTGGGGTGGGGTCTTTCACCCTCCTTTCCAGTCTGTGGGGATTAAAAATGTATCACATGAGGTCTGTCACTCTCCTGTGTAGTCAGTGCTGAGTGGGAGTGTCTGAGGTGGGGTCTGTCACTCTCATGCAGAGCCACTGCTGAGTGGGAGTGTCTGAGGTGGGTTCTTTCACTCTCCTGGGCAGTCAGTGCTGAGAGGGATTGTCTGGGGTGGGGTATGTCACTCTCCTGTGCAGTCACTGCTCAGTGGAAGTGTCTGAGGCGTGGTCTGTCACTCTGCTGTGCAGTCAGTGGTGAGGGGGATTGTCAGGGGTGAGGTCTGTCACTCTCCTGTGCAGTCAGTGCTTAGTGGGAGTTTCTGTGGTGGGGTCTGTCACTCTCATGTGCAGTCAGTGCTGAGAGGGATTGTCTGGGGTGGGGTCTGTCACTCTCTTGTACAGTCAGTGGGGATTCAAAATGTCTCACGTGAGGTCCGTCACTCTCCTGTGCAGTCAGTGACGAGTGGGAGTGTTTGAGATGGCTCTGTCACTCTCATGTGAAGTCAGTGCTGAGAGGGATTGTCTGGGGTGGGGTCTGTCACTCTCTTGTACAGTCAGTGGGGATTCGAAATGTCTCACGTCAGGTCCGTCACTCTCCTGTGCAGTTGGTGTTGAGTGGGAGTTTCTGTTGTGGGGTCTGTCACTCTCCTGTGCAGTCAGTGCTGAGAGGGATTGTCTGGGGTGGGGTCTTTCATTCTCCTGTACAGTCAGTGGTAATTCAAAATTTCTCACATGAGGTATGTCACTCTCCTGTGCAGTCACTGCTGAGTGGGAGTGTCTGAGGTGGGTCCTTTCACTCTCATGTGCAGTCATTGCTGAGAGGGATTGTCTGAGTTGGGGTCTTTCACTCTCCTGTACAGTCAGTGAGGATTCAAAATGTCTCAACATGAGGTCAGTCACTCTCCTGTGCAGTCAGTGCTGAGTGGGAGTTTCTGTGGTGGGGTCTGTCACTCTCATGTGCAGTTAGTGCTGAGAGGTATTGTTTGGGGTGGGGTCTGTCACTCTCCTATGCAGTCAGTGATAAGTGGGAGCATCTCAGGTGGGGTCTGTCACTCTCCTGTGTAGTCAATGCTTAGTGGAAGTGTCTGAGGCGTGGTCTGTCACTCTTCTGTGCAGTCAGTGGTGAGTGGGATTGTCTGGGGTGGGGTCTGTCACTCTCCTGTGCAGTCAGTGCTGAGGGGGGTTTCTGGGGTGGGGTCTTTCACTCTCCTGTGCAGTCATTGCTGAGTGGGAATTTCTGTGGTGGTGTCTGTCACTCTCATATGCAGTCAGTGCTGAGCGGGATTGTCTGGGGTGGGGTCTGTCACCCTCCTTTCCAGTCTGTGGGGATTCAAAATGTATCACATGAGGTCTGTCACTCTCCTGTGCAGTCAGTGCTGAGTGGGAGTGTCTGAGGTGGGGTCTGTCACTCTCCTTTGCAGTCAGTGCTGATTCAGAGTGTCTGAGGTGGGGTCAGTCACTCTCCTGTAGAGTCAATGCTGAGTGGGAGTGTCTGAGGTGGGGTCTTTCACTCTCCTGTGCAGTCAGTGCTGAGAGGGATTGTCTGGGGTGGGGTCTGTCACTCTCCTGTTCAGTCAGTGCTGAGTGGGAGTATCTGAGGTGGGGTCTGTCACTCTCCTGTGCAGTCAGTGCTGATTCAGAGTGTCTGGAGTGGGCTCTGTCACCCTCTTGTACAGTCTGTGGGGATTCGAAAAGTATCACATGAGGTCTGTCACTCTCCTGTGCAGTCAGTGCTGAGTAGGAGTGTCTGAGGTGGGGTCTGTCACTCTCCTGTGCAGTCAGTGCTGATTCAGAGTATCTGAGGTGGAGTCTGTCACTCTCCTGTAGAATCAGTGCTGAGTGGGAGTGTCTGAGGTGGGGTCTTTCACTCTCCTGTACAGTCAGTGCTGAGTGGGAGTGTCTGAGGTGGGGTCTGTCACTCTCCTGTGCAGTCAATGCTGATTCAGAGTGTCTGAGGTGGGGTCTGTCACTCTCCTGTAGAGCCACTGCTGAGTGGGAGCGTCTAAGGTGGGGTATTTCACTCTCCTGTGCAGTCAGTGCTGAGGGGGATTTCTGGGGTGGGGTCTTTCACTCTCCTATGAAGTCAGTGCTGAGTGGGAGTTTCTGTGGTGGTGTCTGTCACTCTCATGTGCAGTCAGTGCTGAGAGGGATTGTCTGGGGTGGGGTCTGTCACCCTCCTTTCCAGTCTGTGGGGATTAGAAATGTATCACATGAGGTCTGTCACTCTCCTGTGCAGTCAGTACTGAGTAGGAGTGTCTGAGGTGGGGTCTGTCACTCTCCTGTGCAGTCAGTGCTGATTCAGAGTGTCTGAGGTGGAGTCTGTCACTCTCCTGTAGAGTCAATGCTGAGTGGGAGTGTCTGAGGTGGGGTCTTTCACTCTCCTGTGCAGTCAGTGCTGAGAGGGATTGTCTAGGGTGGGGTCTGTCACTCTCCTGTTCAGTCAGTGCTGATTCAGAGTGTCTGGAGTGGGCTCTGTCACCCTCCTGTACAGTCTGTGGAGATTCGAGATGTATCACATGAGGTCTGTCATTCTCCTGTGCAGTCAGTGCTGAGTGGGAGTGTCTGAGGTGGGGTGTGTCACTCTCCAGTGCAGTCAGTGCTGAGTGGGAGTGTCTGAGGTGGGGTCTTTCACTCTCCTGTTCAGTTAGTGTGGATTGGGATTGTCTGGGGTGGGGTGTGTCACTCTCCTGTGCAGTCAGTGCTGTGTGGGAGTGTCTAGGTTGGGGTCTTTCACTCTCCTGTGCAGTCAGTGTGGATTGGGATTGTCTGGGGTGGGGTGTGTCACTCTCCTGTGCAGTCAGTGCTGCGTGGGAGTGTCTGGGGTGGTGTCTGTCACTCCTCTGTGCAGTCAGTGCTGATTTGGAGTGTCTGAGGTGGGGTCTGTCACTCTCCTGTGGAGTCAGTGCTGACTAGGAGTGTCTGAGGTGGGGCCTGTCACTCTCCTGTGCAATCAGTGCTGAGTGGGAGTGTCTAAGGTGGAGTCTGTCATTCTCCTGTGCAGTCATTGCTGAGTGGGAGGGAGTATCTGGGGTGGGGTCTGTGAGAAGTTGGCCTGGTATATGCTGTCCACTAATTAAAGTGGGCACCCTGCACCAGTCCACACGACCCTTATGATGTATGAGGTCAAAGATAACCTTTAGAAAGCTATCCTAGTGGTAGCTGTGGAGAGCAGCCTTCAGGCTTAATCTTGAAGGAATGTAAAGCAGCTTGTTTTACCAGAATATCACCTCCTGAATGACTAAATGAAAGGAGAACCACATAGTAGTTGTATAAAAATATGTATTTATTAATATAACACTCTCTAATAGTCTCTACACGGGATTAGGACACAAAGCACACAATACTGAATCAATAGAACATTCGTAAGTAGCAATTTACACAGCGGGCTCTAGGGGGAGACCGAACCATATACTAAAAAAATGGTATAACAATCACGACTTGACTAGACACAGTGCCTAGAGCACGTAGAATCTCTGGAACCCCATGGAACCACCCAGAGGAGTGACACAGGGAGCGCACGGAGGACGGGTGCAGTGAGGAAACATGACTGCGTGCTCCGTACAACTCTATGGGAAAGTCGCGGTTGCAAAGTTACAGTTTAAGGACACTTCTACGAGGACTTCGAGCAAACCCTTTGGAACATAGGAGATTCTAAGGCCAACCCACCAGTGAGTACTGAGGTGCCTGTGTTGCCTATCCCAGAGGAGCCGGGTGCATAGGGGTCAAGTGGCGTCGGAAACCTTCGTCGTTTTCAATGGAGAGTTGCAAAGAAGCACTGCTGCCAGGAGGGCGAAGAGTGTCCGGTGGAATCTAAGCCTGGATTCTAGGTGAGAAGAACCTGAAATCAGAGGGGACAGAGTATGGGTCATTTCAGGTGACCAGGGACTCGGCAGTCGAATGCCCACCGATGTCGGATGCTGCAGGTGCGAAGAAGGGTTGCTTGACTCTGCAGCCATGGGGACCAGGAGATGTCGAGGACAACCAGGATCCGGAGGTGAGCTGTCCCACAAAGGATGTCGAGTGCTGAGGGGTCGATGTCCGGCTGGAGCACCAACAAGCCTTGGCAAATGCAACCCAAGTGGGCAGAGTAAACAGTTCACGGTGTGGACCAGCAAGGTCCAGGGGACTCCCCAAGCAATGGAGAGTCAGGGCACATCTGGAGCAACCAGATAAGCCCAAGAACAAACAAGGTGACCCTCACCAGGACCAACAGGCCGACGAACCAGGGATCGCGAGGAAACCTCAAGCTAGTTTGAAAGGTACTAGCCCACAGGACACTCGGTGAGTGGAGGCCAGATATTTTCAGTGCAATTACTGCTCGGGGTCAGGACTACATGGAGTCCAATGCACAAGCTCAGGAATCATCAACAAGCATATCCACTTGCAAATGTATACGGTGCACAGGGGTTCGGGTTGCACGGCCCCCACGAGGGATACTGGTCTCAGAATCACTGAGAGGTCAGATCTACCTCAGAGACCTTCAGGAACCTACCACCTGTGTTGCTGAAATCTGCGGAGTTCTCAGGAGCTTGGGAGAAGCAAACCGGTTAGATGCGTTTAGGTGCCTGCTTCTGCAGGGGAGTAACTCCTTTACTCCAAGGGAGATTCTTCAGACGTCCAACGTCATGTAGGCAGTCTAAGTACTTAGTTTCTTCTTAGCAGAATCTTGTCCAGGTAAAATCAAAAGTCCTGTAGTCAGGTAACCCACTTTATACCCATGGGAAGGGGTTGGAAAGATTATGTGGACCCTCCTAGGGGAAGGGCAGGACAGAGGGGTGGCTATACCCATGTCCTTTGTCCAGTTTCGCACCAGAGCAAGAGCCAATGGCTCCCAGAACTGGTTTGAGCTGGACTATGCACAGGGACACCAAATGTGCCCCCAGTGCAGACTTTCTGGCACTCTCAGAGTGCACCCACTCAGCCCCAATACACTAAATCCTGTCTGGGAGGTGGTCACACCTCCTTGTGACAGGATGCCTATTGTCATGCCTTCCTCTGCGCTAGCTTGGCTCAGCAGCAGGGGAGCAGAATCGTGTCTGTGGCTGGCAGCATCCATTTTGTGCTGCCCAGGTCGAGAAAGCTGGTAACGGGTAGACCGGTGACCCACACATGTCCCTTTGGAAGGGTGGAATCATACCTCCCACACCACTTACTGGTGTGGAGGTATGATTCCAAGGTGTTTGACACCAAACATGACATGTTTCTAGGCAGCTGTTTTAAAGTTAGCTTTTCCCGCGAGGTTATAATTCCCTTAAACATATATGTCTGGCTGCATCACAGACAACCCCGGAGAATGGTCTCCGAAGGCTGCAGAGGGGCTCTGCTCATGCAGGGGCACCCTCTCACGTAAAACCCAGCACCCTGCCTTCAGGATTGATAAGGCCTGCCATAGGGGTGACTGATAGGTTTTTAAGTGTAGTGATTTAGATAGATATAGTGAACCTATATCTTAGTAAGTGGTGCAAGCACCATCTTACACATTCTGCAGTAGCAGGCCTGTTGTGTCATTTTGAATGGCCTCTCATGGGTGGTGTAGGAAGGTGGAATCTGACTATATGGTTGCCCCCACTTTTTTTATGGTGTTTTGCTGGTTTATGACTTAGTTGGACTGGGATCCTGCTATTCAGGGCCCCAGTCTATCTGCTTTCTCTGTAAAGGTTTCCATGTGCCTTAGGCACATCTCTGATTGGAATCTGGAGTGCCCTTATAAGTCCCTAGTATATGGTATACTATGTACCAAGGGCATAGGTACCTCAGAGGCCTACCAGGGGCTGCAGCATGTATTATGCCACCCCTGGAAAGCCATCCAAACTGACACCACAGGTCTGCTACTGCAGCCTGGGTAAGGTGGTGCATGCACCCTTACTGTGATATAGGCTACCTATATCACTAAATACATACACACATATAAACCTATAAGTCACTCCTAAGGCAGGCCTTATCAATCCTGAAGGCAGAGTGCATGGTTCCTATGTGAGAGGGTGCTCCTGCATGAGCAGGGCCCCTCTGCAGCGTTCGGAGACCCTTCTCTGATGCTGTTTGTAGTGCAGCCTGACCATATACTCTTAAGCGCATTATAACCTCGCGTTAAATGCTAACTTTGGAATGGCTGCACCTAAACATGTTGTGTTTGGTGTCAAACATCTTGGAATACTACCCCCGCCAATTCTGGCGGCGGGGGTAGCATTCCACCCTTCTAGAGGGAAAGACATGTTAACTCTGGCTAGCCCGGTAACTTCTTTCCAAAGCCCTGGCATCACAAAATGGATGCTGCTGCCACAGACACGAGTCTGGCCTCCTGCTGCTGGATGAAACTCCAGCAGGGGAGGCCTGGACAATAGGTTTCCTGTCCCAGGGAGGTGTGACCACCTCCCCAGACAGGATAATATGTATTGGGGCTGGGCGGGAGCACTTTCGGGTGCTTTGAAGTCCTGCACTGGGGGCACATTTGGTGTCCCTGTGCATACCCCAGTTCAAACCGGAACAGGGGCTTGCAGCCCCTGCTTTGGCGCGAACTGGACAAAGGGAAAGGGGTGTAGCCACCCCTCTGCCCTGACCCACCCATAGGTGGGGCCACAGAGTAGTCCAACCCCTAAACTTGGTATAAGTATAGGATCCCAGTCCTTAGGACTTTAGATTCTAGGCCTAGTGTCTTGTTCAGTCATGGTTCTTATACCACTTTATTGGTATATGGTATGGTACGCCCCTATGGCCCAAACGTGTATTTGTGCTATTACTGTGTTTAAATAACTTCTAACTTATGTACTTCGAACTCTAGCCTCATAAAGAGACTAGAGGGGTGTGTTTAGCAATAAATACATATATTTTGAATATATACCTGGTGTGGTGCTCTTTCATTTGATCACTCAAGAGATTATAGACTGGTAAAACAAGCTGCTTTACATTCCTTCAAGACTTAGCCTGAAGGCTGCTCTCCATAGCTACCACTAGGATAGCTTTCAATAAGGTTGTCTTTAACCTATCTCCAATAAGGGGTTGTTTGGACTGGTGCAAGGTGCCCACTATAATTAGTGGACAGCATATACCAGGCCAACTTCTCACAGGTGGCACAATACATATTTCAGCCCATGGGAGGCCTCTGGGGTACCTATGCCCTGGGTACATGGAGTACCATATACTAGGGACTGATAAGGGTACCCCAGTATCCAATGTGGAGTGTACCTAAAGAAAAATACATAGCAATTTTAAGGGAGAAAGCAGATAGACTGGGGTCCTGGATAGCAGGATCCCAGTCAGACTAGTCCAAAAACAGTGTGACATCAGCAAAAAGTGGGGGTAACCATAAGAAACAGATACTACTTTCCTACACAAACCTCCCCCAAACGCAAGGACATTAAAATAACCTTGACCAGTTGAGTCTTCATGTTCTAAGTGGAAATATCTGGAGAGTCCATCTGCATTGGCATGGTTACTCCCAGGTCTATGTTCCATGGTATAGTCCATCCCCTGTAGGGAAATGGACCACCTCCAGAGTTTGGGGGTTTCACCCTTCATCTGTTTTAGCCATAAGAGGAGCTAATGGTCTGTCTGAACAATGAAGTGAGTGACAAACAGATATGGCCTCAACTTCTTCAGAGCCCAAACCACAGCAAAGGCTTCCCTCTCAATAGCTGACCAACGTTTCTCTCTGGGGGTCAGCCTTCTGCTTATGAAAGCTACTGGCTGATCCTGCCCCTCTTCATACAGTTGTGATAACACAGCCCCTACCCCCAATTCAGATGCATCTGTTTGAACAATGAATTGTTTGGAATAATCAGGACTTTGCAGAATGGGAGCAGTGCACATGGCCTGCTTCAGATCATCAAATGCCTTTTGACAGCTAACTGTCCACTGAACTTTCTTAGGCATTTTCTTGGAAGTTAAGTTATTCAAAGGTTTCACTATGGAGCCATATCCTTTGACAAACCTCCTGTAGTATCCAGTCAGGCCCAAGAAAGCTCTGACCTGGGTAGTTGGAGCAACCCAATCCATGATGGTTTGGATTTTGCTCTCCAATGGTTGAACCTGTCCTCCACCCACAAGGTGGCTTAGGTATGCAACCTTACTCTGCCCTATCTGGCCCTTGGTGGCCTTGATAGTGAGGCCTGCCTTTTGCAGGGCCTACAGAACATTTATCAGGTGGACCAGGTGATCCTCCCAGGTGGAGCTAAAAACAGCAATATCATCTAGATAAGCTGCACTATAGGCTTCCAGACCTGTGAGAACTTTATTCACCAGCCTTTGAAATGTGGCAGGTGCATTCTTCAAGCCAAAAGGCATCACCACAAACTGGTAGTGCCCACTAGGGGTTGAAAATGCATCCTCAGCTAATCTGATTTGCCAGTAACCAGCTGTCAGGTCAAATGTACTTAAGAACTTGGCTGAGGCCAAAGTATCAATCAGTTCATCTTCCCTTGGAATTGGATGAGCATTAGTCCTAGTGACTGCATTGAGTCTCCTGTAGTCAACACAGAACCTCATCTCTCTTTTACCACCCTGGGTGTGAGGTTTTGGTACCAAGACTACTGGACTAGCCCAATGGCTATCTGAGGGCTCAATCACTCCCAGTTCCAACATCTTCTGGACTTCAGTCCTGATACAGTCCCTGACATGATCAGGTTGCCTGTAAATCGTATTTTTAACAGGCAGACTGTCACCTGTGCCCACCTCATGTGTACACCAGGTAATCTGACTTGGAGTCAGTGAAAACATGTGTCTGTACTGATTGAGGACCTTCCTGCAATCAGTCTGTTGCTGCTCAGTGAGGCTGCCTGCCAAGGCTACACCATCTACTGAACCATCATCAGGGTTCTGTGAGAGGAGGTCAGGGAGTGGATCACTCTCTTCCTCCTGTCCCTCATCAGTAGCCATGAGCAAGCCCATGTCTGCCCTGTCCACATGTGGCTTGAGCCTGTTCACATGGAGCACCCTATGGGGGCTCCTGGGAGTTCCTAGCTCCACCAGGTAGATAACCTCTCCATTTTGCTCAAGAATGGTATGGGGCCCATTCCACTTGTCTTGGGGAGCTGCTGGGGCCACAGGCTCAAACACCCATACCTTCTGTCCTGGCTGGTACACAGTCAGAACAGCCTTTTGTTCATGCCAGGCCTTTTGTAATTCCTGGCTAGACTCAAGGTTTTTGGATGCCTTCTTCATGTACTCAGCCATCCTGGAGCGGAGACCAAGTACATAGTCCACTATGTCCTGTTTAGGTGGTTTGAGAGGTAACTCCCATCCCTCCTTAACCAAACATAAAGGACCCCTAACTGGATTCCCAAACAGAAGTTCATAAGGGCTGCAGCCAACCCCCTTCTGAGAAACCTCTCTGTAGGCAAAGAGAAGGCAGGGCAAAAGGATATCCCATCTATGCCTAAGCTTATCAGGGAGACCTTTTATCATGCCCTTGAGGGTTTTGTTGAATCTCTCAACTAACCCATTGCATTGTGGGTGATAGGGTGTGGTAAATTTGTAATTCAGTCCACACTCCTTCCACATAGCAGTAAGATAACCAAACACGAGGTTTGCACCTCTGTCTGATACTGCCTCCTTAGGGAAACCAACTCTGGAAAAGATTCCCAGGAGGGCTCTAGCCACAGCAGGAGCTGTGGTAGTCCTAAGAAGTATTGCTTCTGGATACCTAGTGGCATGGTCCACCACCACTAGTATGAATCTGTGCCCAGATGCAGTTGGAGGATCCATTGGACCAACAATGTCGATCCCAACCCTCTCAAAGGGAACCCCCACCACAGGTAGTGGTATCAGGGGGGCCTATGTAGTACCACCTGCCTTACCACTGGCTTGGCAAGTGATACAGGAGTGACAAAACTCCTTTGTGTCTTCTGACATGTGAGGCCAGTGAAAGTGAGAGATAAGCCTATCCCAGGTCTTGCTTTGGCCTAAGTGTCCTGCTAATGGGATGCCATGTGCCAGTGTTAATAGGAAGCCTCTAAACTTCAGAGGTATAACCAACCTCCTGGTAGCACCAGGCATGGGGTCTCTACCCTCAGAATACAGAAGTCCATCCTCCCAGTAGATCCTGTGGGATGCACTGGCACTCCCAGCAGCCTCAGTAGCAGCTTGCTGTCTGAGGGGTTCAAGAGAGGGGCAGCTCAGCTGCTCCTGGTTCAGATCTGCCCTGGAAGGGCCCCCTGTCCCCAAGAACTCAACCTGGTCAGGTTCAAGTTCCTCTGAGAAAGTTCCTTCACAGGGACTGAGATCATCTCCCTCAGGAGACTGATCCTCACTCTGAGGCAGGGGGAAGACACTGCCTTACCCCTTCTGCTCCTTCTCTTATAAGGCACCTGGTCCATCTTTTCAGGATCCAGGGCCTGTTCAGCGGAAGACATTTTTGCCTGTGACCTAGTCATGGCAAACACATCTGCAGGGATGGCCAACATTTCTGCATGTGTCCTGAGTTCCACTTCAGCCCAGGCTGAAGTTTCCAAATCATTGCCCAACAAGCATTCTACAGGGAGGTCTGACCTAATCACAACCTTCTTAGGGCCAGTTACCCCTCCCCAGGTGAAATTCACAACTGCCAAGGAATGGTCTGTCCTGACATTGCTTGCATTGGTCACTTGGTACATCTCACCAAGTATGATCTGTTCAGGGTCCACAAGATCCTTTGTCCCCATTGTGACACTTGCACCTGTGTCCCTGTATGTCATGGCCTCCTTACCATTGATTAAAGGCTGTGGTCTGTACTTGCCCAGATTACTGGGGCTGACAAATAAGGAGGCAATATCCATGCCCCCATCACAGATCAAAACAGCCTGAGTTGGAATTCTGACTAGGCCAGAATCCATCTCAGATCCCAGGGTTAACCCTACTATACCCTTGTTCTGTACACCACCACTTGAAACTGAGCTAGGGGGAACAGTTGCCTTAGAGGCAGTGGTGTCTGGAGTAGATTCCTTGGCCCTTGGACAATTGGCTTCTTTTGTCCAATCGGTCTTCTCTCTACATATATGACACCAAGGTTTCTTTTTGCCTTTTCCCTTGTTAGATTGTTACTCCCCTCCAGATGCAGATTTTTGGGGCCCTTGTGAAGACTTCTGGTCTTTACCCGTCTCCCCACACTTATCTGAAGTTTTAGCATCTTGCTTCTTTTGGTCACCACCTTGATTCTGAGTTTTCTGCTTCACCCTGGTTCTGACACATTTGTCTGCCTTCTTTCCCAATTCTTGGGGAGAGGTCAGATCAGAATCAACCAAGTACTGATGCAACAACTGGTTTTGCCAATTATTAAGGATCTGCTTACTCGTAATTAAATTGTACATTCCTTTAAAATCATTCACTTTACTGCCAAGTAACCAGCCTTCCAGGGCCATAGTAGCACAATCTACAAAGTCAACCCAGTCCTGAGTCTGTGCCTTCTGGGTGTCTCTGAACTTAATACTGTACTGTTCAGTGGTTAAGCCAAACCCATCAATGAGAGCACTCTTCAAGACTGAGTAATTGTCAGCATCCTCTTCTCTAACAGTGAGGAGCTTATCTCTACCTTTGTCAGCAAAGGAGAGCCACGAGATAGCTGCCCACCGCTCTTGAGGGACCATCTGTACCTTACAGGCCCTTTCTAGTGCAGTTATCCATTTGTGGATGTCATCCCCACTGTGATAGGGAGGGACTATCTTGTTCAGGTTCCTATGATCATGAGAATATTCTCTAGCTCTAGGGACACTGTTGCTGCCACCATGGGACTCTAGTCCCAATCTTCTAGTTGCTCTTTGGAGCTCTAGGGATTCCCTGTCTAGGGCCAATTGCTCTTTCTTGAGCCTGAGCTTGACTCTCTCAAGCTCCAGAAATTGGCACTGCTTATCAGAAGAGGATTCCCTCTTGTTTGATATGGAAGTCCCTACAAAAGTTCCTGAGTGATTGGACTCCACAGAAGGAGTTGTGGATCTCCTAGGTGAACTCTGTACTTTTCCTGGTGTAGTAAAGAGAGGGACACTGGGGCCTTCTCCCCCACCTGAAGGAAGATCTTGGTTGTCCAGGTTAGAATCATCTTGATTCTCATGCTCAGGGTTTGATTCCAGGTCAAAGAAGGTTTCACTTCCTGCCCTTTCCTCATCCCCTGCCCCACCCACTCTGTCTACCTCATCAGAACCTGGGGTCTTTCTAAGGTCATCTAAGAGCAAAATCTCAATGAGACGTTGGGTGTTTGCTGTTCTCCCTGTCTTCAGCTTCCTAGATGCACACATGTCTCTCAATTCTGGAACTGAGATGCCATTGTATCTAGTTGGCAGAGAGCCACTGGCTTCTCCTCTAGAAGACATACTAGTGTTATGTGGTGTAGGCACCTACCTAACCTAGTGGAGACTAAACTCTCTTGAGTTGGAGAAAGGGTGTGCTAGACCCTTGGATTACCCAACTCCAAGTTCAGTAGAACTTACTTTATTCTAATCTTGATTGTATTATATGTAACTAATGTGAGAAGTTGGCCTGGTATATGCTGTCCACTAGTTATAGTGGGCACCTTGCACCAGTCCAAACAACCCCTTATTGATGATAGGTTTAAGACAACCTTATTTGAAAGCTATCCTAGTGGTAGCTATGGAGAGCAGCCTTCAGGCTAAGTCTTGAAGGAGTGTAAAGCAGTTTGTTTTACCAGTCTATAATCTCTTGTATGGCTAAATGAAAGGAGACCACACCAGGTATATATATAAAATATATGTATTTATTTCTAAACACACCCTACTAGTCTCTTTATGAGGCTAGAGGTCAAAGCACATATGTTACACTTCAAATATCACAGTAAATTAGCACAATATACGATAGGCCCTAGGGGCAAACCAAACCATATATTAAGAAAGTGGTATAAGAACCACAACTTGGGATTTTAAATTTGGTTTTCTTAAAGTAACTGGGTTCTAATACTTTAACCAGACAACCGTTGGCCTCATCACCCAACCCAAACTCATAAATTGATGGACTATGGCATGACAAAATCTTGACCCGATCCCCCACTACCAAAGGACTAATAAATTGCAGAACTGCTGCCCAATAATAAAAAATAAAATTGGGCATACCCCAGCCACCATGATTCTTCGGCAATACCATCTTTTTATACGCCCTTCTCTGACGTCTATAGCCCCACAAGAATCTAGAGCTGATCCTCTCTAGCCTCTTAAAACACGAAACTGGAAATTCCAATGGAATTGTTCTAAACATATAAAGAAACTTCGGCAAAACTAGCATTTTTAAGACATTAGATCTACCATAAAGAGATAAGTGTAAATGATCCATCCTCTCCAGCATTGAGTTTACTTTACTAAGCACGGGATTCATATTCAACTCTGGGATCTTACTAATTGGTAAGGAAATTTTAATGCCTAAATATGTGACTTCAGAGACAGTTGTTATATTATTAGGAGGTTCCTCACCGATAAAAAAAATCTGCGTTTTAGAGATATTTAATTTATACCCCGAGAAAACCCCAAACTTAGATGCCAATCCGTCAATTGCAGGTATAGCATTGACAATATCACTAGTAACAACAACAATATCATCCGCGTATGCCAGAGCTCTATAATCAATATGCCGCACTTGAACCGGTTTAATATCGATAGCCTGATTTAACTTAACCAAGAAAAAATCAATATATAAAGCAAATAATAAAGGTGAACACGGGCATCCTTGCCGTGTACCACGACTAATTGTAAACAAGCCCGACTCTTGGCCAGCTATTCGAATACAGGCGACTGGGAACAGGTATAATGATTTCAACGCCTGCCGAATCAAAGGGCCAAAGCCCTTCAGCCTTAAAACCTCCCACATATAAGCCCAGGAAACCCTGTCGAATGCCTTCTCGGCATCCAACAGGGTTATCCCCAATGTAGAATTGGTTGCTTGAGCCCAATCCACAAATGATATTAGACGCCTAACATGGTCTGCGGTATCACGTCCAGGAATAAACCCATGTTGGAATTTTGAAACCAACATAGAAATGATGCCCGATAAGCGTGCTGCTAGTATTTTAGAATAGACTTTGCTATCAGAGTTAATTAGGGAGATGGGTCTGTAGGATGACGGGAATAAGGGAGGTTTGTATTTTTAAAAAAAAAACACAATAACGAATTTCCGCCAGGACAGTGGCACTATCCCCTTTTGTGCGGACACAAAGGTCGTCAGCATATCCTCTTTCAGCACATGCCGGAAAGTTCTCTAAAATTCAAGCGGAATGCCATCCGGTCCCACCGCCTTGCCTGCAGCCAAAGATTTAATTGCTACCTCCACTTCCTCCCAAGTGATATCGAGATCTAATTCATCCTTTTGCTCATGTGTCAACTTAGAAATTTCTATATCGCCGCAAAACTCCACTACTTTATCTTCGACTCCCAAAATATCCTCATCCATGTACAGTTGGCTATAGAACTTCCCGAAGACCTCTAACACTTCAGCAGGCTTCTCCCAAATTTGCCCTTGCTCGTCCTGAATATTATTAACCCTCTTAGCAACATCTTTTTGGTGTAGTCTTTTAGCCAATATTCGGCCAGAGTTTTCTCCCACCTCATTTATCTCGGAGCTATATACTGCGATTTGCGCTGCCAACTTTGTGGCAAAATTCTGATATAGCCTCTGTTGGAAATGGCCCTTTTTGCAGGGTCACCCCTACACTTTTTGCCTTCCTCCTGTATTTTTTCTGACCTGCTTTTGTTGGTTTTATGACTCTGGGCACTTTATCACTGCTGATCAGTGCTAAAGTGCATATGCTCTCCCTTTGTAAATATGACTATGTGAATTGGTACATCCATGATTGGCTTATTTGGTTTATCTGTTAGTCCCTAGTAGAGTGGCCTGTGTGTGCCCAGGGCTAGTAAACCAAATGCTGCTGGTGGGCATGCAGCGCTGGTTTGCGCCACCCCCAGAAGCAGCTTGTAAAGTGTGTCTCAGACCTGCCACTGCAGAGTCTGCGTGCAGTCCAGAACTGCCATCTTGGCTGTGAAGTGCACCCACTTCCCAGCCCCTGAACCTTCCCTTGGCATCATGTAAGTCACCCCTATGGTAGGGTGCATTGTATGTGTAAGGTAGGACATGTCTTGGTGTGTGTAACATGTCCTGGTAGTGAATTACACCCAATTTCGTTTTTCACTAATGTAAGGCTACCTGTTCCCCATAGGCTAGAATGGGCAGTTTGACTATTACATCCTATAGTCCTAACTGACCCCAGGAACATGGTAGGAAAACGAATTTAGTATGCCTGAGCTCAGAATATTAAAATACATCTTTTAGTGAAGTTTATTTTTATATTCTGTGTTTGAAAATACCACTTTTAGAAAGTGAGTATTTTCTTGCCTAAGCCTTCCAGTGTGCTCTGCTGTTATGTGTATTGGCTGTCTGGTTTTAGAGGGGCAGGGCGGGCTGAGTCAGACCTGGGTTGAATAGAGAGGTCTCCTTCCTGAGTGAGGGGAGGGGCAGCTGCTTGACCTGAATAGGGCTGTGCCTGGCAAGGTGAATGCTGGCTCCACCTCCTGCTGTGTGTCTGATAGCAGGCCCCCTTTTCTGAAAGAGAAGATGCAGAACTGGTTCTGGCTGGGTTAAGTGCCTGGTAGCTTGGAAGAACAAAGACTTTTGGGGTATAAATAGTTGTGCCCAAACCCCTACAATTTGTATTGCCCCTGGATCTCAAGACCAACCTCTGTCCGTGGAACTGAAGGAAGCTGCAGGAGAGGACTGTCCTTGCGTTGTGTGCTGTTCCCTGGATTGGCCTGCAGTAGTTGTCATTGGACTGGAAAGAGAGGGAAAAGGAGCTGTAAGAGAACATTTAATCTTGAACCTGCAAGGGCTAGAGAGAGAACTAGCCTCCTGACTGAAGTCTCAGGCCCAGTAGACTTCATTTCGTCGCTAAAGCCTATCAGCGAGCCGCCGCAGCCGAGGAGCGTCAAGAAATCCATCGCACGGCTGCCGCTGAGTGCTCGCTGACCAAATCATCGCACCGCACGCTTACAGATCGCCATTTTGTCGCTAACGCCCGTTAGCGAGTTGCCGCAGCCGAAGAGCGCTCGGAAATCCATCGCGCTGCTGCCGCTGAGTGCTCGCTGACCCGATCATCGCCCCGCACGTTTGCGGGCCTCGAAACCATCGCTAAGGTCCGTTTGCGAGCCGCCGCGACCAAGAGCGTGAAGAAAAACATCGCTATCACGCCTTAGCGGCATTTTGTGGATTATTGACACCCACACCCAGGAACTGTGAGTAAAAGGGTCGCAGAGACCACTGCCCTGAACTTTGCATTCCCCAATTGAACTATTTTTGCAGCATCAAGAGAGTATTATTTTTCTACAGTATTGTGGCTTTTTCGTTATTTGGTCTTGTGATAAACCTATATATAAAGATAACTATTTTTGATAACTACCTGTGTTGTGTCCCTTTGTAGTGCTCCTCACTGTATTACTGTGTATGGTCATAAATGCTTAACACACTGCCTCTGAGATTAGCCTAACTGCTCGTGCTACGTTACCACAGGGTGGAGCAGGGGTTGTCAAAGGGTGCAGCCCTTCACTCTGACTTAGAAAGAAGGGTCCCTGCTTGGACAGTGGCCAACCACTGCCAACCAGAGACCCCCATTTCTAACAGCCTCATTTTTTGAATAGCCAAATCGCTTGAAATCTGTTCAGAGTCCTGGCCATTACTAACTGCCACCGTAAACTCATTTTCTAGCAGCCGCAATTTATTCATTTCAACCAAAAATTCCGCCCGCAGTGTACGTTGCTTATTCACAGAATAGCTTAACGTCTCCCCCCGAACACCTGACTTAAAAGCATCCTATACCATATGGACGGAGGCAGATCCACGATTATTATTAAAAAATTCCACTATCCATTTACACATATGTTCGCAATAAACAGAATCGACCAGCAGCTTCCGTTCAAAAGTCCAGGCCCTTATGGGAGATCTGTAACTAATTTCTAATTCTAACAAGACAGGATTGTGATCAGAAATTATTTTGGGTTGGATATCAATCCTGGCTTTACTAGCAACCTCTGCAGTAACAAAAAAGTAATCTAACCGCACGTGCTTTCGATGAGGTGCAGAGTAAAAAGTATTCCCTGGGGCACCCCTTCCTTTGAGCCACCATATATCTACCAGCCCAAATTCTAAGACCCATAGTAGCTTTAAACGCTTTATTTTTCTTCCCGTCATAAAAAAGTTGCTTGATATATCAACATTCCCTGCTAAATGGATATTAAAATCCCCACATAATTTAAAATCCTTAAAGCGGCATACTCTGTCTGGAGATCAGTTAAACGGCAACTTCGGGTTTCAAAGTTAAACGCATATACCCCATTTTCAGCTACTGGGTTACTCCCATTGATTTTTCGTGACCAAACGTCTAATAGATGGCGCTCAAAAGGAATTCAATGTTTGGGGGATTTGTGGGATGATGGTCAGATGGTATCATTTGCCGAGTTACAAACAAAATATGGTCTGGCCAAACATGAATTTTTTAAACATCTTCAAATCCGTAGCTATCTGAATTCGTTAGGCCCTGATGTGGAATTTCAATTTAGAAAGCTCCCTCTTATTGAAAGGATGAAAAAAAAAAACATCAATCGGCCAATTTTATTCTCAATTGATTGATGTGCTTCCAGACGATGTTGTGGTATGTCAAGATAAGTGGGCAACGATGCTCGGTCAAGAGGGAATTAATGTTATAAAATCTCTAAGCCTTGCGAACCAAGTTCTGATGTCTGGGAGGATGCGTACTCAGCATTATATGGCCATATATGATTTGTACTATACCCCAAGAAAGATCTCTAAATGGGGGACATCTGCTGGGACTAGATGTAATAGATGTGGTTTATTTGCAGCAGATGCAGTCCATATGTTTTTTTCATGCCCTAAATTAGCTGAATTATTTCTGTCTATTGAACGAATTTTAGGTTTAATAATGAGGTCATCAGTGTGTATAACTGGGGAACTGGTTTTGATAGGTTTTAATTCAGTTACTTCGGCTTATACAAGGTCTAAGGCATCAGGTTCTTTTCTATTTATTTGTATGGCAGTGCTGCGTGCATGTATTACGAAGGACTGGATAAATCCTGATCCTCCGTCTTTCTCGAGCTGGCGGGCAAGGTTACTTGCCATGTATAATTTAGAATCCGCTATATATAAGACTAAGGGGAGAAGGAAGAGAGCAATGGGAGCTAAGATCTGGGCCGCTGTCTCTGAATGGATTTAAATTCTAATAATGGACTGTCACTGCTTTTTTTGGCAGAAATTTCTGTATGTGTTATGTTTATATAATTTGGCTTTTGATATGTGGATACATATTGACTTGGTTGTGGATTCCTGCTTCCGCTGTTTTATTTGTATTTGTATTTTGTCTGCTGACCTTATTCGTGATTGTAGAAGCTGATTTATATATTCCTTGCATAAAAAGGGGAAAAAAACTAATAAAAAAATTATTTAAAAAAAAAAGAACCACGACTTGACTAGACACAAGGCCTAGAGCCTGTAGAATCACTGGGACCCCAAGGAACCACCCAAGGTAGTTACACAGGGGACCCACGGGGGACGTGTGCAGTGTTTGAACACAGCCGCGAGCTCCGTTAGCTTCTATGGGGAAAGTCGCGGTTAGAGTTTTAATGTTTAGGGACACTTAGGAGTGGACTAGGAACAAACCCTTTTGGACTTAGATGGTTCTAGGGCCAACACCCATGGGAGCACTGGAGTACTCGTGTTACCTCACCCAGGGAAGCCGGGTGCATTGGTGTGAAATGGTGTCGGGTCGTCGTTTTCAATGGCAGCTTGCTGAAAAGTGCTGCTGCCGGGAAGAGGAGAAGTGTCCGAAGAGATCCAAGCCTGGATCGAAGATGTGAAGAACCTGAAAGCAGAGGGGACAGAGTCTGGGTCACTTGCCAGTAACCTGGGGCACGATAGTCGAATGCCCACCGATGTCTGGTGCTTCAGGTGAGAGGAGGGGAAGCTTGACTCTTCAGCCACGAGGACCAGGAGGTGTCAAAGACAACCAGGAGCTGGATTCAAGCTGTCCCACAAAGGATGCCGAGTGCTGAGGCATCGGTGCCTGGATTGGACACAACAAGCCTTGGCAACAGCAACCCACGCAGGAAGAGGAAAGATGCTTCGGTGCAGACCAGCAAGGTCCTGGGGACTCCCCAAGCAATGAAGAGTCAGGGCTTATCTGGAGCAACCAGGAAAGCCCAATTAAAGTACAGTTGTCCTTCTCAGGGACCCACAAGTTGACAGACAAGGGATCGTGAAGGGACCTCAAGAGGAATCACAAAATGACGGCCCACGGGTCACTCAGAGTGGGTAGGCCAGCAATCTTCAGTGGATTTACTGCTCGGGGTCAGGGCTACAAGTAACTCAAAGCACAGCCTCAAAGATCAACAAGAAGCATATGCACTTGCAAATGTGTATGGTGTCCAGGGGTTCCGGTTCCACGGTACCCACGAGGGCTATGGGTCTCAGCTTGGCTGGGGACTCGGGTCAGCCTCTGGGAAGTCTGGAAACCCACCTCCTGGGTTGCAAAGTCATCGGCGTCCAGCGGGAGCTTCAGAGATGCAGACTGGTCAGATGCATCTTTGGTGCCTGCCAAGCAGAGGAGTAACTCCTTTACTCCAAGGGAGATTCTTCAGTCATCTAGTCGTGTAGATCATCGAAGTTCCAGGATTTCTGTATCAGAGTTTCGTCCAGGTGTAATCTAAAGTCCTGTAGTCAGGGGTTCCTTCTTTATACCCAAGGAAGGGGTTGGACTAACTCTGGGGACCCACCTATGGGAGGGTTTGGAAAGAGGGGTGGCTACACCCATTTCCTTTGTCCAGTTTTGCGACAGAGCAGGGGCTGGTAGCCCCTGCAACCGGTTTGAACTGGACTATGCTTAGGGACACCAAACGTGCCCCCATTGCAGGACTTCAAAGCACTCTTGGAGTGCACCCACCCAGCCCCAATCCACTAAGGCCTGTCTGGGAGGTGGTAACACCTCCCTGTGACAGGAAACCTATTGTCCAGGCCTCCCCTGCCAGAGTTTCAGTCAGCTGCAGGAGGCCAGACTTGTGTCGGTGGCTGGCAGCATCCATTTTGTGATGCCAGGGCTCTGTTAGCTGGTACCGGGTATACCGGTGCTGTCATGTCTCTCCCTCTAGAAGGGTGGGATCATACTCCCACACAAGTTACTGGTGTGGGGGTATCATTCCAAGGTGTTTGACACCAAACACAACATGTTTCCGTGCAGCCATCCCAAAGTTAGCATTTACTGTTTGGTTATAATGCACTTAAGAGTATATGGTCAGGCTGCATCACAGACAACCCCGGAGAATAGATTCCGAAGGTTGCAGAGGGGCTCTGCTCATGCATGGGCACCCTCTCACACACAACCAAGCACCCCTCCTTCAGGATTGATAAGGCCTGCCATAGGGGTGACTGATAGGTTTATATGTGCAGTGATAGGGTGAGATATAGTGAACCTATATCTCAGTAAGGGGTGCATGCAGCACCTTACTCAGGCTGCTGTAGCAGCCCTGTGGTGTCATTTTGGAAGGCTGCCCAGGGGTGGCATAATACATGCTTCAGCCCCTGGGGTACCTATGCCCTGGGTACATAGTATACCATATACTAGGGACTGATAAGGGCACCCCAGAATCCAATCTGTGGTGTACCTAAGGTACAGGGAATCAATTTGGAGAGGAAGCAGCTAGGCTGGGGTCCTGGATAGCAGGGCCCCAGCCAGACTAAAGTCGAAAAACAGTGAAACATCAGCAAAAAGTGAGGGTATCCATAAGAAGCAGATCCTACTCTCCTACACAACCCCCCCCCCCCCAAACGCAGGGACATTAAACTAACCTTGACCAGTTGAGTCTTCATGTTCTAAGTAGAAATATCTGGAGAGTCCATCTGCATTGGCATGGCTACTCCCAGGTCTATGTTCCACTATATAGTCCATCCCCTGTAGGGAAATGGACCACCTCAAAAGTTTGGGGTTTTCACCCTTCATCTGTTTTAGCCATAAAAGGGGCTTATGGTCTGTCTGAACAATGAAGTGAGTGCCAAACAAGTATGGCCTCAACTTCTTAAGAGCCCAAACCACAGCAAAGGCCTCCCTCTCAATGGCTGACCAACGTTTCTCTCTGGGGGTCAGCCTTCTGCTAATAAAAGCTACTGGCTGATCCTGACCTTCATCATTCAACTGTGACAGTACAGCCCCTACCCCCAACTCAGATGCATCTGTTTGCACAATTAACTTTTTGGAGTAATCAGGACTCTGCAGAATGGGAGCAGTGCACATGGCCTGCTTTAGGTCATCAAATGCCTTTTGACAGCTAACTGTCCACTGAACCTTTTTGGTCATTTTCTTAGAGGTAAGGTCATTCAATGGGGTCACTATGGATCCATAACCTTTTACAAATCTTCTGTAGTACCCAGTCAGGCCCAAGAAGGCTCTCATCTGAGTCTGGGTAGTGGGAGCAGTCCAGTCCATGATGGTCTGGATCTTGCTCTGCAATGGTTGAACCTGGCCTCCACCTACAAGGTGGCCCAGGTACACAACCTGACTCTGCCCTATCTGGCACTTAGTAGCCTTGATAGTTAGGCCTGCTTTTTGCAGGGCCTCCAAAACATTCCTTAGGTGGACCAGGTGATCCTCCCAGGTGGAGCTAAAGTCAGCAATATCATCTAGTTATGCTGCACTATAGTCTTCCAGGCCTGTAAGGACTGTATTCACCAACCTTTGGAAAGTGGCAGGTGCATTCTTCAAACCAAAGGGATTCGCCACAAATTGATAATGCCCACTAGGTTTAGAAAATGCTGTCTTTTGCTTTGCATCATCAGCTGGTCTGATCTGCCAGTAGCCAGCTGTCAAGTCAAATGTGCTCAGAAACTTGGCTGAGGCCAAAGTATCTATGAGCTCATCTGCCCTTGGGATGGGATGGGATGGGCATCAGTCCTAGTGACTGCATTGAGACCCCTGTAGTCCACACAAAACCTCATTTATCTCTTGCCATCTTTGGTGTGAGGTTTAGGCACAAGGACTACTGGACTAGCCCAAGGGCTATCTGAGGGTTCAATCACTCCCAAATCCACCATCTTTTGGACTTCTGTCCGGATACAGTCCCTGACATGATCAGGTTGCCTGTAAATCTAATTTTTAACAGGCAGACTGTCCCCAGTGTCCACTTCATGAGTGCACCAGGTGGTCTGACTTGGAGTCAGAGAGAACATATGTCTGTACTGGCTGAGAACTTTTCTGAAGTCAGTTTGCTGCTGGCCAGTAAGGCTGCCTGCCAAGGCTACACCATCTACTGATCCATCATCAGGGTTCTGAGAGAGCAGGTCAGGGAGTGGGTCACTCTCTTCCTCCTGTCCCTCATCAGTAGCCATGAGCGAGCCCATGTCTGCCCTGTCAACATATGGTTTCAGTCTGTTGACATGGAGTACCCTATGGGGACTCCTGGGAGTTCCAAGGTCTACCAAGTAGGTAACCTCTCCCTTCTGTTCAACAATTGTATGGGGGCCACTCCACTTATCTTGGAGGGCTGCTGGGGCCACAGGCTCCAACACCCACACTTTCTGCCCTGGCTGGTAAACAGTCAGCACAGCCTTTTGGTCATGCCAGGCCTTTTGCAATTCCTGGCTAGCCTCAAGGTTTTTAGTTGCCTTTTTCATATACTCAGCCATGCTGGAGCGGAGACCAAGTACATAGTCCACTATGTCCTGTTTAGGGGGTTTGAGAGGCAACTCCCATCCCTCCTTCACCAGACACAAAGGACCCCTAACAGGATGGCCAAACAAAAGTTCAAAAGGGCTGTAACCAACCCCCTTTTGAGGCACCTCCCTGTAGGCAAATAAAAGGCAGGGCAAAAGGATGTCCCATCTGCGCCTAAGCTTTTCTGGAGACCTTTGATCATGCCCTTTAAGGTTTTGTTGAACCTTTCAACTAAACCATTGAATTGTGGGTGATAGGGTGTGGTGAATTTATAATTCACTCCACACTCCTTCCACATTGCAGTCAAGTAACTAGACATGAAGTTTGCATCCCTGTCTGATACTACCTCCTTAGGAAAACCCACCCTTGAGAATACTCCCAAGAGGGTCCCTTGCCACCACAGGGGCTGTGGTGGTCCTAAGTGGGATTGCTTCTGGGTACCTAGTGGCATGGTCCACCATCACCAGGATAAATCTGTGCCCAGAGGCTGTCTGAGGATCCATGGGACCAACTATATCAATCCCCACCCTCTCAAAGGGAACCCACACCACAGGTAGTGGTATCAGGGGGGCCTTTGTGGTTCCACCTGCCTTCCCACTGCCTTGGCAGGTGACACAGGAGCGACAAAACTCCTTGGTGTCTTCAGACATGTGGGGCCAATGAAAGTGAGGAACAATTATGTCCCAAGTATTGTTTTGGCCCAGGTGACCTGCTAGAGGAATATCATGGGCTAGTGTCAATAGGAAGCCCCTAAATTTCAGAGGTATTACCAACCTCCTGGAAGCACCAGGCTTGGGGTCTCTGCTCTCTGAATATAGGAGTCCATCATTCCAATATATTTTATGGGTGCCACTAGGATTCCCAGCAGCCTCATCAGCAGCTTGCTTTCTGAGGGTTTCAAGAGAGGGGCAGCTTTGCTGCTCCTGGCTCAGATCTGCACTGGAAGGGCCCCCTGTCCCCAAGAACTCAACCTGATCAGGTTCAAGATCCTCTAGGACAGTTCCTTCTTCAGGGCTAATATCATCTCCCTCAGGAGGCTGATCTGTATTCTGAGTCAGGGGGGAAGGCACTGCCTTAACCCTACTGCTCCTCCTCTTGGGAGGCACCTGGTCCATTCTTCCAGAATCCAGGGCCTGTTCAGTGTTAGACTTTTTGGCCTGTGACCTGGTCACAGCAAATACATGTGCAGGGATCCCTAGCATTTCTGCATGTGTCCTGAGCTCCACTTCTGCCCAAGCTGAAGTTTCTAGATCATTGCCAAGCAAGCATTCAACAGGGAGGTCTGCACTTACCACAACTTTCTTGAGGCCAGTTACCCCTCCCCAGGAGAAATTAACAACTGCCAAGGAATGGTCTGTCCTGACATTGCTAGCATTGGTCACTTAGTACATTTCACCAATTATAATCTTCCCAGGAGCCACAAGATCTTTTGTCACCATTGTGACACTTGCTCCTGTGTCCCTGAATGCCAAAGCCTCTTTTCCATTTATCAAAGGCTGCTGTCTGTATTTGCCCAAGTTACTGGGACTCACAAAGGAGGACATGTCCATGCCTCCATCACAGACCAGGACAGCCTGAGTTGGAACTCTGACTAGGCCAGAGCCCATCTCAGAACCCAGGGTTAACCCTACTACACCCTTAATCTAAGTATCACCAATTGTAGCTGCACTAGGGGGAACAGTTGCCTTAGGGGCAATGGTGGCTGGAGTTGAGTCTTTGGACTTTGTACAGTCACTTGTCCAATGGGTTTTCTGTTTACAGATTTTACACCATGGTTTCTTTTGACCTTTACCTTTGTTAGATTGGGACTCCCCCCCAGATGAAGATTTTTGGGGACCTTGAGAAGACTTCTGGTCTTTACCCTTTTCCCCACCCTTGTCAGAGTTCTTAGAATCTTGCTTCTTTGGGTCACCACCTTGATTCTGAACCTTCTGCCTCACCCTGGTTCTGACCCATTTGTCTGCCTTCTATCCCAATTCTTGGGGAGAGGTCAGATCAGAGTCCACCAGGTACTGATGCAACATCTGATTTTGACAATTATTAAGGATCTGCTCCCTCATAGTTAAGTTGTACAATCCTTTTAAATCACACACCTTACTGCCAAGTAACCAGCCCTCCAGAGCCTTAGTAGCACAATCTACAAAGTCCACCCAGTCTTGATTCTGTGCCTTTTGGGTATCTCTGAACTTTATCTTATACTGTTCAGTGGTTAGGCCAAACCCCTCAATCAGTGCACTTTTCAAGATTTGGTAATCATCAGCATCCTCTTCTCTTACAGTGAGGAGCTTATCTCTACCTTTGTCTGCAAAGGAGAGCCACAAGATTGCTGCCCACTGCTCCTGGAAGACCCTCTGAACTTTACAGGCCTTTTCCAGTGCAGTAACACATTTGTGGATGTCATCCCCACTCTGGTAGGGAGGGACAATCTTGCTTAGGTTTCTATGGTCATAAGACCCTTCCCTAACACTAGGGAAGTTGCTGCCACCATGGGACTCTAGTCCCAATTTTCTTCTAGTTTTCTGAAGCTCTAGGGACTCCCTTTCTAAAGCCAACTGCTCTCTTCTGATTCTAAGCTGAGCTTCTTCATACTTGAGCAGTCTCTCTTTCCTCTCATGAGAGGATTCTCTCCTATGAGAGGAAACAGAGGTCCCTATTGAGGTGTCAGAATGGTTAGACTCCTGAGAAGGAGATCATGACCTTCTAGGCACACTCTCAACTCTCCCTGGTGGAATAAAGAGGGGGTCATTGTGGCCATCCTCCTCATCTGCAGGGGGAGCTGGATTTCCCAGGTTAAGATCAGTGTCATCTTCCTGGTCAGCTTCAGAGGTCAGGTCATGGGTATCTTCACCCCTTGGCCCTTCCTCATCTGCTGCCCCACCCTCTCTGCCTACCCCTTCAGACCCTGAGGGCCTCTGAGATCATCCAACAGCAGTACCTCCATGAGGCGTTGGGTGTTTGCACTTTTCCCTGTCTTCAATTTCCTAGTACTACACAATGCTCTCAATTCCAAGAATGTTGTCATACTTGGATGTTAGAAGTCCATTGGCTTCTGGCAGGGACCCACTGGTTCCAGGCCTTGAAGTGAGGTGTGGTGTATGCACTACCTACTCTCGTGTGGCCTACTAAACTCTCTTGAGTTGTAGAAAGGGTGTGCTAAGCCCTTGACACACAAATCTAAGTTCAGTAGAACTTACTGTAATTTTAAGCTTGAATTATATGTACCTCAGGTACCTTTAGTGGTTTTCAGTTAGTCACTCACTTGAGATTATCTGGAAAAACAAGGGCAAGCTTGAATCCAACCGCTGCACACCAATGTGAGAAGTTGGCCTGGTATATGCTGTCCACTAGTTATAGTGGGCACCTTGCACCAGTCCAAACAACCCCTTATTGATGATAGGTTTAAGACAACCTTATTTGAAAGCTATCCTAGTGGTAGCTATGGAGATCAGCCTTCAGGCTAAGTCTTGAAGGAGTGTAAAGCAGTTGTTTTACCAGTCTATAATCTCTTGAATGGCTAAATGAATGGAGACCACACCAGGTATATATATAAAATATATGTATTTATTTCTAAACACACCCTACTAGTCTCTTTATGAGGCTAGAGGTCAAAGCACATATGTAACACTTCAAATATCACAGTAAATTAGCACAATATACGATAGGCCCTAGGGGCGAACCAAACCATATATTAAGAAAGTGGTATAAGAACCACAACTTGACTAGACACAAGGCCTAGAGCCTGTAGAATCGCTGGGACCCCAAGGACCCACCCAAGGTAGTGACACAGGGGACCCACGGGGGACGTGTGCAGTGTTTGAACACAGCTGCGAGCTCCGTTAGCTTCTATGGGGAAAGTCGCGGTTAGAGTTTTAAATTTTAGGGACACTTAGGAGTGGACTAGGAATAAACCCTTTTGGACTTAGATGGTCTAGGGCCAACACCCACGGGAGCACCGGAGTACTCGTGTGACCTCACCCAGGTAAGCCGGGTGCATATGTGTCAAATGGTGTCGGGTCGCGTCGTCGTTTTCAATGGCAGGTTGCTGAAAAGTGCTGCTGCCGGGAAGAGGAGAAGTGTCCGAAGAGATCCAAGCCTGGATCGAAGATGTGAAGAACCTGAAAGCAGAGGGGACAGAGTCTGGGTCACTTGCCAGTGACCAGGGGCACGATAGTCAAATGCCCACCGATGTCAGGTGCTTCAGGTGCAAGGAGGGGAAGCTTGACTCTTCAGCCACGAGGACCAGGAGGCGTCAAAGACAACCAGGAGCTGGATTCGAGCTGCACCATGAAGGATATCAAGTTCTGGAGTGTCGGTGCCTGGATTGGACACAACCAGTCTTGGCAACAGCAACCCACGCAGGAAGAGGAAAGATGCTTTGGTGCGGACCAGCAAGGTCCTGAGGACTCCCCAAGCAATGGAGAGTCAGGGCACGTCTGGAGCAACCAGGAAAGCCCAATTAAAGTACAGTTGTCCTTTTCAGGGACCCACAAGTCGATGGCCAAGAGATCGCAAAGGGACCTCAAGAGGAATCACAAAATGGCTGCCCACGGATCACTCGGAGTGGGTAGGCCAACAATCTTCAGTGGGTTTACTGCTCGGGGTCAGGGCTACATGTAACCCAAAGCACAGCCTCAAAGATTGACAAGAAGCATATGCACTTGCAAATGTGCACGGTGTCCAGGGGTTCTGGTTCCACGGTACCCACGAGGGCTACGGGTCTCTGCTTTGCTGGGGCCTCGGGTCAGCCTCTGGGAAGTATGGAAACCCACCAACTGGGTTGCAAAATTGTCGGCGTCCGGCGGGAGCTTTGGAGATGCAGACCGGTCAGATGCATCTTTGGTGCCTGACAAGCAGGGGAGTAACTCCTTTACTCCAAGGGAGATTCTTCAGTCATCTAGTCGTGTAGATCATCGAAGTTCCGGGATTTCTGTATCAGAGTTTCGTCTGGTGTAATCTAAAGTCCTGTAGTCAGGGGTTCCTTCTTTATACCCAAGGAAGGGGTTGGACTAATTCTGGGGACCCACCTATGGGAGGGTTTGGAAAGAGGGGTGGCTACACCCATTTCCTTTGTTCAGTTTCGCACCAGAGCAGGGGCTGGTAGCCCCTGCAACCGGTTTGAACTGGACTATGCACATGGACACCAAACGTGCCCCCAGTGCAGGACTTCAAAGCACTCTTGGAGTGCACCCACCCAGCCCCAATCCACTAAGGCCTGTCTGGGAGGTGGTAATACCTCCCTGTGACAGGAAACCTATTGTCCAGGCCTCCCCTGCCAGAGTTTCGGTCAGCAGCAGGAGACCAGACTTGTGTCGGTGGCTGGCAGCATCCATTTTGTGATGCCAGGGCTCTGTTAGTTAGTACCGGGTATACCGGTGCTGTCATGTCTCTCCCTCTAGAAGGGTGGGATCATACTCCCACACCAGTTACTGGTGTGGGGGTATGATTCCAAGGTGTTTGACACCAAACACAACATGTTTCCGTGCAGCCATCCCAAAGTTAGCATTTACCGTTTGGTTATAATGCACTTAAGAGTATATGGTCAGGCTGCATCACAGACAACCCCAGAGAATAGATTCCGAAGACTGCAGAGGGGCTCTGCTCATGCATGGGCACCCTCTCACACAAAACCAAGCACCCTGCCTTCAGGATTGATAAGGCCTGCCATAGGGGTGACTGATAGGTTTATATGTGCAGTGATAGGGTGAGATATAGTGAACCTATATCTCAGTAAGGGGTGCATGCACCACCTTACTCAGGCTGCTGTAGCAGACCTGTGGTGTCATTTTGGAAGGCTGCCCAGGGGTGGTATAATACATGCTTCAGCCCCTGGTAGGCCTCTGGGGTACCTATGCCCTGGGTACATAGTATACCATATACTAGGGACTGATAAGGGTAACCCAGAATCCAATCTGGAGTGTACCTAAAGTACATGCATATCAATTTAAGGGAGAAAGCAGATAGACTGGGGTCCTGGATAGCAGGATCCCCAGCCAGACTAAAGTCGAAAAACAGTGAAACATCAGCAAAAAGTGGGGGTAACCATAAGAAGCAGATCCTACTCTCCTACACTTAATACTTAGTGGTTTTCAGTTAATCATTCAATGAGATTTATCTGGTAAAACAATAGCAAGCTTGAATCCCAACCGCTGCACACCAATGTGAGAAGGTGGGTTGGTATATGCTGTCCACTACTTAAAGTGGGCACCTTGTACCAGGCCACGCGACCCTTATGATGTATGAGGTCAAAGATAACCTTATTGAAAGCTATCCTAGTGGTAGCTATGGAGAGCAGCCTTCAGGCTTAATCTTGAAGGAATGTAAAGCAGCTTGTTTTACCAGAATATCACCTCCTAAATGACTAAATGAAAGGAGAACCACACAGTGTTTATATAAAAATATGTATTTATTAATATAACACTCTCTACTAGTCTCTATACGAGACTAGGGCACAAAGCACACAATACTGAATCAATAGAACATTCATAAATAGCAAAATACACAGCGGGCTCCAGGGGGAGACTGAACCATATACTAAACAAATGGTATAACAACAACGATTTAACTAGACACAGTGCCCAGAGCACGTAGAATCGCTGGGACCCCAAGGAACCACCCAGAGGAGTGACACAGGGAGCCCACGGGGGACGGGTGCAGTGAGGAAACACAGACGCGAGCTCCGTACAACTCTATGGGAAAGTCGCGGTTGGAAATTTACAAGTTAAGGACACTTCTAAGAGGACTTCGGGCAAACCCTTTGGAACTAAGGAGATTCTAAGGCCAACCCACCAGTGAGTACCGAAGTACCCGTGTTACCTATCCCAGAGGAGCCGGGTGCATAGGGGTCAAGTGGTGTCGGAAACCTCCGTCGTTTTCAATGGAGAGCTGCAAAGAAGTCCTGCTGCCAGGAGGGCGAAGAATGTCCGGTGGAATCCAAGCCTGGATTCAAGGTGAGAAGAACCTGAAAGCAGAGGGGACAGAGTCTGGGTCACTTCAGGTGACCAGGGGCTCGGTAGTCGAATGCCCACCGATGTCAAGTGCTTCAGGAGTGAAGAAGGGTTGCTTTACTCTGCAGCCACGGGGACCAGGAGACGTCGAGGACAACCAGAGTCTGGAGGTGAGCTGTCTCACGAAGGATGTCAAGAGCTGAGGGGTCGATGTCCATCTGGAGCACCAAAAAACCTTGGCAAATGCAGCCCACGCGGTCAGAGGAAATAGGCTACGGTGAGGACCAGCAAGGTCCAGGGCACTCTCCAACCAACGGAGAGTCAGGGCACATCTGGAGCAACCAGGTAAGCCCAAGAATTAACAATGTGACCCTCACCAGGACCCACAGGCCAACGGACCAGGGATCGTGAGGAGACCTCAAGCAAGTTTGCAAAGTACCAGCCCACAGGACACTCGTGGAGTGGAGGCCGAAAATCTTTGGTGCAAATGCTGCTCGGGGTCAGGACTACATGGAGTCCAATCCACAAGCTCAGGAATTGTCACTAAGCATACGCAACTGCAAATGTACGAGGTGCACAGGGGTTCAGGTTGTACGGTCCCCATGAGGGATACTGGTCTCAGCATCGCTGAGAGGGCAGATCAACCTCAGGGACCTTCGGGAACCCACCTCCTGTGTTGTTGAAGTCTTCGGAGACCTCAGGAGCTTGGAAGAAGCAAACTGGTTAGATGCGTTTAGGTGCCTGCTTTTGCAGGGGAGTAACTCCTTTACTCTAAGGGAGATTCTTCAGTCGTCCAGCATCGTGCAGGCAGTTGAAGTACTTGGTTTCTTCTTAGCAGAATCTTGTCCAGGTAAAATCTAAAGTCCTGTAGTCAGGTAACCCACTTTATACCCATGGGAAGGGGTTGGAAAGATTCTGTGGACCCTCCTAGGGGAGGGGCAGTACAGAGGGGTGGCTACACCCATGTCCTTTGTCCAGTTTCACGCCAGAGCAGGAGCAAATGGCTCCCAGAACTGGTTTGAGCTGGACTATGCACAGGGACACCAAATGTGCCCCCAGTGCAGACTTTCTGGCACTCTCAGAGTGCACCCACCCAGCCCCAATGCACTAAACCCTGACTGGGAGGTGGTCACACCTCCCTGTGACAGGATGCCTATTGTCATGCCTTCCTCTGCTCGAGCTTGGCTCAGCAGCAGGTGAGCAGAATCGTGTCTGTGGCTGGCAGTATCCATTTTGTGCTGCCCAGGTCGAGAAAGCTGGTACCAGGTAGACCGGTGACTCACATATGTCCCTTTGGAAGGGTGGAATCATACCTCCCACACCAGTTACTGGTATGGAGGTATGATTCCAAGGTGTTTGACACCAAACACAACATGTTTCTAAGCAGCAGTTTTAAAGTTAGCATTTACCCCAAGGTTATAATGCACTTAAACATATATGTCTGGTTGCATCAGAGACAACCCCGTAGAATAGTCTCCGAAAGGCTGCAGAGGGGCTCTACTCATGCAGGGGCACCCTCTCACATAAAACCCAGCACCCTGCCTTCAGGATTGTTAAGGCCTGCCATAGGGGTGACTGATAGGTATTTAAGTGTAGTGATTTAGATAGATACAGTGAACCTATATCTTAAGTAAGTGGTGCAAGCACCAGCTTACACAGTCTGCTGTAGCAGGCTGGTCGTGTCAGTTTGGATGGCCTCTCAGGGGTGACACAATACATGCTTCAGCCCATGGGAGGCCTCTGGGGTACCTATGCCCTGGGTACATGGTGTACCATATACTAGGGACTGATAAGGGTACCCCAGAATCCAATCTGGAGTGTACCTAAATTACATGCATATCAATTTAAGGGAGAAAGCAGATAGTCTGGGGTCCTGGATAGCAGGACCCCCATCAGACTAGGCCAAAAACAGTGTGACATCAGCAAAAAGTGGGGGTAACCATAAGAAGCAGATACTACTTTCCTACAGCTGTAATATTGCAGTACTTCATAGAGACTTATGTTTTCCAGATGTGGACTTCTTTTAGGATAGTACGTATCCAACATGTTTGTTTTAACAATATCTGTACTTTCCGGATCATTTAATGCTAAGTGTTCAATTTCTTGTACAGATTTCAATACTCGATTTCGTGTTGCAGCAAGACCTAGACTTACCCAAATGATTTCTCCTGACTTTGAATATAAACTTGCAGATGTCAACCGATCGGAACATTCGTACGATCCAATCTCTCGATGGAAAAGCATCTTCAAACTAAAGCTGTACAATTTGTTACTAAGAGTCTTCTCTTGTGAAATTTCTTCCCACATTTCTTTCAACTCCGTCTTTTCAGATTTTGTTATGTATGACGTTACATACCGAGCAACAGCAATTGAATTATCTGCAACATACTGGATATCCATATTTGCATTCCACATCGAGAGAATCACTGGATTGTAGTCATTAATATACTTTGAATCTTCAGTTCTTTTTATATTGTAAGTATTCTTTGGAGATTTTCGAGTGATAGTATGCTTCACTGCTGACATAATACTGTTCACTCTTCCTTTGGAAATTACTGGACGTGGGAATCCAAAACGACATTTTGTATAACATTTTTCCTTTGACTTGTATTTCCGTCGACAACATTTCCCACATCGATGACTTTGAAACCGTAAAACTTGTTGTCTTAAGGTATTTTCTCCTCCTGTTTTTGGAATAGCACAGGTAACATAGTCTTCAATGAAAAATAAAAAAGTCTCATCAGAATCGGTTCCAAATTTAGGTGCATCCTTGATCCATAATAGCATATGTATATGAGGAGCATCTCTGGATTGGTACTCCTTTCTCCCCAAAAAAATCAATAACTTCTCCAAGAGGTGGGTTATTTTTATATCAAATAAAAGACATCATAGCTTGAAACCTACGATTAAAATATCCGCACACATTTACAGGATCCAAGGAACACAGTTCTCCTGCGAATTTGCTTCTCGTAGAAATTCAAGTAAACCATCCCATGCGTATTCAGCACAGCTTAGAGTAACAAACCACGTAGGGGTTCCTAAGTTCCTTAACATACATTTAAGTTCTCCATGACGATGATACCAATACTCATTAGTACCACGTTGACACGCCATCAAATTAATCAACTGAGATTCTAAATGATCGTCTCTTTGTTGTACTTTGTCCATGAATTCCTTTGCAGAAACATGTGTAAGATGAACCCCTGTTTTTAATATGTGGTTCACTGCATATGAAAGTCCAGACAAGTCACTTTCAAACAGAAGATGAAATACCTGCTGCTCAGCCAGTGTGACTGTGATGAGAGAATGTTGATGAGTGGAATGTTGGTGAGTGGAATGTTGGTGAGTGTGTGAGTCAGTTGGTGGATGGGCTGAACAGCAGGAAGGCTGCTCCTGGGGGGGCTCTACGCTGTAACATCTTATATGGAATAAACCTACATGGAAACTACTTGGACCAATCTACTTTTATTCACTACATTTTGGCGACAATTTTGAAAGAACCTGCGTATTATACATGGATGATGGAAGCTTTGACAATTGGAAACATTTTCAACAGAAATTTGAAGCCTGAAAAAAAATCAAGGTAAAGGACCTTCTTTTTGTAACTAACAGCTGCGTATTTTAAAGCTAACTGGCACCCCTGAGCCCCACCAGTGACCTTGAGATCGGTCGCCCCAACCCAAGTGTGCCAGTTCTTGATGTGTCTGTCTCAAGTCTACTGGAGCTGCAGTGTCTCTTTTGATCTTATGCCTGTTTGCTGCACCTGCTTTTTGGAGTCATTTTACTCTGTCCCCATCTCAATTTGGACTGTGTTTCATGGTTTAGGGCAACTTACAGTATCCTCTGTGCTACCTGCTCACAACCAACTTGGGCGTGCCAGAACCTGCTGTGTTTTCCTGTTTTTTTTTTGTATGAACTTGTGCTTCTACTTGTGAGCTCCTAATCGCTCTGCCGCAGCTGCAGCTTGCGTGGACCTGCCATGTTGTTTTAAAATCCAGTTGCCTGCCCTTTAACTACAGCCTATTGATGTGACCAGCGCGCCAACTCTCTCATTGTGGAAGTAAAGCATCTCGTCAGCATCCCGCTGGCGATTTATTAAGAGGGAAAATGACATCGCTGGTGAGCCAATGTGTTTGTTTGGCATGGGAAGGACTGCTGGCTATGTCTTTGTCATCAATGGTGTATAGATTACAATTCTTGCTGCGTATTCCCACTTTTGGAAATGCACGGTTTCACTAGCGCGAGCCTTACCAATTTGAAGTTGCTCCACTGCTGATTCCAGGCGCGTGTCGACTCGTGCAGGCTGTATGTGACGTCAGTATGGCACACAAGATCGAATTTACGTCGAAAACCAACGCAAAATGACGTACTGGCGGCCATCTTTGTTCGTTGGGAAGAACTTCCTTCACTTTTATGGCGGTCACGACGTTGCGGGAAGTCTTTTGTTCATTTCAGCCTGCCCACGAAAGAACGTTTATGGAACCCAACGTTCTTGCATCTACGCGTTGTTAACCCTTCTGAGCTCTACTTCCTACGTGCCGTCATGGTTATCCTTTGAACTGCTGTATGTTTCCAAGACTTTGCTGCAGCATAAGGCGTAACCTGATTGTGCTTTCATGTTCAGACACTTGAGGATAATTTGCTGAGGCATACTACAAGGTGCAATGTCAGTCTCCATTGCCTGAGCTATGCCTCCACAGAGTTTACTGCCAGGGTACTTTTCATCTTGGTCAGTGTGCACATACTGGGAACTCCTTGTTGGATTTTCATTTTGGTAACGAGTCAGCCAACATTAGTGCAAATTTGAGAGGAGTCCAACTCGTTACATGGTTCTGGTATTGACATATTATGGATATTACTGCATGATTTAAATGTCAAACTTTATTGGTTGTCTCCTTTCTGACAATATCTTTTCTATACCAGATGTTTCTTCATTGTATTTTTTTTTTTAACAACAGTGTTGTACTTCAATGCATGATTCTTTAAGTTCCTATTCTTTACTGTTGGTTTCTCTTAAATTTCGCAGAGGTTGTGAGTGTGCTTTGCGTGTGCCCATTCTGTTCTGTGCTCGCTTTATGCAGACATGGGTTTAAGATGTTTTCTTCATGAGTACATGTATATTTATTTCCTTTACGGTAACAATGTGATGATTGCTTGGTATGGTGCAGTTGTTTGTGGTGGTGTCTCCCACTTTCTTGTGGTTGTGGGTTGGTGCAGAAATACCACTCATCTTGTGTAGACTGTTGATGAGTGAGCGTTTTTTCATATTGATTGTTTTTTCTTACTACTCTTTTAAGTGTAGTGTTGTACATGAACTGTGTGGAGTGTTTTTTTTTTCCACACATACCGCCCTTACTTCGAGTTTGGGTGGAGGGCTGACGTTAAGCCAGATTTTGAAGAGTCAGTGTTTTTTTTCACTAGGGTTTGCAGTGTTCCTATTACTTGATTGGATGTTGAGTTGTGCATTTTCTCTTGTTCCGTGTGGAGCGCTTTTCCACACGAACCGCCCTTACTTCGGGTTTGGGTGAAGGGCTAAGTTGAAGCCGTATTTTGATGAGTGTGTCTTCTTGCTAGTGGTTTACCTTACTACTTGTTTCGCTGTAGTGTTGTGCGCTACTACAGGTTTCGTGTGGAACGTTTTTACCCACGCATACCATCCCAAATTTGTGTTTGAGTGAAGGGCTGTGTTAAAGTCAGTTTTGCAAAGTGTGTGCGTTTTTGCTAGTGTGTGCTGTTAGCTGTGTGCTAGTGATTGGTCTTCTTTCTTGGGTTCGTGTGGACTTGTTTTTCACACTTTCCACCCATGTTTTGGGCTTGGGTGAAGGGCAGCTGTGATGTCGTTGGTTCTGTGTGGAGTGCCTTTCCACACTTTTCACCCATGCTTTGGCTTGGGTGAATTTTAGTTGATGTGTTGGTTCGTTTTCTTCTACACCTTGTGGTTAGCACTCTGTTTACTTTTCTCATGTTTGCCTGGCCAGTTAGCATGTTTGAGGTATCTGGGTATGCTTGTGATTTGTGGTGTAGTTGTGCATGTTTTTGCTGTGGTAGAAAGGGAGATGGTGCATGAGTGCATTCTTACTTGTGTTCCTTTTTCTCTCCTTCTAATTTATTTCCTGTGCATGATTTTTCCATCTTTTATCTTCATGCTTTTGCGTTTAGATCGTTGCTACCTTGCTTATTTGGGGCAATGGTTTTGTTATCTTTCTGTTGCATGCTAATGTTCCTATGCCATCCTTTGCTTGCTTCAGACTTCATTGTTATTCCTTTTAGAGTCTTTCTGTATTTAATGTAAAGAAAGGAGATGTGTTATACCTGCTGCTTAGCCAGTGTGACTGTGATGAGAGAATGTTGATGAGTGGAATGTTGGTGAGTGTTTGAGTCAGTTGGTGGATGGGCTGAGCAGCAGGAAGGCTGCTCCTGGTGGGGCTCTACGCTGTAACATCTTACATGGAATAAACCTACATGGAAACTACTTGGGCCAATCTACTTTTATTCACTACAAATACATTGTCGAAATCTTGGATCTTCTGAGTACAATCTTGTTGTACGATATTCTGAAGCTGGAATCTGCACGGGTCGTTCATCATATCGTCCACCTTTTCTAATGGGGAAGAGCTGTGGAAAACAACGGGCTTCCACACTTCTTTCCCAAACACTCATAGGAGTTCCCTTAGCTTTCTTCATTTGGAATAATTCAATAGTATTTCCAATCACTTCTTTTGAATGTAAAGGATGTATACTATAATGTTCATAAATTCCTTCACTCCCGGAGACATCCACTTTTTCGATTTGGCCAGTTGAATTTTCTCTATCATCTCCTAAAGATATTTCTTCTTCGTCCACATGTATATTTTTATAATAAATATTATTTTGTATAAGATATAATGTAGCTTTTTGAAGTTTGGTGACATCTACTAACTCTTGCCATATTTTCTGACTCTTTGTTGGTACACCATTTACTAGAATAACTACAGGTTCACTTTCCATTCTCTTTACACCGACAGTTTCAATATTTGTTTTAAAATCTAAAGGTAAATACACAACTCTTCCTTTTAAACCTCTTTGTAAATCTGTTGGATGCAGCTTACCTGTTTTAGGCTCCATACGAACAATAGCCTGAAACGGGTGCGCAGCTTGAATAAGAATAGATTCATATGTATTTAAATCTACTAGTTCTGAAGGAATACCTACCAACTCTAGGGGCCCGATTCACAGAACTAACTTAAGACAATATCCTAAACTTACTACCATTTTGGTATTCACAGAAGGCACTTACTCATTTTGGTATTCACAGAAGGCACTTACTCATTTTGGTATTCACAGAAGGCACTTTCTCATTTTGGTATTCACAGAAGGCACTTACTCATAAATGAGTAAGTGCCTTCTGAGGCACCTACTCATTTTGGTATTCACAGAAGGCACTTACTCATTTTGGTATTCACAGAAGGCACTTACTCATTAATGAGTAAGTGCCTTCTGTGAATACCAAAATGAGTAAGTGCCTTCTGTGAATACCAAAATGAGTAAGTGCCTTCTGTGAATACCAAAATGGTAGTAAGTTTAGGATTTTGTCTTAAGTTAGTTCTGTGAATCAGGCCCAAGGTCATTATGTACAGCTCTAGCTGGCATTTTATTCTCTTCTAGTTTGCTGTAACAATATTTACAAATACGATGATCACTACCCAACTCAAAACGACCTTCCACCAACAAATAAGCACCAAATTGCTCCCACTTATCATTGTTTTCCACTTTTTAAATACACATCAACATTCCTAGTTTGACTTCTATAGTGAGTACGTCGACAACAGATACAAATATAGTTCAGTTTTTCACAACAAACAACCGTAAACTTTGTAATTTTTTCTGCAAACGTCTGAGTACTACTATCTTCCACCTCTTCTTCAACACCTCCACTTATGAAACTCTCACTTTCTCTACACTCCTCTTCAGGACCAAAGAAACGAAACTGTATATCATCACAAACTTTTTTACATCCAATACTGAACCATGCAAAAGAGCAGTGTTTATTTCACTTAAACATAATGCAGGACTCTTTACATAGTACAATCATCTTGCTAAGTTCCGCATTTCTGAGTGATGTACTGCTAACATTCTCAAATGATGAAAAGTACTTTGACACACTTTTCTAGAAAGACAAGCCAGAGAATGATCCTCCAAGCCAGTATATTTTCTCACTTTATAAGGATCTAGTCCTTGCAACATCTTAATCTTCTGTTTAACACTTTTTTTTACCATACTCTCGTAAGAAATTTCGTAAAATATCAATAGATTCCTGTTGTATACTACAAATACTACTACAATCCCACGAACGACCATACACTGGAGCTTGTGAACGTCTCCCTTGAACTTATTCAGCTATTACTTCTTCTACATTTCTAGGAACAATCTTTTCTTTTTCAATTGGACAACCGTTTTTAACCTCATAAGAACGACCATTGGTATCAACTGCGTGAACTAATGTATTTTGTTGAAAGTAGCTTTCTTCATTAAAAAAAGGTTCAGTACTAGAAGTGTGCTTCCATTCACCCCAAACATTTTTGCAAAAGTTAGTTCTATTGACCAGTCTTTTTCTTTTACTTTTCTCCTTCATAAAATGCATTGTTTTATTCAATGTTGTCATTCTTTTCAAAACTAATATAAACAATCTTCTTTTCAATTCTAAAGCGTTTTCAACTACACTTTCAATCTGTTGATTTTTATTGTAAAATGCAGAACTTCTTTTATATTTCTTGCAATCTTTTATTAAATTTTGCAGTACTCTACTTTTAAACATTTGTTTCCTAATATCCTTATACTGTTTCATCCTTCTTTCATCATAGATTATTTTCCCAAAATATGATTTTCTATTATATCTCGTTTTTTTGTTTCCTTCTAAATGGTTGTATTACTTTTCTTTTTCTTTTCTCCATTTTCTAAATTTGTAATCTTCTTTAAAACTCTTTTAACAAATTCTTTAGTTCTCTTACCAGAAGCCTTTTTCTTCAATGTCACATGTTGTACTTTGTCTGATTTCTCCTTTTCTCTTTCTTCTAAATAGTACTCTTTTCTTTCTTTTCTTTTGATCTTTTCTTGCCATACTCAATCTTTATTAATAATAAAGTGAGTATCTGAAAAGAAAGAAAAGTTTAAATACTTTCATTAAATCATTTAATATTAATAAAATAATTATATACAAATATTCTCATATATAAATAAAAAAATATTTTAATTGCATTCTAAAAGTATGTCAGACACTGCAGACAAAGGTCCAGAAAGAGGCAAGAGGGGTGCAGAAAGACCCAAGACGGTGTGAAAGATACATGAGGGGTGCAAAAAGAAGCAACAGAGGTGTACAAAGAAGCAAGACGAATACAGAAAGAAGCAACAGAGGTGTAGAAAGAGGCAAGAGGGGTGCAAAAAGAGAGGAGAGGTGCAGAAATAGGCATAAAAGGCGCAGAAAAAAGCAAGACATGTACAGAAAAAAACAAAAAAGTGCAGAAAGAATGAACAGAGGTGTAGAAAGAGGTAACACGTATGAGAAGTTGGCCTGGTATATGCTGTCCACTAGTTATAGTGAGCACCTTGCACCAGTCCAATCGACCTTTATTGATGATAGGTTTAAAGACAACCTTTATTGAAAGCTATCCTAGTGGTAGCTATGGAGAGCAGCCTTCAGGCTAAGTCTTGAAGGGGTGTTAAGCTGTTTGTTTTACCAGTTATAATCTCGTGAATGACCAAATGAAAGGAGAACCACACCAGGTATATATATAAAATATATGTATTTATTACTAAACACAACCCAATAGTCTCTTTATGAGGCTAGAGGTCAAAGTACACAAGTTACAAGTCGAATAGCACAGTAAATTAGCACAATATACGATTAGCCCTAGGGGCATACCAAACCATATATTAAGAAAGTGGTATAAGAACCACGACTTAAGCAGACACAAGGCCTAGAGCCTGTAGAATCGCTGGAACCCCAAGGAACCACCCAAGGTAGTGACACAGGGGACCCACGGGGGCTGTGTGCAGTGTGTGAACACAGCCGCGAGCTCCGTTAAAGTCTATGGGAAAGTCGCTGTAAGAGTTTTAGAGTTTAAGGACACTTAGAAATGGATTAGGACCAAACCCTCTTGGACTTAGACAGTTCTAGGGTCAACACCCACGGGAGCACCAGAGTACTTGAGTTACCTCACCCAGGGAAGCCGGGTGCATAGGTGTCGAATGGTGTCGGGTCGCGTCGTCGATTTCAATGGCAGCCTGCAAGGAAGTGCTGCTGCTGGGAAGATGCAAAGTGTCCGAAGAGATCTAAGCCTGGATCGGAGATGAGAAGAACCTGAAAGCAGAGGGGACAGAGCCTGGGTCACTTGCCAGTGACCAGGGGCATGATAGGCGAATGCCCACCGATGTTGGGTGCTTCAGGTGAAAGAGGTGAAGATTGACTCTTCAGCCACGAGGACCAGGAGGCATCGATGATGACCAGGAGTTGGATTCGAGCTTTCCCACAAAGGATGTCGAGTGCTGCAGCATTGGTGTCCGGATTGAACACAAGAAGCCTTGGCAACAGCAACCCATGCAGAAAGGAGAAAGATGCTTCTGTGCAGACCAGAAAGGTCTGAGGGACTCACCACTCTGTGGGGAGTCAGGGCACGACTGGAGCAACCAGGGAAGCCCCAAGAAAATCAGAGTTGCCTTCATAGGGACCCACCAGTCGACAAACTAGGGATCACAAAGGAGCCTCAAGCAGAAATGCAAGAAGCGGGCCCACGGAACACTCGTGAAGTGTAGGCACACAATCTTCGGTGCTAATGGTGCTTGGGGCCTGGGCTACAAGGAACCCAAAGAAGGACTTCAAGAGTCATCGAGAAGTTTATGCACTAGCAAATGTGCACGGTATCCAGGGGTTCCGGTTCCACGTCACTTGTGAAGGCTGCGGGTCTCAGCTTTGCTGGGGACTCGGGTCGGCCTCTGAAAAGTCTGGAAATCCTCTTCCTGGGCTGCAAGTACTTTGGAGTCCGGCGGGAGCTTCGGAGATGCAGACTGGCAAATGCTTCATTGGTGCCTGCCAAGCAGGGGAGTCACTCCTTGACCCCAAGGGAGATTTCTTCAGTCCTCTAGTCTTGAGTAGAGCGTCGAAGTTCCAGGATTCAGTTGCAGAGCTTCGTCCAGGGATATCTAAAGTCCTGTTGCCAGGGGTTCCTTACTTATACCTAAGAAAGGGGTTGGACTAACTCTGTGGACCCACCTATGGGAGGGTTTGGAAAGAGGGGTGGCTACACCCATTTCCTTTGTCCAGTTTCGCACCAGAGCGGGGGCTGGCAGCCCCTGCAACCGGTTTGAACTGGGGTATGCACGAGGACACCAAATGTGCCCCCAGTGCAGGACTTCAAAGCACTCTTGGAGTGCACCCACCCAGCCCCAATCCACTAAGGCCTGTCTGGGAGGTGGTATCACCTCCCTGTGACAGGAAACCTATTGTCCAGGCCTCCCCTGCCGGAGTTTTGGTCAGCAGCAGGAGGCCAGACTCGTGTCTGTGGCTGCAGCATCCATTTTGTGATGCCAGGGCTCTGTTTAGTTGGTACCGGGTATCCGGTGCTGTCATGTCTCTCCATCTAGAAGGGTGGGATCATACTCCCACACCAGTTACTGGTGTGGGGGTATGATTCCAAAGTGTTTGACAACAAACACGACATGTTTCCGTGCAGCCATCCCAAAGTTAGCATTTACCGTTTAGATATAATGCACTTTAGAGTATATGGTCAGGCTGCACCACAGACAACCCCGGAGAGGGGATTACGAAAGCTGCAGAGGGGCTCTGCTCATGCATGGGCACCCTCTCACATAAAACCAAGCACCCTGCCTTCAGGATTGATAAGGCCTGCCATAGGGGTGACTGATAGGTTTCTATGTGCAGTGATTGGTGAGATATAGTGAACCTATGTCTTTGTAAGGGGTGCATGCACCTCCTTACTCAGGCTGCAGTAGCAGTCCTGTGGTGTCATTTTGGAGGGCCTTCCAGGGGTGGCACAATACATGCGTCAGCCCCTGGTAGGCCTCTGGGGTACCTATGCCCTGGGTACATAGTATACCATATACTAGGGACATATAAGGGCACCCCAGAATCCAATCTGAAGTGTACTTAAGGTACATGGAATCAATTTAGAGAGGAAGCAGCTAGGCTGGGGTCCTGGATAGCATGGCCCCAGCCAGACTAAAGTCGAAAAACAGTGTAACATCAGCAAAAAGTGGGGGTAACCATAAGAGGCAGTTCCTACTCTCCTACACAACCCCCCCCAAATGCAGGGACATTAAACTAACCTTGACCAGTTGAGTCTTCATGTTCTAAGTGGAAATATCTGGAGAGTCCATCTGCATTGGCATGGTTACTCCCAGGTCTATGTTCCACTGTATAGTCCATCCCCTGTAGGGAAATGGACCACCTCAAAAGTTTGGGGTTTTCACCCTTCATCTGTTTTAGCCATAAGAGGGACTTATGGTCTGTCTGAACAATGAAGTAAGTGCCAAACAAGTATGGCTTCAGCTTCTTCAGAGCCCAAACCACAGCAAAGGCCTCCCTCTCAATGGCTGACCAACATTTATCTCTGGGGGTCAGCCTTCTGCTAATAAAAGCTACTGGCTGATCCTGACCTTCATCATTCAACTGTGATAGTACAGCCCCTACCCCCAACTCAGATGCATCTCTCTGCACAATGAACTTTTTGGAGTAATCAGGACTCTGCAGAATGGGAGCAGTGCACATGGCCTGCTTCAGGTCATCAAATGCCTTTTGACAGCTAACTGTCCACTGAACCTTTTGGGCATTTTCTTAGAGGTTAAGTCATTCAGGGGTGTCACTATTGATCCATACCCCTTGACAAATCTTCTGTAGTACCCAGTCAGGCCTAAAAAGGCTCTCACCTGAGTCTGGGTAGTTGGAGCAACCCAGTCCATGATGGTCTGGATTTTGCTCTGCAATGGTTGAACCTGGCCTCCACCCACAAGGTGGCCCAGGTACACAACCTGACTCTGCCCTATCTGGCACTTTGTGGCCTTGATAGTTAGGCCTGCCTTCTGCAGGGCCTGTAAAACATTCCTGAGGTGGACCAGGTGATCCTCCCAGGTGGAGCTAAAGACAGCAATATCATCTAGATATGCTGCACTATAGGCTTCCAGACCTGTGAGGACTGTATTCACCAACCTCTGAAAAGTGGCAGGTGCATTCTTCAAACCAAAGGGCATCACCACAAACTGGTAAAGCCCACCAGGGGTAGAAAATGCAGTTTTTGGCTTGTCATCATCAGCTAGTCTGATCTGCCAGTAGCCAGCTGTCAGGTCAAATGTGCTTAGATACTTGGCTGAGGCCAAAGTGTCTATTAGCTCATCTGCCCTGGGGATTGGATGGGCATCAGTACTAGTGACTGCATTGAGGCCTCTGTAGTCCACACAAAACCTCATCTCTCTCTTGCCATCTTTGGTGTGAGGTTTAGGCACCAGGACTACTGGACTAGCCCAAGGAGCTATCTGAAGGCTCAATGACACCCAGTTCCAACATTTTCTGGACTTCTGTCCTGATACAGTCCCTGACCTGGTCAGGTTGCCTGTAAATCTTACTTTTAACAGGCAGACTGTCCCCAGTGTCCACTTCATGAGTGCACCAGGTGGTCTGACTTGGAGTCAGAGAGAACATGTGTCTGAACTGATTGAGCACCTGTCTACAATCAGTCTGCTGCTGGGCAATGAGGCTGCCTGCCAAGGCTACACCATCTACTGACCCATCATCAGGGTTCTGCGAGAGCAGGTCAGGGAGAGGGTCACTCTCCTCCTCCTGTCCCTCATCAGTTGCCATGAGCAAGCCCATGTCAGCCCTGTCCACATAAGGCTTCAGCCTGTTGACATGGAGCACCCTGTGGGGGCTCCTGGGAGTTCCCAGGTCTACCAGATAGGTAACCTCTCCCTTCTGTTCAACAATGGTATGGGGCCACTCCACTTGTCTTGGAGGGCTGCTGGGGCCACTGGCTCCAACACCCACACCTTCTGTCCTGGCTGGTAAACAGTCAGCACAGCCTTTTGGTCATGCCAGGCTTTCTGTAATTCCTGGCTAGCCTCAAGGTTTTTGGTTGCCTTTTTCATGTATTCGGCCATCCTGGAGCGGAGACCAAGTACATAGTCCACTATGTCCTGTTTAGGGGGTTTGAGAGGTAACTCCCAACCTTCCTACACCAGACACAATGGACCCCTGACAGGATGGCCAAACAAAAGTTCAAAAGGGCTGTAGCCAACCCCCTTTGAGGCACCTCCCTGTATGCAAATAAAAGGCAGGGCAAGAGTATGTCCCATCTTCGCCTAAGCTTTTCTGGGAGCGCTTTAATCATGCCCTTCAAGGTTTTGTTGAACCTCTCAACTAAACCATTGCATTGTGGGTGATAGGGTGTGGTGAACTTATAAGTCACTCCACACCTTCCACATTGCAGTCAAGTAACTGGACATAAAGTTTGCACCTCTGTCAGATACTACCTCCTTAAGAAAGCCCACTCTTGAGAAAATTCCCAGGAGGGCCCTTGCCACCACAGGTGCTGTAGTGGTCCTAAGGGGAATGGCTTCTGGGTACCTGGTGGCATGGTCCACCACCACCAGGATAAACCTGTGCCCAGATGCTGTTTGGGGATCCATGGGACCAACTATGTCAATCCCCACCCTCTCAAAGGGAACCCCCACCACAGGTAGTGGTATCAGGGCGGCCTTTGTAGTGCCACCTGCCTTGCCACTGGCCTGGCAGGTTACACAGGAGTGACAAAACTCCTTGGTGTCTTCAGACATGTGGGGCCAGTGAAAGAGAGGGACAATTCTATCCCAAGTCTTGTTCTGGCCCAGGTGACCTGCTAAGGGAATATCATGGGCTAGTGTCAATAGGAAGCCCCTGAACTTCAGAGGTATAACCAACCTCCTGGCTGCTCCAGGCTTGGGGTCTCTACTCTCTGAGTACAGGAGTCCATCATCCCAATATATCTTATGGGTGCACACTAGCATTCCCAGCAGCCTCAGCAGCAGCTTGCTGTCTGAGGGGTTCAAGAGAGGGGCAGTTCAGCTGCTCCTGGCTCAGGTCTGCCCTGGAAGGGCCCCCTGTCCCCAAGAACTCAACCTGATCAGGTTCAAGCTCCTCTGGGACTGTTCCTTCTTCAGGGCTGAGATCATCTTCCTCAAAAGACTGATCTGCTTCCTGAGCCAAGGGGGAAGGCACTGCCTTAACCCTACTGCTCCTTCTTTTGGGAGGCACCTGGTCCATTGTTCCAGAATCCAGGGCCTGTTCAGCTTTTGACATTTTGGCCTGTGACCTAGTCACAGCAAAGACATGTGCAGGGATCCCTAGCATTTCTGCATGTTTCCTGAGCTCCTCCTCTGCCCAAGCTGAGGTTTCAGGATAATTGCCAAGCAAGCATTCGACTGGTAGGTCTGCACTCACCACAACCTTCTTAAGGCCAGTTACCCCTCCCCAGGAGAAGTTAACAACTGCCAGAGAATTGTCTGTTCTGACATTGCTAGCATTGGTCACTTGGTACATTTCACCAAGTATAATCTGCCCAGGATCCACAAGATCTTGTGTCACCATGGTGACACTTGCTCCTGTGTCCCTTAATGCCAAAGCCTCTCTTCCATTAATTAAAGGCTGCTGTCTGTATTTCCCCAAATTATTGGGACTCACAAAGGGGGACATATCCATGCCCCCATCACAGACTAGGATAGCCTGAGTTGGCACTATGACTAGGCCAGAGCCCATCTCAGTTCCCTGGGTCAACCCTACTAAACCCTTATTCTGAGTGTTTCCACCACCATTTGTAGCTGGACTAGGGGGAACAGTTGCCTTAGGGGCAATGGTGGCTGGATTAGAGTCTTTGGACTTGGTGCAGTCACTGGTCCAGTGAGTTTTCTGCTTACAGATTTTGCACCATGGTTTCTTTTGGCCTTTTCCTTTAGTAGATTGGGATTCCCCACCAGATGCAGATTTTGGGGACCTTGAGAAGACTTCTGGTCTTTACCCTTTTCCCCACCCTTGTCAGAGTTTTTGGAATCTTGCTTCTTCTGGTCACCACCTTGGTTCTGTACCTTCTGCTTCACCCTGGTTCTGACCCATTTGTCTGCCTTCTTTCCCAATTCTTGGGGAGAGGTCAGATCAGAGTCAACCAGGTACTGATGTAGCAACTGATTCTGACAGTTATTAAGAATCTGTTCCTTCATGATTAAATTATACAATCCTTTGAAGTCACACACCTTACTGCCAAGTAACCAGCCTTCCAGAGCCTTGGTAGCACAATCTACAAAGTCCACCCAGTCCTGTGTCTGTGCCTTTTGGGTATCTCTGAACTTTAATCTGTATTGCTCAGTGGTTAGGACAAACCCATCTATCAGGGCACTCTTCAGGACTTGGTAATCATCAGCATCCTCTTCTCTTACAGTGAGGAGCTTGTCTCTACCTTTGTCTGCAAGGGAGAGCCACAAGATTGCTGCCCACTGCTCCTGGGGGACCCTCTGAACTTTACAGGCCCTTTCCAGTGCAGAATCCATTTGTGGATGTCATCCCCAATCTTGCTCAGGTTTCTATGGTCATAAGACCTTTCTCTACCACTAGGGAAGTTGCTGCCACCATGGGACTCTAGTCCCAACTTTCTTCTTTGTTTATGAAGCTCTAGGGACTTCCTGTCTATAGCCAGCTGCTCTCTTCTGATCCTAATATGAGCTTCCTCATACTGGAGCAGTCTTTTTTTCCTTTCATGAGAGGATTCCCTCCTATGAGAGGAAACAGAGGTCCCTACTGAGGTGTCAGAATGGTTAGACTCCTGAGAAGGAGATCTGGACCTTCTAGGCACACTCACAACTCTTCCTGGTGGAATAAAGGGGAGGTCATTCTGATCCTCCTCCTCATCTGCAGGAGGAGCTGGATTGTCCAGGGCAAGATCATTGTCATCTTCCTGGCCAGATTCAGAGGTCAGGTCCTGGGTATTTTCACCCCTGGTCCCTTCCTCATCTTCTGCCCCACCCTCTCTGCCTACCCCTGCAGACCCTAGGGGTCTTCTGAGATCATCCAGCAGAAGCATCTCCATGAGACGTTGGGTGTTGGCACTTTTGCCTGTCTTCAGCTTCCTAATCTTGCACAATTCTCTCAATTCCAAGAATGGGAGGTTGTCATACTTGAATGGTAGAAGCACATTGGCTTCTGGCAGGGACCCACTGGTTCCTGGCCTTGAAGACATCACAAGTGAGGTGTGGTGTATGCACTACCTACTCTAGTGTGGCCTACTAAACTCTCTGAGTTGTAGAAAGGGTGTGCTAAGCCCTTGACACACAACTCTAAGTTCAGTAGAACTTACTGTATTTCTAAGCTTGAATTTATATGTACCTGAGGTACCTTTAGTGGTTTTCAGTTAGTCACACACTTGAGATTATCTGGTAAAACAAGGGCAAGCTTGAATCCAACAGCTGCACACCAATGTGAGAAGTTGGCCTGGTATATGCTGTCCACTAGTTATAGTGGGCACCTTGCACCAGTCCAATCGACCTTTATTGATGATAGGTTTAAAGACAACCTTTATAGAAAGCTATCCTAGTGGTAGCTATGGAGAGCAGCCTTCAGCCTAAGTCTTGAAGGGGTGTTAAGCTGTTTGTTTTACCAGTTATAATCTCGTGAATGACCAAATGAAAGGAGAACCACACCAGGTATATATATAAAATATATGTATTTATTACTAAACACAACCCAATAGTCTCTTTATGAGGCTAGAGGTCAAAGTACACAAGTTACAAGTCGAATAGCACAGTAAATTAGCACAATATACGATTAGCCCTAGGGGCGTACCAAACCATATATTAAGAAAGTGGTATAAGAACCACGACATAAGCAGTCACAAGGCCTAGAGCCTGTAGAATCACTGGGACCCCAAGGAACCACCCAAGGTAGTGACACAGGGGACCCACGGGGGCTGTGTGCAGTATGTGAACACAGCCGCGAGCTCCCTTAAAGTCTATGGGAAAGTCGCTGTAAGAGTTTTAGAGTTTAAGGACACTTAGAAATGGATTAGGACCAAACCCTCTTGGACTTAGACAGTTCTAGGGTCAACACCCACGGGAGCACCGGAGTACTCGAGTTACCTCACCCAGGGAAGCCGGGTGCATAGGTGTCGAATGGTGTCGGGTCGCGTCGTCGATTTCAATGGCAGCCTGCAAGGAAGTGTTGCTGCCGGGAAGATGCGAAGTGTCCAAAGAGATCCAAGCCTGGATCGGAGATGAGAAGAACCTGAAAGCAGAGGGGACAGAGTCTGGGTCACTTGCCAGTGACCAGGGGCACGATAGGCGAATGCCCACCGATGTCGGGTGCTTCAGGTGAAAGAGGTGAAGCTTGACTCTTCAGCCACGAAGACCAGGAGGCGTCAACGACAACCAGGAGCTGGATTTGAGCTGTCCCACAAAGGATGTCGAGTACTGCAGTGTTGGTGTCCGGATTGAACACAACACACCTTGGCAACAGCAACCCACGCAGAAAAAAGAAAGATGCTTCTGTGCAGACCAGAAAGGTCTGAGGGACTCACCACTCAGTGGGGAGTCAGGGCACATCTAAAGCAACCAGGAAAGCCCCAAGAAAATCAGAGTTGCCTTCACAGGGACCCACCAGTCGACAGACTAGGCATCGCAAAGGAGCCTCAAGCAGAAATGCAAGAAGCGGGCCCACGGAACACTTGTGAAGTGTAGGCTCACAATCTTTGGTGCAAATGGTGTTTAGGGCCTGGGCTACAATTAATCTAAAGCAGGACTTCAAGAGTCGTTGAGAAGTTGATGCACTAGCAAATGTGCACGGTGTCCAGGGGTTCCGGTTCCACGTCACTCGTGAGATCTGCGGGTCTCAGCTTTGCTGGGAACTCGGGTCAGCCTCTGAAAAGTCTGGAAATCCTCATCCTGGGCTGCAAGTACTTCGGAGTCCGGCAGGAGCTTCAGAGATGCAGACCGGAAAATGCTTTGTTGGTGCCTGCCAAGCAGGGGAGTCACTCCTTGACCCCAAGGGAGATTTCTTCAGTCCTCTAGTCCTGAGTAGAGCGTCAAAGTTCCAGGATTCAGTTGCAGAGTTTCGTCCAGGGATATCTAAAGTCCTGTTGCCAGGGGTTCCGTACTTATACCTAAGAAAGGGGTTGGACTAACTCTGTGGACCCACCTATGGGAGGGTTTGGAAAGAGGGGTGGCTACACCCATTTCCTTTGTCCCGTTTCATGCCAGAGCAGGGGCTAGCAGCCCCTGCAACCGGTTTGAACTGGGGTATGCACGAGGACACCAAATGTGCCCCCAGTGCAGGGCTTCAAAGCACTCTTGGAGTGCACCCACCCAGCCCCAATCCACTAAGGCCTGTCTGGGAGGTGGTAACACCTCCCTGTGACAGGAAACCTATTGTCCAGGCCTCCCCTGCCAGAGTTTCGGTCAGCAGCAGGAGGCCAGACTCGTGTCTGTGGCTGCAGCATCCATTTTGTGATGCCAGGGCTCTGTTTCGTTGGTACCGGGTATACCGGTGCTGTCATGTCTCTCTCTCTAGAAGGGTGGGATCATACTCCCACACCAGTTACTGGTGTGGGGGTATGATTCCAAGGTGTTTGACACCAAACACAACATGTTTCCGTGCAGCCATCCCAAAGTTAGCATTTACCGTTTAGATATAATGCACTTTAGAGTATATGGTCAGGCTGCACCACAGACAACCCCGGAGAGGAGATTACGAAGGCTGCAGAGGGGCTCTGCTCATTCCTGTGCACCCTCTCACATAAAACCAAGTACCCTGTGTGAGAAGTTGGCCTGGCATATGCTGTCCACTAATTATAGTGGGCACCTTGCACTAGTCCAAATCGACTCTTATGGTAGGTAGGTTAAAGACAACCTTATTGAAAGCTATCCTAGTGGTAGCTATGGAGAGCAGCCTTCAGGCTAAGTCTTGAAGGAATGTAAAGCAGCTTGTTTTACCAGTCTATAATCTCTTGAGTGACCAAATGAAAGAGCACCACACCAGGTATATATTCAAAATATATGTATTTATTACTAAACACACCCCTCTAGTCTCTTTATGAGGCTAGAGTTCGAAGTACATAGGTTATAAGATCTTAAATCACAATAATAGCACAAATACACGTTTGGGCCCTAGGGGCGTACCAAACCATATACCAATAAAATGGTATGCGAACCACGACTGAACTAGACACTAGGCCTAGAGCCTCTAGAAGTGCTTGGACCACAAGGAACCACCCAAGGTAGTGACACAGGGGACCCACGGGAGACGCGTGCAGTGTAAATACACAACCGCGATACGCCGTTAACTTCTATGGAGAAAGTCGGGATCGGGAAAATAGAGGAAAGGGACACTTAGAAGAGGACTAGGACAAAACCCTTTGAGATCTAGGACTTTGAAGAGTCTCTACCCACGGGAGCACCGGAGTACTCGTGTTACCTCACCCAGGGAAGCCGGGTGCATAGGTGCCTTTCGGGGTCGGGTTTCGTCGTCGATTCGGATGGCGATCTGCTGCAAAGTGCTGCTGGCGGCCAAGGGAAAAGTGTCCGGGTGGATCCAAGAGTGGATCGGAGTTCTGGTGAACCTGAAAGCAGAGGGGACAGAGTCTGGGTCACTAGCCAGTGACCAGGAAGGCGATGGACAGATGCCCACCGATTTCGAGTGCTTCAGGTGCGTTGACGGTCGTCTTGACTCTTCAGCCACGAGGTCCGGGAGGCGTTGTCGGCGACCAGGAGCAGGATTCGGGCTGGTGCTCGATGTTTGTCGAGTGCTGAGGTGTCGGCGACCGGATTGGACCCAACAAGCCTTGGCAACGGCAAGTCTTGAGTAAGATGTAGATCGTCGATGATGCAGACCAGCAAGGTCTGGGGAACTCACCCAGCGAGGGTAAGTGAGGGCAGGCCTAGAGCAACCAGGATGCCAAGTAAAGAAAAGATTGGCCTTCGTTAAGGGCTACTAGCCAACGGGCTAGCGACTGCAAAGGAGCCTCGTGACGCCGCACGTGGAGCTGGCTTTCAGGACACTCGTGGAGTGGGGGCCAGTGATCTTCGGTGCAGGTGGTGCTGGAGGCTAGGGCTACTCGTAGCCCAAAGCACGACTTCTTGGGAGACCCAGAAGATGGTGCACTTGCAAATGTGCTTGGTGTCCAGGGGTCACGGTCTCAAGTCACCCACGATAGCCACGGGCCTCAGCTTTGCTGGGGACTCAGGGTAGCCTCGGGGAAGTCTGAGAATCCACCTCTGGTGATGCGATGACTTCGGCGTCCGACGGGAGCTTCAGTGATGCGAACCGGACAGATGCTTCTTTGGTGCCTGCCAAGCAGGGAGTCACTCCTTGACCCCAAGGGAGATTCTTCAGTCCTCTAATCTTGTCGTAGAGCGTCGAAGGTCCAGGATTCAGTGTCAGAGTTTCGTCCAGGTATAATCCAATCTTGCTGTGGCAAGGGTTCCCCATTTTAACCAGTAAAACAGGGAGGGACTAACTCTATGACCCCACCTATGGGAGGGTCAAGGGAGGGGTGGCTACACCCACTTCCCTTTGTCCAGTTTCGCGCCAGAGCAGGGGCAGGTAGCCCCTGAGCTGGTTTGAACTGGCATATGCACAGAGGAGCCTTTTGCTCCCCCAGTGCAGGACTTCAAAGCACTCTAAGAGTGCACCCACCCAGCCCCAATACACATTATCCTGTCTGGGGAGGTGGTCACACCTCCCTGCAACAGGAAACCTATTGTCCAGGCCTCCCCTGCCGGAGTTTCGTCCAGCAGCAGGAGGCCAGACTTGTGTCTGTGGCAGCAGCATCCATTTTGTGATGCCAGGGCTTCAGAAAGAAGTTACCGGGTAAGCCAGAGTTAACATGTCTTTCCCTCTAGAAGGGTGGAATGCTACCCCCGCCGCCAGGATTGGCGGGGGTAGTATTCCAAGATGTTTGACACCAAACACGACATGTTTAGGTGCAGCCATTCCAAAGTTAGCATTTTACCGCGAGGATATAATGCGCTTAAGAGTATATGGTCAGGCTGCACTACAAACAGCATCAGAGATGGTCTCCCGAACGCTGCAGAGGGGCCCTGCTCACGCAGGGGCACCCTCTCACATAGGAACCACGCACTCTGCCTTTAGGATTGATAAGGCCTGCCTTAGGAGTGACTTATAGGTTTATATGTGTGTATGTATTTCGTGATATAGGTAACCTATATCACAGTAAGGGGTGCATGCACCACCTTACCCAGGCTGCAGTAGCAGACCTGTGGTGTCAGTTTGGATGGCCTTCCAGGGGTGGCATAATACATGCTGCAGCCCCTGGCAGGCCTCTGAGGTACCTATGCCCTTGGTACATAGTATACCATATACTAGGGACTTATAAGGGCACTCCAGATTCCAATCAGAGATGTGCCTAAGGCACATGGAAACCATTTTACAGAGAAAGCAGATAGACTGGGGCCCTGAATAGCAGGATCCCAGTCCAACTAAGTCATAAACCAGCAAAACACCATAAAAAAAAGTGGGGGCAACCATATAGTCAGATTCCACCTTCCTACATAACCCCCCCAAACGAAAGGAGATAAGGCTAACCTTGGCCAGTTGAGCCTTCATTGACTAAGTGGTCATATAAGGAAGCACCTGCACTAGCATGGTTGCCCCCTGTCTTATGGTCCACTAAGCAATTCCTCACCCTAAGGGTATAAGAGGGTCTCCACCATGGGGAATCACTACCTGTGGTGTGCTTAGGTAAAGTACAAGGCTGGTGAGGTGTCTGAGTAGGGAAGTGAGGCCCTAGGAATGTTGGCCTCAGTTTCCTCAGATCACTGGTCACCATGTATGCCTGTCTTTCCATGACTGAGTTGCACTTTGCTCTAAGGGTCAACCTTTGGCTGCCTACAGCTGGGGGTTGGGTCCCTTTGGATGGACTACTGGAGGGACATGGCAGGTTTGGAACCTTCTGGTCCCAGGTTTGCCCTTGCCTACCAGAGTCCTTCTGGGGAGGTCCCTACATAAAGGTATGGGGGATCCCTCAGTGTGTAGAGGAATTTTCACCTGGCTAGGGCTACTAGACTGGGTGCCCCTAATCTGCTGATGGGGGCTTCCTCTGGACAGGGGGCCCTGGGGGTCCACTGACCTCCCTGACCTCTGCAGCCCTGGGCTGACTGAGGCAGGGTAGAGAGGGGCAGGTTACCTGCTCCAGACGGGGTACCACCTTGGAAGGGTCCTCTGCCATCAGGGGTGTGGCCAGGCCAGGCCTGACTACCTCTGTGGCAGTTCCTTCACTAGGGGTAGGGTCAGTTCCCTGAGGAGGCTGACCCTTACCTACTGTCTGGGGGAAGAAGACTTTTCTTCAACCCTTGTGCTCTCTTTTGGGGGAGAGTGGGCCATTCTTTCAGGCTCCATCTCTCCAAATTCTTGGGCTGGGGCTGTGGCCATCACAGCCCCACTAACCTTTACAGGGACGCCCAACATCCTAAGATGGGTTTGGTGTTCCACTTCAGCCCAGGCTGAAATTTCCAGATCATTGCCCATCAGGCAATCTACAGGTAGGGTTGGGGACACTGCCACTCTTTTGGGCCTGTGACCCCCTCCCAGCTGAGATTGACTATGGCCATGGGGTGATCTGTTCTGACACCATCAATGTTGGTCACCTGGTATTTAAACTCAGGTAAAAGCTGGTGAGGGGGACTAGTTTCCCTGCCACCATGGTGACACTAGCCCCTGTGTCCCTAAATGCCACAGCTTTCTGACCATTAATTATTGGCTCCAATCTGTACCTGCCCAATGCTATGGGACCCATGGTAAAGGTGGCAAATCCTATACCACCATCAGAGTCAGAGGAGTCTGTTGAGGGGTCCCTGTCTAAACTAGGGCCCACCTCTGTTCCTCTTGCAAAAGCACCTAACTTTTTGGGTGCACTACTCCCAACTGGAGGATTACTACTGGTAGTACCAGGAGGGGTGGTAGTAGTTGTGGGAGGAACATTTTCTTTATTGCCAATCCTGGGGCAACTGGGATCAGTTTTCCAGTGCCCAGGCTTTTACAGACATGGCAATAGGGTTTCTTTTCAGGAGAGGAAGGAGTTTGGGACCCACCCCCAGAAGAGGAATTTTGGGGCCCTGTAGGGGACTTATCCTTAGATTTATCCCCACCTTTCTCTTGGGACTTAGTAGAATCTTTCTTCTGGTCACCACCCTGATTTCTAGTTTTTACTCTGGTTCTGACCCACTTGTCTGCCTTCTTTCCCAATTCTTGGGGAGAGGTCAGATCAGAGTCCACCAGATACTGGTGCAAAAGCTGGTTTTGACAATTATTAAGGATCTGCTCCCTCATAATCAAATTGTACAATCCTAAAAAGTCCTGCACTTTGTTGCCATGTATCCAACCTTCCAGAGCCTTTGTAGCACAATCTACAAAATCAACCCAGTCTTGAGTCTGAGCTTTTTGGGTGTCTCTGAACTTCAACCTATACTGTTCAGTGGTTAGGCCAAACCCATCTATCAGAGCACTCTTCAAGACTGTGTAATTGTCAGCATCCTCTTCTCTTACAGTGAGGAGCTTGTCTCTACCTTTGTCTGCAAAGGAGAGCCACAAGATTGCTGCCCACTGCCTCTGGGGGACCTTCTGAACTTTACAGGCCCTCTCCAGTGCAGTTATCCATTTGTGGATGTCATCCCCACTCTGGTAGGGAGGGACAATCTTGTTTAGGTTTCTATGGTCATAAGACCTGTCCCTATCTCTAGGGATATTGCTGCCACCATGGGACTCTAGTCCCAACTTTCTTCTCTCCCTGAGGAGATCTAGGGATTCTCTATCTAAAGCTAATTGCTTTTTCTGAGTTCCAGCTGAGTTTCCTCATACTGGACTAGCCTCTTTCTTCTCTCATGAGAGGATTCTCTCCTATGAGATGAGACAGAGCTCCCTATAGAGGTGCCAGAGTGGTTAGACTCCTGAGAAGGAGACCTAGACCTTCTGGGCACACTCTTAATCCTTCCTGGGGGACAAAGAGGGCATCATTCTGATCATCCTCATCATCTTCCACAGGAGGGATTGGGTTATCCAGGTCAGGGTCATTGTCACCCTCCTGGCCAGTCTCAGAGGGGGCTGGGGGTATTGGTACCCCTGGCCTCCTCCTCTTCTTCTGCCCCACCCTCAGCTCCTACCCCTTCAGTCCCTACAGGCTTACTAAGGTCATAAGCCACCAACAACTCCTTGAGGTGTTGGGTGGTGGGGCTTTGGCCTGTCCTTATTTTTCTCAAGTTGCATAAAGCTCTCAATTCCAAGAATGGGAGTGTATCATACTTGGAGGGTGGAAGCTCAATGGCTTCCTGCAAGGATTCTTTGGATCCTCCCTTAAAGACATTACTAGTGTGGTGTGGTGTATGCACTACCTACTCTAGTGTGGCCTACTAAACTCTCTTGAGTTGTAGAAAGGGTTGTGCTATCCCTTAACACACAACTCTAAGTTCAGTAGAACTTACTGTTATTCTAAGCTTAAATTATATGTACCTTAGGTACCTTTAGTGGTTTTCAGTTGATCAATTCAATTGAGATTATCTGGTAAAACAATAGCAAGCTGGAATCCCACACGCTGCACACCAATGTGAGAAGTTGGCCTGGCATATGCTGTCCACTAATTATAGTGGGCACCTTGCACCAGTCCAAATCGACTCTTATGGTAGGTAGGTTAAAGACAACCTTATTGAAAGCTATCCTAGTGGTAGCTATGGAGAGCAGCCTTCAGGCTAAGTCTTGAAGGAATGTAAAGCAGCTTGTTTTACCAGTCTATAATCTCTTGAGTGACCAAATGAAAGAGCACCACACCAGGTATATATTCAAAATATATGTATTTATTACTAAACACACCCCTCTAGTCTCTTTATGAGGCTAGAGTTCGAAGTACATAGGTTATAAGATCTTAAATCACAATAATAGCACAAATACACGTTTGGGCCCTAGGGGCGTACCAAACCATATACCAATAAAATGGTATGCGAACCACGACTGAACTAGACACTAGGCCTAGAGCCTCTAGAAGTGCTTGGACCACAAGGAACCACCCAAGGTAGTGACACAGGGGACCCACGGGAGACGCGTGCAGTGTAAATACACAACCGCGATACGCCGTTAACTTCTATGGAGAAAGTCGGGATCGGGAAAATAGAGGAAAGGGACACTTAGAAGAGGACTAGGACAAAACCCTTTGAGATCTAGGACTTTGAAGAGTCTCTACCCACGGGAGCACCGGAGTACTCGTGTTACCTCACCCAGGGAAGCCGGGTGCATAGGTGCCTTTCGGGGTCGGGTTTCGTCGTCGATTCGGATGGCGATCTGCTGCAAAGTGCTGCTGGCGGCCAAGAGAAAAGTGTCCGGGTGGATCCAAGAGTGGATCGGAGTTCTGGTGAACCTGAAAGCAGAGGGGACAGAGTCTGGGTCACTAGCCAGTGACCAGGAAGGCGATGGACAGATGCCCACCGATGTCGAGTGCTTCAGGTGCGTTGACGGTCATCTTGACTCTTCAGCCACGAGGTCCGGGAGGCGTTGTCGGCGACCAGGAGCAGGATTCGGGCTGGTGCTTGATGTTTGTCGAGTGCTGAGGTGTCGGCGACCGGATTGGACCCAACAAGCCTTGGCAACGGCAAGTCTCGAGTAAGATGTAGATCGTCGATGATGCAGACCAGCAAGGTCTGGGGAACTCACCCAGCGAGGGTAAGTGAGGGCAGGCCTGGAGCAACCAGGATGCCAAGTAAAGAAAAGATTGGCCTTCGTTAAGGGCTACTAGCCAACGGGCTAGCGACCGCGAAGGAGCCTCGTGACGCCGCACGTGGAGCTGGCTTGCAGGACACTCGTGGAGTGGGGGCCAGTGATCTTCGGTGCAGGTGGTGCTGGAGGCTAGGGCTACTCGGAGCCCAAAGCACGACTTCTTGGGAGACCCAGAAGATGGTGCACTTGCAAATGTGCTCGGTGTCCAGGGGTCACGGTCTCAAGTCACCCACGATAGCCACGGGCCTCAGCTTTGCTGGGGACTCAGGGTAGCCTCGGGAAGTCTGAGAATCCACCTCTGGTGATGCGATGACTTCGGCGTCCGACGGGAGCTTCAGTGATGCGAACCGGACAGATGCTTCTTTGGTGCCTGCCAAGCAGGGGAGTCACTCCTTGACCCCAAGGGAGATTCTTCAGTCCTCTAATCTTGTCGTAGAGCGTCGAAGGTCCAGGATTCAGTGTCAGAGTTTCGTCCAGGTATAATCCAATCTTGCTGTGGCAAGGGTTCCCCATTTTAACCAGTAAAACAGGGAGGGACTAACTCTATGACCCCACCTATGGGAGGGTCAAGGGAGGGGTGGCTACACCCACTTCCCTTTGTCCAGTTTCGCGCCAGAGCAGGGGCAGGTAGCCCCTGAGCTGGTTTGAACTGGCATATGCACAGAGGAGCCTTTTGCTCCCCCAGTGCAGGACTTCAAAGCACTCTAAGAGTGCACCCACCCAGCCCCAATACACATTATCCTGTCTGGGGAGGTGGTCACACCTCCCTGCAACAGGAAACCTATTGTCCAGGCCTCCCCTGCCGGAGTTTCGTCCAGCAGCAGGAGGCCAGACTTGTGTCTGTGGCAGCAGCATCCATTTTGTGATGCCAGGGCTTCAGAAAGAAGTTACCGGGTAAGCCAGAGTTAACATGTCTTTCCCTCTAGAAGGGTGGAATGCTACCCCCGCCGCCAGGATTGGCGGGGGGTAGTATTCCAAGATGTTTGACACCAAACACGACATGTTTAGGTGCAGCCATTCCAAAGTTAGCATTTTACCGCGAGGATATAATGCGCTTAAGAGTATATGGTCAGGCTGCACTACAAACAGCATCAGAGATGGTCTCCGAACGCTGCAGAGGGGCCCTGCTCACGCAGGGGCACCCTCTCACATAGGAACCACGCACTCTGCCTTTAGGATTGATAAGGCCTGCCTTAGGAGTGACTTATAGGTTTATATATGTGTATGTATTTCGTGATATAGGTAACCTATATCACAGTAAGGAGTGCATGCACCACCTTACCCAGGCTGCAGTAGCAGACCTGTGGTGTCAGTTTGGATGGCCTTCCAGGGGTGGCATAATACATGCTGCAGCCCCTGGCAGGCCTCTGAGGTACCTATGCCCTTGGTACATAGTATACCATATACTAGGGACTTATAAGGGCACTCCAGATTCCAATCAGAGATGTGCCTAAGGCACATGGAAACCATTTTACAGAGAAAGCAGATAGACTGGGGCCCTGAATAGCAGGATCCCAGTCCAACTAAGTCATAAACCAGCAAAACACCATAAAAAAAAAGTGGGGGCAACCATATAGTCAGATTCCACCTTCCTACACCCTGCCTTCAGGATTGATAAGGTCTGCCATAGGGGTGACTGATAGGTTTCTATGTGCAGTGATTGGTGAGATAAAGTAAACCTATGTCTTTGTAAGGGGTGCATGCACGACCTTACTCAGGCTGCAGTAGCAGTCCTGTGGTGTCATTTTGGAGGGCCTTCCAGGGGTGGCACAATACATGCTTCAGCCCCTGGTAGGCCTCTGGGGTACCTATGCCCTGGGTACATAGTATACCATATACTAGGGACTTATAAGGGCACCCCAGAATCCAATCTGAAGTGTACTTAAGGTACATGGAATCAATCAATCAATCAATAATAATGGAATCAATTTAGAGAGGAAGCAGCTAGGCTGGGGTCCTGGATAGCAGGGCCCCAGCCAGACTAAAGTCGAAAAACAGTGTAACATCAGCAAAAAGTGGGGGTAACCATAAGAGGCAGATCCTACTCTCCTACAACACGGATGCAGAAAGAGGAAACAGGGCTGCAGAAAGACACAAAAGAAGTACAGAAAGAACAGGTACAGAGTCCATGTGTCTAAGTAATTGAAAGAGTGCATGGATAATGCCAGGGTGATTGCATAAGTGCAGGGGTAATGTCTAGGTGATTGGCAGAGTGCATAAGTAAAGTATGGGTGATTGCATGAGTGCAGGAGGCATGTGTGTGAGGTTGTATGAGTGTAGTAGTAGTTCCTGGGTGATTTGAGGAGTGCAACGGTAGTGCCTGGGTCATTACACAAGTTCATATGTACTAGCTGGATGATTTAAGAAGTGCTTTGGTAATGCCTGTGTAATTGTATACTACAATATAAAGCAATGGGGTAGCCCAGTCGTGCAGAACCTGGGGATTCGTACAGTAAGTGAACAGTGGTTCTGCCACCAAGTAGCTTTAGAAAGCGTCAACAATTATTTTTGCAATTGGTCCCACTACTCAGATGTATACTACAGCAATAATGCCTAGGTGATTCCATGACTACAGGGATAATGCCTGGGTAATTGCATGAGTGCAACGGTAGTGGCTGGGTGATTATATAAATGCATGAGTAGTGGATACATGATTGAAAGACTGCATAGTTAATACCTTGGTGATTGCATGAGTGCAGCAGTAATGCCTGAGTGATTACAGTAGTTCAAATGTAGTGCCTACATCATTGGAAGACTGCATGGATAGTAGTTGTGCGTTTTCATAAGTGCATGAGTACTGGCTGAATGAATACATAAGTACAAGAGTAGTGCCTGCATGATTTTAAGAGTGGAAAGATAGTAGCTGGCTGAATGAAGCACTGTATACCTAATGCGTTGGTGATTGCATGAGTACAGGGGTAACATCTGGGGGATTAAAGAAGTACATAGGTAATGCCTGGGTGATTGCATGACTACAGGAGTAATATCTGGGGATTTACATGACTACATAGGAAGTGAGTGGGTGATTTTATAAGTGCATGGTTACTTCTTGGATGATTGCAGGACTACTCAGGTAGTTCCTGAGTGAATAAAGGAGTGCAAAGGTAGTGCCTGAGAGATTTCTTAACAGTATGACTACTGGCTGAGTGATTACATAAGTACAAGGGTAGTACCTCTGTGATTGAAATAGTGCAACAGTAGTGGCTGGGTGATTATATAAGTGCATGAGTAGTGGCTACATGATTGAAAGATTACATGGGTAATACCTTGGTGATTGTATGAGTGTATAGGTATTGCCTGGGTGATCGCATGAGTGTAGCAGTAATGCCTGAGTGATTACAACAGTGCATATGTACTGCCTGGATTATTAGAAGATTGCATGGGTAGTACTTGAGTGTTATTGTAACTGCATAACTGTTGGGCCTAGCAAAATATAAAGCAGCAGACTATTACATCACTCAAATACAAGTCTCTCCATATTCTAAGAAGCATGCATACATATGTCTCTACGTTTTCAAACCAACATCATATCTAAAAGAATTATGTATACAATATTTTATAACTCTATGAGTACTGCCTGGGTGATTACAGAAGTACTAAAGTACTACCTTAGTGATTACAGGAGTGCAAGGGCAGTTCCTGGGTGATTTTATAAGTGCATGAGTACTTCTTGGCTGATTTCATGACTACTGAGTTAGTGCTTGAGTAAATCAAGGAGTGTTAACATACTGCCTGGGTGAATTCTTATCAACATAGGTACAGCCTGCATGATTGCATGACTGCAGGGATAGTACATAAGTAGTGCCTGGGTGATTGCATAACTGCAGGGGTAATATCTGAGGGATTACTGGAATACATAGAAAGTGAATGGGTGACTTTATAAGTCCATGAGTACTGCCTGGGTGATTACAAAAGTACTAAGGTACTACATGAGTGATTACAGGTGTGCAAAGGTAGTGCCTAGGTCATTTTATAAGTGCATGAGTACTGGCTGAGTGATTACATAAGTACAAGAGTAGTGCCTGCATGATTGAAAGAGTGGAAAGATAGTGGCTGTCTGAATGAAGCACTGTATACTTAATTCATTGGTGATAGCATGAGTACAGAGGTAATATCTGGGGGATTAAAGAAGTACATAGGTAACGCCTGGGTGATTGCATGACTACAGGGGTAATATCTGGGGATTAACATGACTACATAGGAAGTGACTGGGTGATTTTCTAAGTGCATGAGTACTTCTTGGCTGATTGCAGTACTACTGAGGTACTGCCTGAGTGAATAAAGAAGTGCAAAGGTAGTGCCTGGGTAATTTCATAACACCATGACTACTGGCTGAGTGATTACATGAGTACAAGGGTAGTGCCTCCGTGATTGAAGGACTGCAACGATAGTGCCTGGGTGATTATATAAGTGCATGAGTAGTGGCTACATGTTTGAAAGAGTGCATGTGTAATACCTTAATGATTGCATGAGTGCGTAGATAGTGCCTAGATGATTGCATCAGTGCAGCAGTAATGCCTGAGCGATTGCAACATTGCATATATAGTGCCTGCATCATTGGAAGACTGCATGGCGAGTAATTGGGTGTTTTTATAACTGCATGAATGTTGGGCCTAGCCAAATATAAAGCAGCAGACTATTACATGACTCAACTATAAGTCTCTCCATATTGTTACAAGTAGGGGTGGGCAATGAACTCCGCTCCGCTAACGGAGTTTGCGGAGTTTGCGGAGAATTGTTAACTACACATTCCATTAAAAACACGGAATTCAAGCAAAAACTCAGTCCCTCCACGTAGTGGAATCAGCTACTAAACTGCACCCACAAATGCTTTGATAAAGCAATTTTACATGCTAAAGAGCATATAACAAATTCACAAAAGTGAACTGGTGATGATTTTGGGATCCCCTAACCTAGGGGGAGGACCAAGCAGATGCCTTGAACACAAAGCAGCATCATGCTGAACGATTCAGTGGTGCTCCCATCCTGTTAGGACCCCACGCACAGTTATGGGCAAAAATACAATCCCAACCAAAGGCCCTGCAAAGCATTATGGGATGAGATTAGCAGATGGCAGTGAATATTATAGTATCCAGTATCAAAATAATTCTACAAAGAGCTGCAGTTCAACTCGTCGTTACTAGGTGTCCCTCACGAGTCAAATGCAAAAGCATTGAAATTATTACATCAAGCTGCAGTTCCACTAGTCGTTACTAGATGTCCCTCACGGAGTCAAATGCAAAAGCATTGAAACCCTTTCATGAAGCTGCAGTTCCACTAGTCGTTACTAGGTGTCCCTCACGAGTCAAATGCAAAAGCATTGAAACCCTTTCATGAAGCTGCAGTTCAGCTCTTTGTGGAATTTATAGTATTAGCTCTCAGCTAAGGGTTTCAATGCTTTTGCATTTGACTCGTGAGGACACCTAGTAACGACTAGTGGAACTGCAGCTTCATGAAAGGGTTTCAATGCTTTTGCATTTGACTCGTGAGGACATCTAGTAACGACTAGTGGAACTGCAGCTTGATGTAATAATTTCAATGCTTTTGCATTTGACTCGTGAGGGAAACCTAGTAAGCGACGAGTTGAACTGCAGCTCTTTGTAGAATTATTTTGATATTGGATACTATAATATTCACTGCCCACTGCTAATCTCATCCCATAATGCTTTACAGGGCCTTTGGTTGGGATTGTATTTTTGCTGATAACTGTGCTTGGGGTGGTCCTAAGAGGATGGGACCACCACCGAATCGTTCAGCAAGATGTGCTCTTTGTTTTCAAGGCATCTGCTTGGTTTTCTACTGCAAGAATTGGGGACCCCCTCTCAGGAAAATTAATTTAAGGCCAGGGAGAAGAGGGGAAAAAACCAAACATACAATAAACACACTCCCTCAGGGCCTATATTTCTTTTGTTGTCAACATTAAATTCAGCACGGGCTCAGCAATCTGTTAAATCATTTCAATAACATTAACATGTTTAATTTCACCATCACTGTTTATTTAATTTCTTTATATATTTCATAACAGTACATTTTCTTTCATTTTTAAAGCTTTTTTGGAGTATATGATACAATAAAATAGAACAATCTTTCTACATGAAATTCAGAAAATATTTACACTATAATATTTAACAAAAGAACCCCCAGAAAAGATCACATACATGTGTCACAAAAACGAAACACATCCAAACACATACTGACTCATACAACATTCACACAAAATGCATCTGGGAAAGAGAGGAGACTACAGATAACAAAGTCTCCACGACCAAGGTTGGTATATATGTTCAAAAGGAACTGAACATGGGGTCGAGGTCGATGCGCATTTCGGTGGCTTGCAAAGTGTAGATTAACCACCTTCTTCAGGACCTTTCCAGATACCCACAAAAATCAAACAAGGGTGGTCACTGGATAATTGCAGGAAAAGATGGATAGTGACTGGCTAATTGCATGAGTGAAAACATACACATTGAGTGCATAGATAAATGTATAAATAGCACCTGAAGGCATAGATGAGTTTTTGAGTAATACCTAGGTGAATAGATGAATTCAACAGAAGGGCCTGGGTGATTCTATGACTGCAAGGATAGTGTGTGGGCTATTGTATGACTACATAGGTACAGCCTGCATGATTGCATAACTGTAGGGGTAGTACATAACTAGTGGGGTAATATCTGGGGGATTACTGGAATACATAAAAAGTGAGTGAGTGAGTGAGTGATTTTAAAAGTGCATGAGTACTGCCTGGGTGATTACAGAAGTACTAAGGTACTGCCTGAGTGATTACAGGAGTGCATAGGTAGTGCCTGAGTGATTATATAAGTGCATGAGTACTGACTACATGATTGAAAGAGTGCATGAGTAGTACCTTGGTGATTGTAAGAGTGCTTAGGTAGTGCCTAGATGATTGCATGAGTGCAGCAGTAATGCCTGAGTGATTACAGTAGTGCACATGTAGTGCCTGGGTGATTCTATAAGTGTATGAGCAAGTAGACACATATCTCAGTCACAACACCATGCACAGCTCAAAACTTCACAGAGTACACTTCAATTTTCAAACAGACACTAAAAATTATGCGGTATATATGAAATATAACTCTTTTCACATCATATAAATTACTCTAATAAATAACATCTCTACAAACATCTCAAACCTCACTTTCAGGCTACTGCTTAACCATTCTACAACTACTTATAATATTACACCTACCCAAAAAGAAAGTCGGAATCCTTCACATATCTTTAGTAAAAGTCTCACCATATTACTAAAACCATACACGAATATGTCTGTACAATAACACTATCCAAACCTAAACAAAACACAGAACAAACTTCCAATTTCAAGCAAACATCAAAAATTATGCGGCATACTTCAGCTGTACCTTTCAAACAACATTTAACTACAATAAAACAAACTACAATAAACATCTCTACATTTAATAATATATTTCAAACATCAAAGTTCTTGATTAATTATTTAACTTGAAAAATAAGGCTTACACATAATACACCTCACAAATTTATAACTCCCCTTCCAAATTGTTTTGTAGAATATAAATATCAGAAACTCAGAAAAGATTTTCTTATGCACGCAATAAATGTAATGCACTGCTCTCAGCAAGGCAAAACAAGTAAAGGCAAAGTCTCCCTCTCTCTCTCCACACAAATACATGTAAGTAACAAATCACATTTCTTCCTACATTATTTCAAATGATAAAACACATTTCTATTGGTTAGACATATTAACCCTTACCAACTGACTTCTAAAAGTGCCCAAACCGGTTCTGGAATTTTCCACACTTCTGTAATTGGGCTATACGTGAGCTACATCTGGGTGATATTTGTGCTACAGTTGGGCTCCTTTTTCACTGGTAGCCATCTTGGGAGACTTCAATTTAATTCAATAAATATTTTTCAATCTGATTTAGAAACATAGATCATAAAAACAGTAAATCCTCTTTCTTAATACAATACAGTGAGAATTAATTAAAACCAGTATGTAAAAACGGGTGTTACAAAGCCCAGCTCAGAGCAACTTCAGGTTAACAGAATAGTAAAGTTCAATGTTTCGCAAGATCAAGCTCAAGTACTTTGTTCAAAATACGCAATACGGGGTCCAAGTAAGATGCAATGCTCCAATACCTGACCAGTCTGCACTATATAAAACTGCAAAAAAACGAAAAAGTGTTTTGCACACTACTGTCATTGGGCTATATGTGGGCTACATCTGGGTGATATTTGTGCTACATTTGGGCTCTGTTTTCTCTGGTGGCCATCTTGGGAGACTTATTTGTTATGAAGTTTCCTAATTTCCTCATTTACTGCAGTCTCCTCAGTAGGAAATGCTTTCAGTTTTTTACTTTGATTCCATCAAGAAGGCATTCAGATGTGTCTCACATTTGCCATAAATTCAGAATGTTAGCACTCTAGTTGCTCATTAGATCACTGTAGTAAAGCTACTGCTCACCAAGGAGTTAACTGGAAGTCTACTGCTGATGTTTTAATGAAATAGAAGAAGATTTGAGAAGTCACTCAAAATGTGCCCTAATTTTTCTTTCTACAGCACTAACCATAATTTCTATGACAAAATGAACCCCTCATTTTGTTCCTTTTTAAATTAAATGTTTTAAGTGTTGCCAGTTTATTCCAAGGTGCAGCGGCCAGGGTGCCTGACTCCGGGGTTCACGGTTCGATTCCCGGAGCCGGCGGCAGGTTAGCCCAGCACCATGTGACTCTGGGCAATAGCTTGCTTAATCTTCCCGACGGCCCCCAGCGCCGGGTCACCTCTCTGGAGGTAGCTGTGCACTTTACAAATGCTGGTATTTAATTTAATGATAGCGCTCTAGTTGTTCTTTAGAACACTCTGGGAAGCTGCAGTAGAACACAAAGGCATCAACTGACAGGCTGCTCCTGTTGAAATATAACAGGAAGATATTTGAGATCTCACTTAAAACATGTCCTAATTTTTCTTTCTACAGCACTAACCATAATTTCTATGACAAAATGAACCCCTTCATTTTGTTCCTTTTTAAATTAAATGTTTTAAGTGTTACCAGTTTATTCCAATCAAGATGGCTCCAGGTGTGCCATACGTTTTTCATAAGTAAGACTGTTAGCACTCTAGTTGTTCTTTAGAACACTCTGGGAAGCTGCAGTAGAACACAAAGGAATCAGCTGACAGTCTCTGCCCTTGTTGGATGTACATGTTTTACTGAGAATGTCAGACTTCATTCTCACAGACTGAGAAAGAGAATGTGAATTTACAGAAAATATGCTCTCATTTTAGCTTCTGGAGCACCTTCCAAACCTCTGTGGGACAAGCATGAGAAAATAGTATCTCTCAAACATGATTCATGATATCCCAGCAGAAGGTTTTTCACAGGGTAAAATCACCTTAGAACACACCACAATTCCTAAACTTAGTATGGTACCATCAACAAATGAATTCTAATGTAACTAAAGTCTGTTATCACCCTTTATAGTTCTCCTTTTCATGACCCTCAAAACCTTCTATTCACTACAATGCATTTCAATGAGGTGCTATCATGTATATTGGTGCCATTCACTACAATGCATTTCAATGGGGATGCTATCATGTATATTGGTGCCATTCACTACAATGCATTTCAATGGGGTGCTATCATGTATATTGGCCCCAAGATGGCTGCCAGCAATTCCAGGATAAAGTGCTAACAGCCAATCAGATCTCACGATGAGATGTGTGGTTAGGCTCCGCCCTGATATCGATATTTTTTAATTTTTTAATTTCTTAGAAACTACTGAAAGGATTTACACCATTTAAAAAAAAGCACGCTTTCTAGACCAAGACCTACCTTTTTGCTTAATTTGGTGTAATTTCGTTTAGCAGTTCAGGCTGTAACCTGTTTCAAAATTCCTATGGAAATTAACATGGGGAAAATGCGCTTTGGGACTCCCCTTTTTTCTCGGCCCCCACTTGACGAATCACCCCGAAACTTTAAACACAGGAGCTGACCGGTCCGCCCCATTAGTTTTGAAAATTTTGCGAAGATTCATCAACCGGCGCAAAAGATTTTGGCAAAAGAAAAAATGCTTTTTGAATAGAAAAGAGGTCCTAACTATAACTACCTACTGGTGACCGCCAGTAGGTAATATATCTATCTATCTATCTATCTATCTATCTATCTATCTATCTATCTATCTATCTATCAATCTATCTATCTATCTATCTATATATATATTCACTGAAAAAACCATAGGTTTTAGGGGTGTTATAGTTAGTTGTTCATTTCACTCGTACAAAACCATAGAAATTCCCCCGTTATAGTTAGTTCAGCTAACTATAACTCGCGCGCCCGCAATGCACTGCTGATGACGTCACATATTACATCACTCATGACATGGTCAGTGACATCACTCATGACATCACTGATGACATCTCAAATGACATCACTGATGACATCACTGATGACATCATCCTTGTGATAGAGTGGCAGACCTCCTCTCACCCTAATATAACCTTTGATACACACACTCAAAAATACAAACTAACATTTTCAAAACAATGGACATACCAATACCAGTTACAACACACCTATTCAGTAATTCCAAGATCTACACACACATCCACTCATTCACCAACAGTCCCTATACAGTCACTCATACATGTACTCACTCATCATGTGTACTCATACACCTATACATCCTGGTACACACCGCCACTCATCTATAGAGTTACTCACACACATAGTCACACATGCAAACAAAGTATCAAACATCCATTTACTTGCATATACAGTTATACACACACTACCACACTTACTTCTACAGAAACTTACACATACTTACTCTCTTAAACAATCACTTATAGAAACACCTACTTATTTGTACAGGAACTCTTCCAATCTCTCACTCTCACATATACTCACTTATATACACCTATACTCACATATACTAGTTTAAAACATATGTAGTTACTCATAAAGACACTATTGAGACTGTCATTCACTCACTAACACACCCATACACATACTCATCCACCTATACAGTCCTGCACACATGCTGTCTTCAACACAAACAAACAGTGAGTCACTCATTCATGCATCTATGCACTAAGTAATACCCCCACCGAACCATACAGACACTCAGACACTCATACTGATACTCAAAAAACAACTAATAACCCATATAGACACTCATGTAGCTACTCACCAACCCATGCAGCCACTTATAGACAAAGTGAGAGACTGATACAGATATTTTCATATTTAAACATTACTCACTAACCCATGTATTCACTAAGATACACTTAGTCAGTTATACAATCAATTTTACAAAACAAAATCATCCATTTAGACACTTATATACCCATTTATTCTTCCATCGACCTTGAGATATACATATATAAAACATATTTAATTTTCAGAAAAACACACATTCACTGGATGATGTCATTTGAGATGTCATCAGTGATGTCATGAGTGATGTCACTGACCATGTCATGAGTGATGTAATATGTGACGTCATCAGCAGTGCATTGCGGGCGCGCGAGTTATAGTTAGCTGAACTAACTATAACGGCCGAATTTCTATGGTTTTGTACGAGTGAAATGTCCAACTAACTATAACACCCCTGAAACCTATGGTTTTTCAGTGAATTTCTAAGGTTTTTAAATGCTAATTTCTAACTATAACGTGCCTGAAACCTATGGTTTTTCAGTGAATATATATATATTTATTATACTATGTATACATGTGAAAATGTCTCGGTCCTCTGTTTGCCTCAGTGGCACGGAAAAAATGGGTGGAACTGACGTCAGCACGCCGACGAGGTTCTCTTATGGCTCCGATGACGTCATACGGTGTCGCGAGCGGAGCCGTGCTATTATGACGTCCTCGTTGATGTGGGAGAGCTAGGAAAGAATTTCCGTGGAATGCTGGTGCAGGGGATAGTCACCTAAGTGTTCAGGCTAGTCCTTTGGGAGCAACTGTTTATGTTGCCACTCCAGAAACCGAAACCAGTGATCCGAGGGCATAGGCCCTGCAGATGGCACACGAGGTGGGGTGCCCAGTCGTGTGCACCGGTGGGGCAGCGAAGTGACAAGCACCACAACCCACAAAAAAGGTAACGAGGGCACTGAATAACACAGGATCTTCTCTTTGTATCTGGCAGGAACAACGAAGTTAAAATGCCCTAGTACCAAAATGTAGAATTAGTGCTACAACGGTCTTCAAGAGGACCTGTGATGCCGCTTCTGCCTCCCGTACCCTGGAGGTGGCACATGGGTCACACGGTACGGTCATACTGCGGTGGGACGCACACTCGTTTACCTCTCATGGCACTGCTCCACACTTCAGGGAGGACGCTTTCCATTAGCTATGTTTTCTGATGACATGTTGCGCCGGCCCCGTCCAACAACAGAACTCCTTTAGATCCAAACAGACTCTTCCACTCTCTCACCGGAAGTGAAACCAGGCCACGCGGACACTTTCACAATACAACAGCTGGGAATGCACTTTTCGGTAAAAAAAACACATTCCTTCCTCCTAATTAATCAAATAAACGTCTCACTGAAGAACAGGGGCCAGCTTCGATCGGTAAACAGCCGTTACAGCGACTTTTTTACTTTGCGATACCATTACAACGCATGCATTACCACGCATGCGTTGTACATCACAAAGTCATTACTACGCATTTTTTTAGAACGCATGGTCATTTACCACGCATGCCTTTACAATGAATTTTGTTGTAAAGGTATGTATGGTAAATGACCATGCGTTCTAAAAACATGTAGACGATCCATGTCGTTGTAAGGAAACAGAGGCTGTTCCGTTTCCTCACAACGACGTGCACCGCCCCTCAGAGACGACGTGAAGCAGGAACCACGAGGAGAGAGGAACCACGAGGAGTGAGAGGTAAGGGGGATTGGGCATGGGGTGGGGGTTTCTTTTCTAGGGTTTAGGGTAGTGCAGTGGTGTTTGGGTGGTGTAGGGGGTCGTGCTGGGGTAGTGTTTTAGGGTTTAGGGTAGTGCAGTGGTGTTTGGGTAGTGTAGGGGGTCATGCTGGGGGTAGTGTTTTAGGGTTTAGGGTAGTGCAGTAGTGTAGGGGGTCGTGCTGGGGGTAGTGTTTTAGGCTTTAGGGTAGTGCAGTGGTGTATGGGTATTGTAGGGGGTCGTGCTGGGTTAGTGTTTTAGGGTTTAGGGTAGTGCAGTGGTGTTTGAGTAGTGTAGGGGGTCATGCTGGTGGTAGTGTTTTAGGGTTTAGGGTAGTGCAGTGGTGTTTGGGTAGTGTAGGGGTCGTGCTGGGGTAGTGTTTTAGGGTTTAGGGTAGTGCAGTGGTGTTTGTGTAGTGTAGGGGTTGTGCTGGGGGTAGTGTTTTAGGGTTTATGTTAGTGCAGTGGTGTTTGGGTAGTGTAGGGGTAGTGCTGGGGTAGTGTTTTAGGGTTTAGGGTTTAGTGCAGTGGTGTTTGTGTAGTGTAGGGGGTAGTGCTGGGGGTAGTGTTTTAAGGTTTAGGGTAGTGCAGTGGTGTTTGGGTAGTGTAGGGGTTCATGCTGGGGGTAGTGTTTTAGGGTTTAGGGTATGGCAGTGGTGTTTGGGTAGTGTAGGGGGTCGTGCTGGGGGTCGATTTAGGGTTTAGGGTAGTGCAGTGGTGTTTGTGTTGTGAGGGGGTTGTGCTGGGGGTAGTGTTTTAGGGTTTAGAGTAATGCAGTGGTGTTTGTATAGTGTAGGGGGTTTAGGGTAGTGCAGTGGTGTTTGTGTAGTGTAGGGGGTCATGCTGGGGGTTGTGTTTTAGGGTTTAGGGTAGGGCAGTGGTGTTTGTGTAGTGTAAGGGGTAGTGTTTTAGGGTTTAGGGTAGTGCAGTGGTATTTGTGTAGTGTAGGGGGTCATGCTGTGGGTAGTGTTTTAGGGTTTAGGGTAGTGCAGTTGTGTTTGTGTAGTGTACGGGGTCGTGTTTTAGGGTATAGGGTAGTGCAGTGGTGTTTGGGTAGTGTAGGGGGTCATGCTGGGGTTAGTGTTTTAGGGTTTAGGGTAGTGCAGTGGTGTTTGGGTAGTGTAGGGGGTCGTGCTGGGGGTAGTGTTTTAGGGTTTAGGGTAGTGCAGTGGTGTTTGTGTAGTGTGGGAGGTCATGCTGGGGGTAGATTTAGGGTTTAGTGTAGTGCAGTGGTGTTTAGGTAGTGTAGGGAGTCGTGCTGGGGGTAGTGTTTTAGGGTTTAGGGTAGTCCAGTGGTGTTTGTGTAGTGTAGGGAGTCGTGCTGGGGGTAGTGTTTTAGGGTTTAGGGTAGTGCAGTGGTGTTTAGGTAGTGTAGGGGGTCGTGCTGGGGTAGTGTTTTAGGGTTTAGGGTAGTGCAGTGGTGTTTGTGTAGTGTAGGGGGTCATGCTGGGGGTAGTGTTTTAGGGTTTAGGGTAGTGCAATGGTGTTTGTGTTGTGTAGGAGGTAGTGTTTTAGGGTTTAGGGTAGTGCAGTGGTGTTTGTGTACTGTAGGGGGTCGTGCTGGGTTCTAGTGTTTTAGGGTTTAGGGTAGTGCAGTGGTATTTGTGTAGTGTAGGGGGTAGATTTAGGGTTTAGGGTAGTGCAGTGGTGTTTGGGTAGTGTAGGGAGTCGTGCTGGGGGTAGTGTTTTAGGGTTTTGGGTAGTGCAGTGGTGTTTGTGTAGGGTAGGGGGTTGTGCTGGGGGTAGTGTTTTAGGGTTTATGTTAGTGCAGTGTTGTTTGGGTAGTGTAGGGGTAGTGCTGGGGTAGTGTTTTAGGGTTTAGGGTTTAGTGCAGTGGTGTTTGTATAGTGTAGGGGTAGTGCTGGGGGTAGTGTTTTAAGGTTTAGGGTAGTGCAGTGGTGTTTGGGTAGTGTAGGGGTTCATGCTGGGGGTAGAGTTTTAGGGTTTAGGGTATGGCAGTGGTGTTTGGGTAGTGTAGGGGGTCGTGCTGGGGGTCGATTTAGGGTTTAGGGTAGTGCAGTGGTGTTTGTGTTGTGAGGGGGTTGTGCTGGGGGTAGTGTTTTAGGGTTTAGAGTAATGCAGTGGTGTTTGTATAGTGTAGGGGGTTTAGGGTAGTGCAGTGGTGTTTGTGTAGTGTAGGGGGTCATGCTGGGGGTTGTGTTTTAGGGTTTAGGGTAGGGCAGTGGTGTTTGTGTAGTGTAAGGGGTAGTGTTTTAGGGTTTGGGGTAGTGCAGTGGTATTTGTGTAGTGTAGGGGGTCATGCTGTGGGTAGTGTTTTAGGGTTTAGGGTAGTGCAGGTGTGTTTGTGTAGTGTACGGGGTCGTGTTTTAGGGTATAGGGTAGTGCAGTGGTGTTTGGGTAGTGTAGGGGGTCATGCTGGGGTTAGTGTTTTAGGGTTTAGGGTAGTGCAGTGGTGTTTGTGTAGTGTGGGAGGTCATGCTGGGGGTAGATTTAGGGTTTAGTGTAGCGCAGTGGTGTTTAGGTAGTGTAGGGAGTCGTGCTGGGGGTAGTGTTTTAGGGTTTAGGGTAGTCCAGTGGTGTTTGTGTAGTGTAGGGAGTCGTGCTGGGGGTAGTGTTTTAGGGTTTAGGGTAGTGCAGTGGTGTTTGGGTAGTGTAGGGGGTCGTGCTGGGGTAGTGTTTTAGGGTTTAGGGTAGTGCAGTGGTGTTTGTGTAGTGTGGGGGTCATGCTGGGGGTAGTGTTTTAGGGTTTAGGGTAGTGCAATGGTGTTTGTGTAGTGTAGGGGTTAGTGTTTTAGGGTTTAGGGTAGTGCAGTGGTGTTTGTGTACTGTAGGGGTCGTGCTGGGTTCTAGTGTTTTAGGGTTTAGGGTAGTGCAGTGGTATTTGTGTAGTGTAGGGGGTAGATTTAGGGTTTAGGGTAGTGCAGTGGTGTTTGGGTAGTGTAGGGGGTCATGCTGGGGGTAGTGTTTTTGAGTTTAGGGTAGTGCAGTTGTGTTTGGGTAGTGAAGGGGGTCGTTCTGGGGGTAGTGTTTTAGGGTTTAGGGTAGTGCAGTGGTGTTTGGGTAGTGTAGGGGTCAACCAACATGAATTTGTCCTTGTGTGATGTAACCAATGCTCATGTAAAGCACTCCAATACCTGACCAGTCTGCACTATATAAAACTGCAAAAAAACAAAAAATAAAAAGTGTTTTCACACTTCTGTCATTGGGCTATACGTGGGCTACCTCTGGGTGATATTTGTGCTACATTTGGGCTCTTTTTTCTCTGGTGGCCATCTTGGAAGACTTCTTTGTTATGAAGTTTCCTAATTTCGTCATTTACTGCAGTCTCCTCAGTAGGAGATGCTTTCAGTTTTTTACTTTGATTCCATCAAGAAGGCATTCAGATGTGTAACACATTTGCCATAAATTCAGAATGTTAGCACTCTAGTTGTTCATTAGATCACTGTAGTAAAGCTACTGCTCACCAAGGAGTTAACTGGAAGTCTACTGCTGGTATTGAAAGTGATTGTTTCAATCTGCATGTCAGAATTTTCTAATGAAATAGAAGAGGATTTGAGATCTCACTTAAAACATGCCCTACATTTTCTTTCTGCAGCACTAACCATAATTTCTATGGCAAAATGAACCCCTCATTTTGTTCCTTTTTAAATTAAATGTTTTAAGTGTTACCAGTTTATTCCAATCAAGATGGCTTCAGGTGTGCCATACTTTTGTCATAAGTAAGGCTGTTAGCACTCTAGTTGTTCTTTAGAACACTCTGGGAAGCTGCAGTAGAACACAAAGGCATCAACTGACAGGCTGCTCCTGTTGAAATATAACAGGAAGATATTTGAGATCTCACTTAAAACATGTCCTAATTTTTCTTTCTACAGCACTAACCATAAGTTCTATGGCAAAATGAACCCCCTCATTTTGTTCCTTTTTAAATTAAATGTTTTAAGTGTTACTGGTTTATTCCAATCAAGATGGCTTCAGGTGTGCCATACTTTTGTCATAAGTAAGGCTGTTAGCGCTCTAGTTGTTCTTTAGAACACTCTGGGAAGCTGCAGTAGAACACAAAGGCATCAACTGACAGGTTGCTCCTGTTGAAATATAACAGGAAGATATTTGAGATCACACTTGAAACATGTCCTAATTTTTCTTTCTACAGCACTAACCATAATTTCTATGACAAAATGAACCCCATCATTTTGTTCCTTTTTAAATTAAATGTTTTAAGTGTTACCAGTTTATTCCAATCAAGATGGCTTCAGGTGTGCCATACTTTTGTCATAAGTAAGGCTGTTAGCGCTCTAGTTGTTCTTTAGAACACTCTGGGAAGCTGCAGTAGAACACAAAGGAATCAACTGACAGTCACTGCCCTTGTTGGATGTACATGTTTTACTGAGAATGTCAGACTTCATTCTCACATGACTGAGAAAGATAATGTGAATTTACAGAAAATATGCTCTCATTTTAGCTTCTGGAGCACCTTCCAAAACTCTATGGGACAAGCATGTGAAAATAGTTTTCTCTCAAACATGATTCATGATATCCCAGCAGACGGTTTTTCACAGGGTAAAATCACCTTAGAACACACAACAATTCCTGAAATTAGTATGGTACCATCAACAAATGAATTCTAATGTAACTAAAGTCTGTTATCACCCTTTATAGTTCTCCTTTTGGTAACCCTCATAATCTTCGATTCACTACAATGCATTTCAATGGGGTACTATCATTTATATTGGTCCCAAGATGGCTGCCAGCAATTCCAGGATGAAGTGCTGACAGCCAATCAGATCTCACGATGACATGTGTGGTTAGGCTCCGCCCAGATATATATGTGTTTTTACTTTTGATTTTCTCAGCAACTACTGAACGGATTTACACCATTTAACAAAAGGGTTCTTTCTGAACCAAGAACTACCTCTTTGCCAAATTTGGTGTAATTCCGTTCAGCAGTTCGGGCTGTAGCCTTGCATAAAGTTTCCTATGGGAAAATGAATGGGGAAAACACGTTTTGGGACCCCACTCTGCCGGCCCCGCTTGACGAATCACCCCGAAACTTTCAGGGTAGGAGCGGACCGGGCGGGCCATGAAGCTCAAAATTTCGCAAAGATTCG
>CAWUFW010019210.1:0-194199 GCA_963921515.1 Calotriton arnoldi | reverse complement strand
ATGTTATCGGAGCGAGCGAAAAACCTGCAATATTAAGGAACCAGTCTCTATTTATAACAATAACAGAAATTTTAAGATTATGAAATTTATATGAACACGTAAAATGAGGGAAGAGGGAAATAAACAGAAATAAAACAGCCGGAAGAGTATGAGCTTACCAAGATTATGACAGTAGAGGATGCGGTATATCCTATGGCAAGTCAATCCTGTTTCGAGGACAGTCTAAACAGGTGAAAAACACAAAAATCAGGAGCAGGTTCTTGACTGAGCGTCGGGGAAAGTAGAACCCGAAACCATGCGTCACTAGAAGCCGGTAAGAGATTGCCCGTTACCTTCGAACAGAGTAAAATGCCGGTCAATCGGCGTTGCTCCCGTCCTGGAGATGCACTGGTATGCCACGTAAGGGAATGGAAAGTAAATGCCGTGCTAGAAGGCGGGAGTTATTCCAGGTCAGCCACGATCAGTAGGTCACCTGACCCTAACAGAAGAGGAGAGCCATCTTGAAGTGGGACATACCTAGGAAATGTCGGGCTAGTAGAGGAAAAACACTAGCAGAAAGCCTCTGTGGGGCGTGTGAATCAAAGATGCCCGATGCGAAAAAAGATGCAGCAGAAAGCAAGGAAAATAAAAATAACATAAACGGTCAAAGGTACAATTACCCCGAGGGTCATAAAAAAAGAGAGAGAATATTATCCTAATTCCGATCTGTAGAAATTAAAACAGGAAAAGGGGTGATAATAACTAAACAGGATGAATGTAATCAGTTAGGGATAAATGCCATCAGGTAAAGATAGTGGTCAAGTCAAAAATATCTTCAATTATCTAAGTGTAAAATATGGGGGCCATCTTAGAATGGACCACGAAAAATACAGTCTTAAAGCTGACTAGATACTGATAAGAGCTGGGGAAAGTAAACAAAGGCCATAGGGAACTCTATGTGTAATGGGAGTAAGAGATGGAAAGCATCCTCGGCCAACATAAACATATCTAGAACCATAAAGTCATGAATTAAGGAGCTTCATAATCAGGGAAGGTATGAGACAATCGGTCAGAATAGGGAAGAATGTATAGCGTTAAGCCAGAATTATGCGATAGGGTTAAACCATAGGAGAGAGCCAAATTATCCTGAGTAGCTGGTAGACTGAACCTAGGACAGGGTAATGCATACAAGAGTATTACGGCATACATCAGTCTCCCAGCCATACATGCATTTCGGCATCCTCGTTGAGTCCGTTGCATATGGTATTATATTTCAGGATTAATTCACTTTCGCGTCTTCGTAGTCTCAGTTCTCGGTCACCTCCTCTTTTGGTTGAGTGGATGATTTCCAAACCAAAGAACGTGAACGTTTTTGGTGGGGATGCATAAGGTGAAAATGTTTTGTAAGTGTGTGACCTGTCTGATGTTTGTGTATGTTTCTGTAGTGTTCTTGTATCCTGATCCGCAGTGGGCGAATGGTACTCCCTATGTATGGGCTGTTGCAAGGACAGAATATGACATAGACAACAAATTTACTATTGCAATCAATCCATTCCCTGATCACGAATTGTTTTCCTTGAGTCATCTTAACCATTGTGGTTTTACTGATTCCTAATTTGCAGATGTTACAATTTTTGCAGGTATGGAAACCTGGTGGTCGTGTCAGGAAGGTCGTAGTGGACTTTCTTTTGTCATCAAATTCAGATTTGCAGAGTATATTTTTAAGATTAGGTGCTCTTCTGAAGGTTAGTTCTGGATGTGATTTCAAATGTTCATTCAGACTGGGCATATGTTGTAAGAGATGCCAATGGCGATGAAGGGTTTTCCTTATATGGTTATGACCATTATGGTAGTCTGTAATAAAACGGATGGCAGTATTATTGACTTTGTCCTGCTTGGGATGAAGAGTGGTTTTGCGATCCATTTCAGTAACTGTGGTGAGTATTTTCTTCATTGAGTCTTTGTTGTATCCTCGTTGTTCTAGACGTGATATTACCTCAGTTCCCTGTTCCGTGAAGATCGTATGTTCACTACAGTTCCTTAGGAATGTTTTTGATATTATGCTTTGGGTGACAGCTGTCTGCCCTCAAGATCGAGTTAGCCGCAGTTTTCTTTTGATGCAATTTGCTTTGTAACACGTTGTCTTTGACATACAGAGTTAGATCAAGGAAGTCGATTTCCTTCTGTGAGTATGAGTATGTTGTTTTGATGTCCCATGGATTGTCATCAAGTTGGTTTAGAAACCTTTGAAGTTGAGCTTCGTCCCCCTGACAGATGCACAAGATGTCATCACTGTAGCTTCGCCACATAATGACGTGGGAGGTAAAGTCTTCATTTTTTTCCCCCCAGAGCCAGAATCTTTCTTCATGGCTCATTAGGATACAGGCATAAGGTGGCGCAAATTTGGCTCCCATTGCGGTACCCCGTATCTGTTTGTATGTTCTCCCATTGAAGCTGAAAAAATTATTGTTGAGACATATGTCAAGCATCTCTAAAATCATTTTGTTAGTCTCCAAAAGATTTTCTGATTGATTCCATAGGAGTTGTTGAGTAGATTTGATTCCGTCATGATGTTTGATAGAGGTATACAGACTGACAATGTCTATACATACCAATATGAAATCTGGTTCCCATGTTATGTTCTCAAGCTTCAGAAGGATATCTTTTGTGTCCTGTATGAACGAAGGAATTTCTTTCATTAGTGGTTGCAGTTTTTTATCAATGTATTCACCCAATCTAGAACATGGGGAATTAATACCTGCTATAATGGGTCGTCCTTGTGGTGGATACATTCCCTTGTGAATTTTAGGAAGCAGATATAGTGTAGGCATAGTCGGATGGGTAATATAGAGGAAGGCTTTTTCCGAGACAGAGATCAGGCCCTTATCATGCCATTCATTTACTTTGATCCCAATGGTGTTCAAAATTTCTGAGGTGGGATCTTGCGTTATGGGTTGGTAGCATGTAAGATCTTCCAGTTGTCGATTCGCTTCCATGATGTAATCATCAATGTGAAGAGTAACCGGATTGCCCCCTTTATCGGCTTCCTTGATAACTATATCTTTTCTCTCTTGGAGGGTCCAAATAGCTCTTCTCTCTTCCCTACTGATGTTCTGCGGTAGGAATTTGGATGTTTTTTTATATTTGGCGAAGGCATGTTCTAGGTCGTGTGTGACTGCCAGATGGAATGCATCAATACTGTTACCAGGTGGTAACTGGGGTGTAAAGGTACATTTTTTTGTCAGCTCGCTGTCAACTGATTCATTGGTCACAATTCCTAGCTCAATCGCCATTCTCTGTATCGAGTTAGTGACCAATGAACCCATGTGATATGACCAATCACCTTTGCTGATGTGACCTTGTACCTTATGCTTTTTGGATATATGTCTGTATTTGTTTCTTTAAATATTTTCTTCACTCGCTCTTTGCTCAATCCTAACTGGCACTTTGTGTTACTCCAATGTCTTGTGATGTGCTATGTACTGCCTCCCATTGATATTACGTTATGTATTTATACTACCGTTTACCTATGTTTAATTATGGTAATTTCTTATTAATGTGATGTATCCTACTGCTGATCTAATTGTTACATTTTCTCTTGTCTATGTATTCTCACTTAAATTCTCTCCTTCACACCTCTTTGACTTCTATTCTACATTCCAAACTTTCTATTAAACTGATCCTCTTCTTTCCTTACGCCTTATGTCTTTACCTGAATCCTTGCGGGTTAATTTTCTCTCACCATGAGTGGTGTGATTTCCTTTAATCCTTCCTCCTTACCTATGGGTACTACACTTTCTTCTGTTGTGCACTCTTTACTCTCACGTTCATCTACAGCCCTGAAGAAGCCCCAGGCCGGATGGCCATAGTTAGGGGGCGAAACACGTGTTGGCTGTTTCCTTTTATCTCTTTTTTTATTTTTTCATGGTATTAGTTATTAAATCACAAGGAAACATGATCACATATCTATAAAGAATCTACTATATTCATGTAAGTCTATTGGAATTTGTTCTGCATTAATTGAAAATTGAAAACTACCTGTCCAGACACGCTGTTTTGGAACTATTGTAGAATTAGGGGGTTAGGGGTTCCCCCCTGTTCTGGACAGGTTATCTGCTTAAGAATTGAGAGCCCATTCAAGAGCGGTGAGTAAGGAGGTTGGGCCCAATACCCCTTTAACTGTGTTGGCATTATTAATTCCTATTTCCTACCTTTTTGTTTTCTGCCTACCCTACCACTTCTTCCAGACCAGAAGACCATGCCAAAGGCGAAGGGCAAGGCGGCTCGCCATAACAGCCGCAGCCAGAGCTGCGACCAGATGGGGTGCAGCCATGGGCCTTATTCGATGAGGCGGAGGTGGCCGCACTTGTTTTTTTTGTGCAGCGCCACCTCCCCTTAACCCTGGCAGCAGGCGGCAGGCCTGGGTCCGGGTACCGGCTCCAGGAGAGTCAGCAGCGGTGGGCGAGGGTGCGCCGGGCAGTGTTTCGCTGCTCTGGGGTCTGGCGCACCCATAACCAATTGACGCACCGGTGGTCCGATATCCTGGACCGGGAGCACTACCTGCTGGACCTGCTAGGAGTTGAGGTCTCGGGGCTTGGTGAGTAGCTATTTAATATTACTACTTTGTGTTCTTCTGCTCCGTGATATATATTGCGAATATATTTTTTTCCAGAACAGCAAGAATGCTGCTGCTTACATTGCAGGTAAATTACGTTTAAAAATCTTCTGTGATTGTTATGAGTATGACAGGTGCTCGGCGCTACTAATTTTACTTGTTTGCAACTTAGCGCTCGCTTGGCCTGATTATGTAAGAGTTTACTTTAGAGAACTTAAGTTAGGTAATGCTAGAGAGACTCTAGTCCTTCCTTTGTCCTCCTGCCACTAAGAAGAGATAGTGGTGGATTGATAGGTTTAGTTACTTATTAGTATTAGTTGGTAATTTGTTAGTGATCTGCGTGACACATCCTCTGTCACGTCACGTGCTGCTGAGTGCTGCTTACCCCAGTCCTTAGTAGAACCTTTTGTAGTTTGTTTAGTGAGTGGTAAAGCTGGTAATAGGCTTATCACTAGCAGATCATCAGCAGCAACCAAACAACAATATGGTGTATGCAAAAATGTATGCATGTGTCCTCCATCTATGTATTTTTGAGGACTAAAATAAATGGAAATGCAGACCTAGTGAACAATCGGCCCGTCTGGAATAGGTGGGCTAGGTCAGGTGGTACTTAGGCTTAGTTAGTATTCTGGAATCAGAATGGAACACTGGATTAGTGTTCATAAATAATAACTAGACCGTCCGTGAATCGCGCAATACTAGTCGACCAGATTAGATAGGTCAATTTTATTGCAATTGTTGTTTCCATAAATGTTTTTTGGACCGTTTTTAAAAATGTTTTATTTTTTTCACACCTATCATCAATGTTTACCTCTTTCTTATATCTTTCATGATCAGCATCCATGGGCAAGAAGACGGGGTCGGAGTCGGCGGGAGTAGTTGCAAGAGATGGAGAACACCAAGGACAGGACCAGGACCGCTCCTCTACCGAGGGCTCTGCTGCTGGCCCCAGTAAGTCTTGCTGTTGTTAATATTAATAATTATTTCCCTAACTTTTATTGCACCTTATTTTTTCAGAACTATAGTTTCCGTTTCCTAATGCTATTTTTTACCAATTCTTCTTCGATCTAGACTATCTGTTTCTAAATTCTTGTTATCCCTGCCTCTATCTGCCTGTGCTATGACTCTCTGTACTACTACTATTAGTCTGTCTGTAGCTAAGCTTGCCCAGTTGGCCACTCTTTATTTAAAAGGTTTTATTAAAACTCAGATTCACCAATAGCTCTAGCCACTGAGTTCAGTCCTTTGAGTTGTCCACCAGTTCTAGCCTTCTTAATCTCGAGGCTTTTTGACAATTCCCACCAACAAAATGCCGAACCAGATATTTTACTATTTTTGATAGGATAGGACATACTACTACTGTTGTAGGGATTCTGCACATACAGAACTATGCACAAGAAAATAGGACATTGGTGATAGGAGATTGAACCTTCCTCACACCTCACCCACAATCCCCTGACCAACTAGCTATAGTGTCTCTCATTAGCTCCCCGAACCCCCCGAAGCTACCCAATGATTAGACAACCCAGAACATAACACTCCGAGTCCCGACCTCTCAGAGTCATGGAAGCAATGCACACCCTTTCGCTCACTCACTCGTGTAAGTCCACACCAAAATACCACAGAGTCTATGTAAGTTCAAAAGGTTTATTTTCAACTAACAAGCTCTGTACGTTGTTCTATAATGCAGTATACAGGCCAGCACCAACAGCAAAATGCATAAGATTAAAACAATAAACATTGTTACACAACTACAAGTCCATAGAAGACAAAAGGGGAAATCATGATAACTGAACAGTGGTGGAAGAACCACCCTCCCTTGGTAGGAATATAGTTAATATAAAATTATAAATGAAGATCTCTGAGCGAATTCTGGGGGACCCCTCACCTTAGAAGAACCTATAAGTACTGGTTACATCATAAGCTCTGCAAAGCGCTGGTTCGTGGAAGGGAATCTTCCGTCTGTTAGGAGAAAAATGGTGCGCGTTAGTATAATGCAAGCATTTCTCAGTCGTGCCAAAAAGTGTAGCATGTTATGGCTAAGCAATATGGACTGACCAGAACTCCATAACAAAGCGGCTTGTTTTTCGACCTTGTACGCAGCACTCAGACAGTAGCAGTATGAGCTCATGTGGGCTCAAAGGCGTCTTACACAACAAGCTGCGAGGTAACGTGCGCAAAAATAAAAGACACAAAGGTAACATGGTTGCATGGCTCAGGCTAACTTAGCAAAGACTAGAATGACCCTAGGGACCATATAACACTACTAGTGTCTACTCTACTCTACTACCCGATTTGTACTAGTGATGTATGCTGTTGTATATGTATGTATTACATTTTTTTTCAATCTTGCTAGTGAAAAAGAATAAATAGGGGGAGGTGTATATGGCATCTCAAAATGTGTAATGTTTTTCTAGGCGTACTACCGACCACCAGTGCCGGGGCCAGCGGCGACGCGGGCACTTCCGAGGGAGCAGGAGGAGATGCGGCATCTGCAGGAGCTGCATGGGGTGAGCCAGCAGCAGTGGTGGGCGGTGGTAGGTTATATTCCTTACTTATTGACATTACACTCGCTGCAAGGGTATATACTGTACTGTTGAGACTTAGTACGTAAGAAGTTGTTGTGAACAACGGTTGAAGAAGACACCCTTTACTTAGCATTAGCAGCAGGAGTTGAGTAACCAATGGCCTCTTCTTTCTGACTTCAACTCAGCTGTGAAAGTTTTATGGAGAAGACTAAAAGTCGGATCAGATGACCTTGATGGATGGGTTGAACGAAAAGGGAAAGAAGGGTGGAAGGAGGAAGGACGTGTGAGATGTAATATTTATGACTGGCAGAGAATGATACGTGGGATGCATGCATACGTGGCTGATAGGAATCAGATGCATGGGTGGTTGAAGGATGGGTGGAAGGTGAAAGAAAAGATGCCTGCCTGGGTGGATGAAACTGTATGGGTGGATATGGATACTGGATAGCAAGAATCCTGCAGGGTGTTTGGGTCAAACTCAAAGCCAAGGCAAGCAAGGAAGGAAGGACGCATGGGTGGTGGTTTAAAATAAGAAGAATAAAAGTTTGTTGTTGGTGAAACAAACTAAGGTTTGTTGAGAGATTAAGAAGAATGATAGACATTTTTACTTTGCCTGGATGGTATTCAACATAGATAGCATAGGTGGAGACTGTGACTGGATGAAGAGTCTTACTTTGAAGAGAATGTAAAAGAAACCGCGCCAGAGTAGCAAAGCCAAGGAGAATAGAAGTTGTATTTTCAGAATACACCCTTGACTCACAGTAGTTTGCAAGCACAGCATATATATTGTGTATGTATGTTGTTATGAAGCGCCTCCCTCCGACTCAGAGGCCCACTCCCTACATATGTTAATTTATTTTCGACTGTGTCAACCTGCCATGGGTGGCCTAGCTATCAGCTGCATGGTTACACAATCAATCCAAACAAAGTACCTCATTTTTTATTTTTTTATTTGAAAGGTTTTATATAGCGCTGGCTAGACCCGGAGGTATCAGAGCGCTTTACATGAGAATCAGACCATAGTTGCAGGTTACATCGTTACAAAGGTTACACAGTTATTAGAGCATAGCTACATAATTACATGTTAGGTCGAGACAAACAATAAGGACATATACGTAAGGGAAAAAAGCAGGCAAGGGGAGAGATTCAAGGGGAGAGGGGTAGGAGCAGGGAAGTAGACATAGAATGAAGGGGGGAAGAGGAGGGGGAGGGTGAAAGACACAGCAAGAAAGAAGAGGGGAGGGTGACGGGGGCACAAACTGGTAAACGCATAATAGCTGCGTCCAAAGTCCAGTAAACTGTGATCCCAGGGGAAGTGGCAACATTCCCCCATCTCCTTTGCGAGAGGCTCCCTATTACGCAGTGGACTCTCTCAGAGGGGTCTCTGAGACTCCAAGGCCTACCTACTGGATCCTTCCCCAAAAAGGGGAGAAGGAGTGCTTTGGCAAGGGGCGCCATACCAAACCTCAACTGTGAGTGGCTCCCTTAGCGCTGTGGACTCTCTCAGAGGGAACACTGAGACTCCAGAGTATAAATATTGGATCTTTCCCCAACAAGGGGAGAAGGAGTGCTTAGTCAAAGGGCACAAGGGACAGGGGGCTAGGCGGTGCAGCAGACAGGGGGAGAGATTCAGGGGAGGGGGGATAGGAGCAGAGGAAGTAGACAAAGAATGAAAGAGGGAAAGCGGTGGGGGAGGGTGAGAGACAGAGCATGAAAGAGGAGGGGGAGGTTGAAGTGAGTACAAACCGGTAGACGAGTAAAAGCTGCGTCCAAGGTCCGGTAAGCTGTGCTCCCAGTGGAAGTGGTATCATTCCCACATCTCCGCTGCGTGAGGCTCCCTTTACGCAGTTGACTCTCTCAGAGGGGTCTCTGAGACTCCAAGGCCTACCTACTGGATCCTTCCCCAACAAGGGGAGAGGGAGTGCTTTGGTAAGGGGCGCCATGCCATACCTCAACTGTGCGTGGCTCCCTTGACACTGTGGACTCTCTCAGAGGGGTCCCTGAAACTCCAGAGAATGAATATTGGATCTTTCCCCAACAAGGGGAGAAGGACTGCTTAGTCAAAGGGTAACAAGGGACAGGGGGCTAGGAGACGGGTCGGAACTGGCAGGTCAACAGAGGGGGAACAGACGGCAAAAGAAAAATCACATTAATGCAAAAAGATAACACATTCAATACCAGAGCAAATTAGCGATCTAGAAAAAGACAGGATCCGCGAAAGGCAAGGGTCAGGGGGGACAAAGGGAGGGAGACAGCGAGTTGAAGAGTCCCACAAAGAAGAGAAACAGATAGCAGAAAAGGAAATGTATTTGTTGTAGAGTCACTTAGGAGAGAGATGCAAACGGGAGAGCTCAGAATCACAAAATAGTGATATTAAGTACAAAGAACTACTGCGTATACTAGTGGTTAGAGTTGTAACTATGCAAATAGTAAATTCACTCAGGGTTCCATTTTCACATCGATCAGGCTAAAAACGATTGAATATTACATATCTACAGGGTGAACAGAGATATAAGACATCCAAGGGGGTAGAGAGAGGGAGGGGAGGGAGATGAGATAGGTGATAGGAGAGATGGGGGCCTAGGGGGGGAGAAAGAGATAGATAAGGCAGTCCAGCCAAGGAGCAATGTCTGAGGGTCGGCAGGATAAAGTTCAACGGACCGAGGGAGAGGACAAGAAACAACAAAATGGTAGCTCTGTGTCGCGAAGGACATTCGCGATCAGCCATTTTGAGCCGTTAGTTCCCAGACACATCAAAGTTATAGTTATCAGAATTGAGACTTACAGTCTCCGCCATCTAGTTGTGCGCTGTCGCGCAGTGACAATCCCTAAGCAGGACTTGTAAAAATATTTCTTGCCGGCTCAGGTTCCTGAAAAGGCCAGGACCAGGGAGAATCTGGGGCTGCTGTACAGACCGGTGCGCTGGGGGCTCCTGGGGTCGCAATGTGGACCTCAATGTTGCCGTGGTCTAATGGTGCGTGGGGGCTCACCTCGGTGTTATGGCAGGTCTCCATGACGGTCCAGTGTTCATGTCTCAGCATCGGCCCTGTCAAGAAAACAAGAAGATCAAACAGAGGGTCCAACTCGGCCAGACCGGCGGGAGACAGCAACTCAACCTCTGGGCAGCGCCATTGAGAGGCGTACTCATCAAGAGATTCTACGGCAGAGCAGGGTGCAGACCCACGATCCCAGGAAACATGAAAGGGCCACAGACACGGCTAAAACATCGATCGATTATAACCTCACTCGGGAATCGGGAGCGGAGTTGGAGAGTCCACTCACCATGGTCATCGAGGATGGGGGCTGTGCAGCGGCAGGGAGCGGCACCGGCCCCAGATCACGATAGACCGCTCGGGTGGAAAACAAGGACGGCCTCAGACGTGATCAAAAACAGCGCTGTGGTCTCACCAGGAAGCAGGGACATCGCCATCTTGTGGAGCCAAAAACCTCCGGAGGACTCGCCGAGCGAGCAGAATAGGCAGCCAGCAAGCCAGCGAGGCCGGGGGCAGCCCGCAAATCTGGTCCAGGTGCTCCGGCGGCAAATAAAGCGGACCTCGGGAGGCTCGTCGATTGTCGATTTGAAGTCAGGCTGTTCACCAGAAAACATTAATGAATCATAAAAAGGAGAGAAAGTATGCCCCTTACTTCGAAAACAACTCTCTAATTCTTTTTAGTGTGGAGGAACAGTGATTAGCATCCGGGACCCTCAGGTGTCCGTCTTGCAGATCGCGGTAAGCGATTCCGAGTACAACGTGCTCTCCGGTGATCATAAGCACGGAGACCCCACCGACACAAAGAAGAAAAAGAGGCAAGATGTTGGGTGGCCGTCTCAATGTGAGCCGCGAGCACCTGAGAAGTTGCAGGATTCATCCCTGTCGTGACCGCTTCTGTGCCGAGCGCTCCCTCGGAGCTGTGAAGGGCAGCGCGTCATGCAGACACTCTGCGATCAAGTCTCGGTCAGTTTTGCTCAGGGGCTGCGCTGTTCTCACTCCCAATGGCCGGCATGCAGATGTTGCTGCTGAGCTGCTGTGCTGTGGGGGTCGGTGTCGGGCGCCGACTCAGCTGCTGGTGGGCGCTGACTCATCTGCTGGTAGGCACCGCTGCAATCATGCCACGGAGCTTCAGATTAACTAGGGTAGAGCAGCAAATGCAGTAGCGCTCGAGGGCCTCGAGGCAAGCGACTCACAGTAGCGGGTAGAAAGGCAGGCCAGCTCCCGATCTGCATCTCCGTACCCGGAGGTCGCCATCTTGGGGTCCGACTGCCTCATGTCATATACCTCATGTCGTCCCATATATAAGCAGTGATCATTTGGATCAGATATCATCTGCCTTTTTGTGGTAGTAGGGCAGGGTGAAAGTGAAATGGAGCAGTTGCCCTTGATGATCATGTAACAGAGTATGGCCAGTGTCACCCGTAATAGAAAAATACGATGATTGTGTAGTCAGCTTCCCCACCTGCAGACAGTAGTAAATAAAGCTAACGTGAGTCTGCGTCACGAGTAGGTTTGTCTTGGGCGCAAGCCGACTGAGCTGGCAGGCCGGCTACAACAAGGTTACGTAATTTCGCTAAACAAGAGAGAAGAAGAAGACTGGTGTACTGTGTACTCGAGTCCATAGTCCTAGTATAATGCCTGAAACTCCCACAAATGTTAGAGGCCGGGGAAGTGGGGGATAGATTAGATACATACATACCACAAATGTTATGTACTGTGCTTGGTAGTGCTACTGGGCCACTCTGTGTTGAATGAATTTGTCTTACTGTTTTGCCAAGAGTATATTGTTAGTTTTTTACAATACACTTTTTTCTCCTTGATATAGCTACTCCTTCCCAACCCAAAGCCAAACCGGACAGGAAGGATTTGGCAGCCATGGCCCGGCGCCGGAAGCTTGAGGCAATCCAAAAAGAGAACCGGCAGCTGGTGGTTCTGGCGGAGGAGGAGGAGGATGCGGCAGCAGCTGCAGCCTCCTCCAATGCCCCGGGCCCCAGCCAGGCCCCTGGTCCTCAAGTAGTACGGCGCCGCAGTCTGGCAGCCGCCCGCTGCTGTACTTCCATCACTGCTGCCCCCCCTGTGGATGCAACTGCTGGAAATTCCAGCGCTGCATGCGCCTCCAAAATGCCCGCCTAGAGGAGCAGATAAAGGTCCTGGAGGAGAAACTTGCCCGCCGATAGAGACTGAGACCCTGTTGACTTGCCCCTTTTTTATTCCTTTTTTTGGTGGGTGGGAATTGGGCATTGGGGTTTATGGACAATTGGACTTTTTCGTTTTGGACATTGGTTGGGGTTAGGGAGAGGGGTGGGTCACGTGCTGTTGTGGGATTTTTTACATAGTTTATTTTTGTTAGGGGATTAAATTATATTTATACTTTACATGCGATGTTAATGTTTTGTGGGGGGTTACTGTTTTACATCCGAATGTTTCCTTGCTGCTGCAGGGCCACAGCCAGTGTTTGATTTAAATAATCTGCGGTTTTTGTAACACACAAACAGATAGATGCGGTCTCTGAGTGAATAGTCCTACTAGTACTGTCAGTCTCTCCTCCTAGTCTATGCATTGTGCAACTGGACTCAAGGTGTGTGAATTAATTAATTAATATTATTAATTATACCTCCCCCAAACTTCTTCTCTTACCTGTGATTGATGTTTAACTTAGGCACAGCGATGGCTGCATGGCGATGATGGTTTGGTTTCCCAAGATGCCATGGTTGTGGTGGGAGTAGTAGACACTGGCAGTAGCATTTGCAAAAAAGAAAATGAGAGAGTCAGTCGCCTGAGAGAGACTCTGGGAGGAGTAGTAGAACGAAGTACAGTAGACTGCCAAACAATAATAATAATGCTTATTAGCAATGCTAAAGTAAAATAAAACATAATGGTGGCGGGGATAGCCTAGTTCAACAACTTACAAACTGTAGTTATTATTATGCCGAGTCACGCAACACAAGCGTAACCTTTAGTGCTGCTGTGTAGGAGGATGATGAATTCAAACCATTCAATCGATGGCGGCAATAATTATGATGGATAAGGTTCCTTTGGAAACAAAATTGACTTGACAATATACTACTGAGCATGGGTGGGCAAGCAGAAGAAGATCCTAGCCCTGCCTTGAAATTGAATTAGTGTTGCTTTCGCCACATCCGCCCCAGCAAGCGTGTGATAAATTATTGGTGTACATTTAATTTAGTCACACCTCAATAAATCCCACAGCCCGGGGGAAAAGGGTTAGGGTTTGATGAATGGTTGGGAAGGGGGGTTTGGGGAAAGGTTTGACAAAGAAAAACAGTACGCATGGACAAACAACTAAACACAATCTTGGCAGACGACCATATCCATAAATCTGTTAAGGGAGAAAAAGGAAATGCATGCATGATGATGATAACTTGATGGTTAATGATAAGTAGTACTTACTAACTACTACTAGACAATTAGACAGTACAGGGCAGCAGTATATTATGCAATTTCCCTTGCCTGTCTGCCCTCAGAGAGACTCGAATTACATACAGTTTCTGTTCTGTTGTACCGGGCTTACTTTTAAAGATAGCAAAGAAAATTCAAAAATAGCTGTAGGGATGAATTATAAGCAGAGAGCAAACATAATAATAACAACAACACACAGTAGTAATGATTGAGACAAAAAATGAATCAAATTATTAAAAAGATGATGAAAGTTGATACTGTTACTGTATGTTATCCTGGTCAAAATGGGGAGTTGCATCTCGGCATTCCTCTTGGTCCTCCCTTCCATGGACGCTCCGTCCATCAATCTTGGGTGATGCCACTGCCTGCCTGGCAGATGTAGATTCATTGGTAGGGTAAGTGTGAGTTGTTTTTCCCAGTATAGCACAGGGTAAGGGCCGGCCTGTAATTGTAGATGGAAAAACAAAAGGGATATTGAAAAATCAAGTAGAAAGTAAATGCATAAATTACGGTGGAGTGCAACAAGAACACTTTCAGAGGCGGCATGGATACATCATGTCTACTCTAGTCTGTTTCCAGCATTAACAACAACAGGACAGAGCAGGCCCACGGCACCTGTGACCCATCCTCCATTTACCGTACATTTTTTGACAGAGGCAGACAAAGCACATATACAGCAACATAGCATTTTACAAATTAAGTGACTAAATCAATGCACCACTGTCAGTCATACCACTACACTCGACTCCACCACTACACAGATATGTAGGTCTGCTGTGTGTGGTTGTTGTTGACTTGTTTACCTTTTATGCCACTCATGAAACGCCCTGACTTATTCCATCAATCATCTACGATCCTACTGAGTGACTGCGAAGATATTATGTCACTGTGGTCATCATCATCATGGTGTTGTCCAACTCAGTGTGCAGTGTACAGATTGAGTCCCCTTTCCATATTCAAAATGCAATGGATCGGCCTGCAGTAGAAGTACACATTTGTTATTAAAAAACAAGAAGGGGAACATTGTTTTGAGTTACTTTAAATGTGTAGATTAGAGAATAGTACACAATGAATTAACTTCATGCACAACAAACAACAACAACACAAATCACTCAGTCAGCGTCCAATGCATGGCATCATTCATTACCTGTTCCTTCTCATCTTCAGTTAATGGTCAGTCTCTCTCGGCTCGGAAAGGAGGATAGCTATAGTAGTCATCATCATGTTCCACTTCTTTTGGAGGGACTCAATGAGGCAAGATTTTCTTTTTTCTTCTATTATGCTACATCCAATCATCATCTGGCTTGAGGGCAATGGATTTAGGGCGATTCAGGAGGATGGAGGAGCAGGACTCGGAGGAGTGGACTGAAATGCAGACAGCTGAAACTCATACATGGCAATAAAAAGACTAGAAGACGGTGGTGATGGATTTGTTGTGATTCGAAGTTTCGAACCAGAAAGACAGACACACAAATAAAAGTAAATAAGGGAGGAAGACAGTAAGAAGTGCAAGCCTAGTTGTCAGGGAAGTATAGCTCATCCTCAAACTCTGGGGGTTCAACCAGAAGTAGGTAATCATCATCTAACACACTACCTCTGCCACCTGAGCCGCTGTCCTCATCTTCCTGCGTTTATTCATGTATTGTGTAATTCGGTGGTATAAAGTGCTGATTCATTTTGATCATGGTTAACCTCTCCACGTTTTTGGCTGAGAGACTGGTCCTTTTCACTGTTACAATGGAACCAGCAGCACTGAAAACACGTTCAGAAGAGACACTTGCGACAAGGCAAGCCAGATAGTTTATCGCCAGCCTGCTGAGCACTGGCCATTGGCCCCTTTTCCCATACCAATACCGCAATGGGTTTTGATCAATGTAGACCTCTGTTGGGTCATCCAGATAGGCCTGGACCATCCGCTCAATGTTCAGGGGTGCTACACTTTGTTCAGCCTCTTTTGTCTTTGCATCAGCACTGGACATAGCAAGTCCTTGCTGTAAATACCAATCCTTTGCCGTTTTTACTGGGGCTGATGATCCGGTTCTTGCTGTTGTTGATAGTGTTGGTGACAGCTCTGAGCCAAACGCACTGCCCTCAGGCTCTGAAGTTGAACTTGACGCCGGATGCCCTGCTGCAGTACTTGTTGTGGGTTTGAGTAGCGGGCCTTTAATTACCAGCCGTTCATTTTCAAAATTACTGGCTGCCTCAGCTATCCAAGTTTTGTACCGGGCAACGTCCACTTCTGAAAAAGGAAGTAATGTCTTACTGTTCAGTGCCAATTTGTACCGTGGATCCAGAATTGTGGCACAAATGTAATGTTCTTGGGACAAATCTTAGTTTTCACCCTTGCATTTTCAGCTAAGCAACGGGATAAGCTCTCCACCAACTCATATGCTTCTTTTTTTTCCTCCACACCTATGTATGCTTCAGACACCTCCTTCAACTGTTGCTCTAGCATGTGCAACAATGGGATAGCTTGGCCCATAGTACAGTCCTCCTTGCTGACTTCACATGTGAAGACCTCGAAAGGAAGAAGCATGTCTGTCAGGCATTTAACTAGGCACCATTGGTCCATCTGAAGGGTCATGCCTTTCACAGTAGCATCCCCTCTTTGCATGACATATTCATTGATTGGTCTGTACTGCTCAAACAGATGTTCAAGCATGTAATTAGTTGAGTTCCAACGTGTTGCCACTTCCTGGATGAGTGCTTTGACTGGCATTCTATAGTCACGTTGAATGATCCTCAGCTGCTTCCGGGCTTTAAAAGAATGGCTGAAATGAGTGCATATTCTTCGGCAGGTGGTCAGTAAGTTGCTGACAATGGCTTCTTTTTTCAGAAATTCTTGAACTATAATGTTAATGCAGTGCGCCAAACATGGGACCCTGAAATAGCCACCATCCTCCATGGCCTTAAGTACATTACTGCCATTATCCGTGGCAACAAAACCAATGTTAAGCACTCTTGGGCGCAGCCATTCAAAGACCTTGCTGTTAAACTCTTCCAAAATGTTTGCAGCAGTATGAGATTTCTCCATGGCGAACATGGCTACAGTTGCATGTTTCCGAGTAGCATTAAAAATCTCGGCTGTGTCAACAGCACCTACTTCAGATAGCTTTCCTCTAACCCCCACAAAAGAGACCCAGTGTGCAGTGATGCACATGTAATCAGTGGCTTGGCAACTGGTCCACATGTCTGTTGTCAGGTGGATATTGTGAACAGCACTCTGCTGCAAAGCTTGTCCAAGCAATTCCAGCACATCGTGATGTAGTGCTGGAACAGCAACTCTGGCGAAATAGGTCCGGCTGGGAACCTTCCATTTAGGGCAGATGGCTGACACAAATTCAAGGAATCCCACCCCTTCCACAAATGAAAAAGGGAGAAGGTCCAGTGCTAACATTTTAGCCAGCTTCGCATTGTACAACCGTACCGTTGGGTGGTTGCATTGGTACTGCCCTTCCGACCTAAGCATGCTGTCAATGGTAGGCTGGATTATTTTCCTTTGTGGTACAGCTGTCTTCTTGAACCCAGTTAGGCTCAACGACACACTGCTTTTCATTGCAGTACTCGGTTGCCTTGGTGTCTCAGTCTGACTCTGAGTCTGACTCTTCTTACTACGGTGCCACTGAGATGTTGCTGAGGATGTGGGCGGTACCACTACACTGCTGGGGACAGGGCTAGAAATGTCTCCCTCTTGTTGACCTTCCACCGCGATCATATCTTCTTCTACTTCTTCATCCCCACCAACAGCAATGGGTGCAGTTTTACTTTTTTGTAAGCGAAGTAGGTGAGCCTCCCACTGGATGATGTGGTGTTTTAGATGACTTGTTTGGCCTCCGGTACCATAGTTTGTACCAAGCTTACCCCACCTAACAGCGTGTCGACAAATTGAGCATATAGCAATGTTCTCCTCCTTACTGCTAACCGAAAAGAAGTCCCAAACTGGGAGGAGAACTTTCTGGTGCTGCTGGAGGTGCCACTTTCAATACCAGATGAACTGGAGGGTGTGCATGGAATTTGACTCTGTGCAGTTACAGTACCACAACCTACTGAAGTGATGGTTGAGCTGGATGTAGGTCCCTGCCGGGCCTTTGCAAATGCAAATATGGAAGCTGGAGGTCGTGTTGGTGTTACCTGTGTTGGTGGTATCCGTGCTACATCCCCCGCAGCGATTTGGGATAGGGTAATAATGTTGGTCTCCATCTCCTCTGGGCCGGGAGTGATATTCATGATGACTGGCTCGTCATCATCATCCCCCTCTTCTACATCTACCTCCATAACTCTAAGGCTTTCTGGAACCTTCCTTTTCACTAGCCTTGTCTTGTGGCGTGCATCACTCTCAGACTGAGCTGGTGGCTTCCAAGTGGCATCGCGATCATCAGAAGCGGGGCTTGAAGAAGAAGTTGATGGACTAACCCTCCTTTTCCTTGCTGGGGGTCTGGAAGACAATGGATCTTCTGAAACAGTGGCTTGCTCCTCTTTGTCTGCAGGAAGCTCGATTTCCTGAACTGCCCCTACTTCAGGAGGAACAACTACTATTGTGGGCTGTTGTTGTGGCTGTTGTTGCGGCTGTTGTTGCGGCTGTTCTTGCGGCTGTTCTTGAGGCTGCTGCTGCGGCTGTTCTTGTGGCTGCTGCTGCAGCTGTGGCTATTGCTGCAGCTGTTGTTGCCCACTTATCTGCTGAGTTTCCGCCTGCGTTGATTGGGTACTACCTTGCGATAATGACATTTCAACATCACTGCTCATTAGTAGACTGGCTACCTATGCGACACTCATGGGCTTGGGCCTAGGTTGGTGGGGCTGGCCCGCTGATGGGGAGGTGCTGCTCCCAGCTTGGTCCCCGGACAACACTGCTGCAGGCGTAATTTTTTGTTTCCCAAAAAACATCTGGGGCGGCACACCAGTCTTGGTAAGTGCCACTTCCTACTTCTGTTCCTTCTTCTCACTTACAACTTTCTTGGTAATGGAGGACCTGTTACCTTTCTTTGGGGCCATCTTCTTCAGATGTCATCAGGACGCAGGTGCACAAGTTGCAGAGATGTCTGTGGTCACACGTGGACATGCACGTGGACATGACATGGTGCGCAGCAGGACTTCTGTCTGGCAGTACAACGGGTGATGATGACACCTCCTCCTCTGTCTTTTTGTGCACCTAAAAGCAAAGACGCCAGGAGAAGAACATCAGTGAAATGTTGCATTTGTTGTTGTGGTTCAATTACTACTAGTACAAACAAACAAATAAAATATATAACTTAGTGTAGCCATTTGTGAGACTTTGTCAACAAGGGCTTTCATGGTATACTGTGTACACTCTCAGGAAGGATAGGAAAGAAGAACAACAACAACAAAAATACAAATGTAATGGAAGTGGACCCTGTTTGGCATTAAATTATTTGCTCATCACATCATTCAGGGAGCTGGCAAAGGGGATGAACGGAAGCAGTAAGCCAAGAGGAAAACCATGCAGGCCTATATGGCAAAAGCAGCACACTTATAACTCCCACCAGAAATGGCCACCAGCCACATGGACACTCACAAATAACAAGCAGGAGGCCTGGAAAACAATGTACTGAAAAAGGCCTATAATAGCCAGGCAAAGGATGCATGCTAAAGCACACTGCTTTGCCTTTAATGCAATAAAATGCAAAAACGAAAATCCACAGGGCCAAACAAGGTCTGCAAGGTACACAAGACACCACACACAACAAAGGCATTTATTTAACACACACCCAAAAACTGAAATACCCCCAAAAATACACATTTTGCAATTCAATCCAATGCCATCCATGCCCTAAATGATGTTTAAATTCAACAGAACACACAGAAATTGTTGTTTCATGCACCCGTGACTACCTCTGAGCCTACTGGATGAAAGGCCTGTTGGCAGACTAGGCCACAAGCTTGCAGACCTATGGCAAAAGCACACTACCGGGCTTCAAAATGGCCACCAGCCACATGGCCAGGCCCACAACTACAAGAAACTGAAGACAGACAATGCAGGCCTATGGCAAAAAGCACACTGCCTGGCTTCAAAATGGCCACCAGCCTCATGGCCAGGTCCACAACAACAAGAAGCCTAGGCCACAAAGGAAACACATGCAGGCCTATATGGCAAAAGCAGCACACTTATAACTCCCACCAGAAATGGCCACCAGCCACATGGACACTCACAAATCACAAGCAACAAGCAGGAGGCATGGAAAACAATGTACTGAAAAAGGCCTATAAGAGCCAGGCAAAGGATGCATGCTAAACCACACTGCTTTGCCTTTAATGCAATAAAATGCAAAAACGAAAATCCACAGGGCTAAACAAGGTCTGCAAGGTACACAACACACCACACACAACAAAGGCATTTATTTAACACACACCCAAAAACTGAAATACCCCCAAAAATACACATTTTGCAATTCAATCCAATGCCAACCATGCCCTAAATGATGTTTAAATTCAACAGAACAACAGAAACAGTTTTTTCATGCACTCGTGACTACCTCTGAGCCTACTGGATGAAAGGCCTGTTGGCAGACTAGGCCACAAGCTTGCAGGCCTATGGCAAAAGCACATTAACAGGATTCAAAATGGCCACCAGACACATGGCCAGGCCCACAACTACAAGAAACTGAAAACAGACAATGCAGGCCTATGGCAAAAAGCACACTGCCTGGCTTCAAAATGGCCACCAGCCTCATGGCCAGGCCCACAACAACAAGAAGCCTAGGCCACAAAGGAAAAACATGCAGGCCTATATGGCAAAAGCAGCACACTTATAAATTCCACCAGAAATGGCCACCAGCCACATGGACACTCACAAATCACAAGCAACAAGCAGGAGGCCTGGAAAACAATGTACTGAAAAAGGCCTACAATAGAAAGGCAAAGGATGCATGCTAAACCACACTGCTTTGCCTTTAATGCAATAAAATGCAAAAACGAAAATCCACAGGGCTAAACAAGGTCTGCAAGGTACACAACACACCACACACAACAAAGGCATTTATTTAACACACACCCAAAAACTGAAATACCCCCAAAAATACACATTTTTCAATTCAATCCAATGCCATCCATGCCCTAAATGATGTTTAAATTCAACAGAACACACAGAAACAGTTGTTTCATGCACCCGTGACTAGCTCTGGGCCTACTGGATGAAAGGCCTGTTGGCAGACTAGGCCACAAGCTTGCAGGCGTGGCTAAAACACACTACCGGGATTCAAAATGGCCACCAGCCACATGGCCAGGCCCACAACTACAAGAAACTGAAGACAGACAATGCAGGCCTATGGCAAAAGCACACTGCCTGGCTTCAAAATGACCACCAGCCTCATGGCCAGGCCCACAACAACAAGAAGCCTAGGCCACAAAGGAAACACATGCAGGCCTATATGGCAAAAGCAGCACACTTATAACTCCCACCAGAAATGGCTACCAGCCACATGGACACTCACAAATCACAAGCAACAAGCAGGAGGCCTGGAAAACAATGTACTGAAAAGGCCTATAATAGCCAGGCAAAGGATGCATTCTAAACCACACTGCTTTGCCTTTAATGCAATAAAATGCAAAAACAAAAATCCACAGGGCTAAACAAGGTCTGCAAGGTACACAACACACCACACACAACAAAGGCATTTATTTAACACACACCCAAAAACTGAAATACCCCCAAAAATACACATTTTGCAATTCAATCCAATGCCATCCATGCCCTAAATGATGTTTAAATTCAACAGAACACACAGAAACAGTTGTTTCATGCACCCGTGACTACCTCTGAGCCTACTGGATGAAAGGCCTGTAGGCAGACTAGGCCACAAGCTTGCAGGCCTATGGCAAAAGCATACTACCGGGCTTCAAAATGGCCACCAGCCACATGGCCAGGCCCACAACTACAAGAAACTGAAGACAGACAATGCAGGCCTATGGCAAAAAGCACACTGCCTAGCTTCAAAATGGCCACCAGCCTCATGGCCAGGCCCACAAAAGCAAGAAGCCTAGGCCACAAAGGAAACCCATGCAGGCCTATATGGCAAAAGCAGCACACTTATAACTCCCACCAGAAATGGCCACCAGCCACATGGACACTCACAAATCACAACCAACAAGCAGGAGGCCTGGAAATCAATGTACTGAAAAAGGCCTATAATAGCCAGGCAAAGGATGCATGCTAAAGCACACTGCTTTGCCTTTAATGCAATAAAATGCAAAAACGAAAATCCACAGGGCTAAACAAGGTCTGCAAGGTACACAAGACACCACACACAACAAAGGCATTTATTTAACACACACCCAAAAACTGAAATACCCCCAAAAATACACATTTTGCAATTCAATCCAATGCCATCCATGCCCTAAATGATGTTTAAATTCAACAGAACACACAGAAATAGTTGTTTCATGCACCCGTGACTACCTCTGAGCCTACTGGATGAAAGGCCTGTTGGCAGACTAGGCCACAAGCTTGCAGACCTATGGCAAAAGCACACTACCGGGCTTCAAAATGGCCACCAGCCACATGGCCAGGCCCACAACTACAAGAAACTGAAGACAGACAATGCAGGCCTATGGCAAAAAGCACACTGCCTGGCTTCAAAATGGCCACCAGCCTCATGGCCAGGCCCACAACAACAAGAAGCCTAGGCCACAAAGGAAACACATGCAGGCCTATATGGCAAAAGCAGCACACTTATAACTCCCACCAGAAATGGCCACCAGCCACATGGACACTCACAAATCACAAGCAACAAGCAGGAGGCATGGAAAACAATGTACTGAAAAAGGCCTATAATAGCCAGGCAAAGGATGCATGCTAAACCACACTGCTTTGCCTTTAATGCACTAAAATGCAAAAACGAAAATCCACAGGGCTAAACAAGGTCTGCAAGGTACACAACACACCACACACAACAAAGGCATTTATTTAACACACACCCAAAAACTGAAATACCCCCAAAAATACACATTTTGCAATTCAATCCAATGCCAACCATGCCCTAAATGATGTTTAAATTCAACAGAACACACAGAAACAGTTTTTTCATGCACTCGTGACTACCTCTGAGCCTACTGGATGAAAGGCCTGTTGGCAGACTAGGCCACAAGCTTGCAGGCCTATGGCAAAAGCACATTAACAGGATTCAAAATGGCCACCAGACACATGGCCAGGCCCACAACTACAAGAAACTGAAAACAGACAATGCAGGCCTATGGCAAAAGCACACTGCCTGGCTTCAAAATGGCCACCAGCCTCATGGCCAGGCCCACAACAACAAGAAGCCTAGGCCACAAAGGAAACACATGCAGGCCTATATGGCAAAAGCAGCACACTTATAAATTCCACCAGAAATGGCCACCAGCCACATGGACACTCACAAATCACAAGCAACAAGCAGGAGGCCTGGAAAACAATGTACTGAAAAAGGCTTACAATAGCCAGGCAAAGGATGCATGCTAAACCACACTGCTTTGCCTTTAATGCAATAAAATGCAAAAACGAAAATCCACAGGGCTAAACAAGGTCTGCAAGGTACACAACACACCACACACAACAAAGGAATTTATTTAACACACACCCAAAAACTGAAATACCCCCAAAAATACACATTTTTCAATTCAATCCAATGCCATCCATGCCCTAAATGATGTTTAAATTCAACAGAACACACAGAAACAGTTGTTTCATGCACCCGTGACTAGCTCTGGGCCTACTGGATGAAAGGCCTGTTGGCCGACTAGGCCACAAGTTTGCAGGCCTATGGCAAAAACACACTACCGGGATTCAAAATGGCCACCAGCCACATGGCCAGGCCCACAACTACAAGAAACTGAAGACAGACAATGCAGGCCTATGGCAAAAAGCACACTGCCTGGCTTCAAAATGACCACCAGCCTCATGGCCAGGCCCACAACAACAAGAAGCCTAGGCCACAAAGGAAACACATGCAGGCCTATATGGCAAAAGCAGCACACTTATAACTCCCACCAGAAATGGCTACCAGCCACATGGACACTCACAAATCACAAGCAACAAGCAGGAGGCCTGGAAAACAATGTACTGAAAAAGGCCTATAATAGCCAGGCAAAGGATGCATTCTAAACCACACTGCTTTGCCTTTAATGCAATAAAATGCAAAAACAAAAATCCACAGGGCTAAACAAGGTCTGCAAGGTACACAACACACCACACACAACAAAGGCATTTATTTAACACACACCCAAAAACTGAAATACCCCCAAAAATACACATTTTGCAATTCAATCCAATGCCATCCATGCCCTAAATGATGTTTAAATTCAACAGAACACACAGAAACAGTTGTTTCATGCACCCGTGACTACCTCTGAGCCTACTGGATGAAAGGCCTGTATGCAGACTAGGCCACAAGCTTTCAGGCCTATGGCAAAAGCACACTACCGGGCTTCAAAATGGCCACCAGCCACATGGCCAGGCCCACAACTACAAGAAACTGAAGACAGACAATGCAGGCCTATGGCAAAAAGCACACTGCCTAGCTTCAAAATGGCCACCAGCCTCATGGCCAGGCCCACAACAGCAAGAAGCCTAGGCCACAAAGGAAACCCATGCAGGCCTATATGGCAAAAGCAGCACACTTATAACTCCCACCAGAAATGGCCACCAGCCACATGGACACTCACAAATCACAACCAACAAGCAGGAGGCCTGGAAATCAATGTACTGAAAAAGGCCTATAATAGCCAGGCAAAGGATGCATGCTAAACCACACTGCTTTGCCTTTAATGCAATAAAATGCAAAAACGAAAATCCACAGGGCTAAATAAGGTCTGCAAGGTACACAACACACCACACACAACAAAGGCATTTATTTAACACACACCCAAAAACTGAAATACCCCCAAAAATACACATTTTCCAATTCAATCCAATGTCATCCATGCCCTAAATGATGTTTAAATTCAACAGAACACACAGAAACAGTTGTTTCATGCACCCGTGACTACCTCTGAGCCTACTAGATGAAAGGCCTGTTAGCAGACTAGGCCACAAACGAAACACATGCAGGCCTATATGGCAAAAGCAGCACACTTATAACTCCCACCAGAAATGGCCACCAGCCACATGGACACTCACAAATCACAAGCAACAAGCAGGAGGCCTGGAAAACAATGTACTGAAAAAGGCCTATTATAGCCAGGCAAAGGATGCATGCTAAACCACACTGCTTTGCCTTTAATGCAATAAAATGCAAAAACGAAAATCCACAGGTCTAAACAACACACAACAAAGGCATTTATTTAACACACACCCAAAAACTGAAATACCCCCAAAAATACACATTTTGCAATGCAATCCAATGCCATCCATGCCCTAAATGATGTTTGAAATAAATTCAACACACACCAAAGGAACAGTTGTTTCATCATGCACCCACCCATGACTAGCTCTGGGCCTACTGGCTACCCACAACAATTTTTTTTTTAAATGATGAAAAGTACCAAAATTGTAGTTGCAGCAACTGCAATGCCCCAATCAAACAAACAACAACACCAACTTACTTGTAAAATCTCAAATCCAAAAGTCCTCAAATCCAATGATAATGATGCAGCAGACACAAAGAGTGATCCTTCCAGCTCAAAATCCAAATGAAAAATGAACAGGAGATGGACAAAGCACTGGGAGGAGCCTGCTGGAGAGGAACAGGAAGTTGGAAAATCTGTGGCACTTCCTCCCTCTCCCAAAAAAAAGTTTAAAAAAAAAAAAGGACTCCTTGCACAAAAAAGGACAGCCAAAAGTCAATCTGAGGAGTTTTTTTCATCCAACTCATCATTTTATAGAAGGTTTTATGCTGCTCGAGATATTATTCTTCTCCAGATTGAAAATTTTGCGTGTTCGGGATCGCGAGCTTCACAAAACTTCCGCTGGATGTCCGATGGCACGTCCGAATGATGTGTTCGCGATCGCAAGTTCTCTCTCGTGGTGTCCGATGGCGCAGCGAATGACGTGTTCGCGATTGCACACTCTTGTTGTGTCCGATGGCACGGCGAATGACGTGTTCGCGATCGTACACTCTCGCGGGATCGCGCGGCCGGCTAATAAAATCTCGTGGCACGCGCGAACGGATAGGAAAACTCGTCGGCGAACGCAGGGATCCCGGTAAGTCACTACAGCGTGCGCGAGAACGCATTTTTAAAGTGCGAACAAGAAAATAATTCCGCTACGCCGCAGATCACGGAATTTTCGGCAATTCCGTGGAACAATTTAGGCAATTGCCTAAATTCCGCAAATTCCGCGAGCGGAGCGGAATTTGCCGCCCAGGCCTAGTTTCCAGTAATGACAGTTGAAGAATTACCCTCTGATTGGAAAGAAACAGTTAACCTAGAAGTATGGGACTTCAAAGAGAAGGATATCAGATTAATAAAAAGTGCAGAACCAGTCCGAGTCACTTTAAAACTAGAGACAGTGTTTCCAAGAACACCATCATACAATTTGACATGAGAGACAGTTGCAGGAATCACACCCATAATTGAAGATAAACCGAGCAAAGGATTTTTGACGGAATTAATTGGAAGTTCATGTAACTCTCCGATCGTGGGTTTACAGAAACCCAATGAGAAGTACAGATTAGTTCAGGAGAGTAGCAGAATAGTTGCTCCATGTTGTCCAGTGGTACCGTATCCAGCCATACTCTTTCAAATTCTGTGTACTGAAAAATGGCTTACTGTGATTGATTATTGTCAGGGTGGATTTTCAGTGGCATTACATGAGAATAGTCAGGAATACTGCCAAGAAGAATTTCAATATCTGTGACACATAATTGAAAAAGGAGCTAGAAAGATGTCACCAGAGAGAGTGGAAGTAATTCTTTAGATGAATCCGCCTTGAACTCAAAGAGAAGTCAATATGTTTTTGGGAATGGTTGGCTACTGTGGACAGTGGAAACCAAACCTTCTCCTAGTGGCTAAGCCTTTACTAAGGCTGACACACAAAGATGTGTCTGATCTGCCTCAATGGGGCAACGATTGCACAAAAGCATTCCTAGAGTTGAAAGAGAAATTGTGTTGTGCCCCGGCACTAAGGATGACAGATTATTCAAAAAATATACACTAATTTGCAGTGAGACGGAGGGCTGTGCTCTCTCTGTGCCTATTCAAAAATATGAAGAAGTTTAAAGGACTATTTCCCAACAACCCTTGATTTTATCACCACAGAAATGCCCGGCTGCCTTAAATTAGTAGCTGCAGTTGATGCCAGCCACAAAAAGAGTGAAAACATATTGATGGAATGTCCAGTAACTTGAATGGCCCCTTACTTTGTGGAGTTTCTATTGAAAAATCTTGTGATCAAAAGATGACTGATTTAAGATCTACTGCCAGTAAATGAAAATGTTTATGATGAAGTTAAACATAGATGTCTAGTTGTCATTATTCAATGCATGAAGCCAAGGTTAGACAGTTAATTATGAACCCTGGTTGAGTCCGACCATATCTTTTTTGTTGATGGCACATGTTTATGAGGTAACAATAGCACATTAGTAGCAGCATATGCTGTGTGCACTATAAATGATGTTGTTGAAGCTTCATGGCTTCAAGAAGTCACCTCAGCACAAGATACAAAGTTGATTGCCATTATCGTAGCATACAGTCTAACTGCTCAAGTAGGAGTCACTATTGCCATGAGAAATCCAGATGCTAATTCAGTTGCACATAATTGTGCCCTGTTATCCTACACATTTAATGGCATTTTCACATGTGAATCTTAGAAGGAACATGTCTATTTGATGTTGATGTCAATAACTTACACTTGGGATGAGTTAAAAAGGGTGCAAGAAAATATTTTAGAGGCAGAACAGCAGTGTTGGTTCACAGTAGTTTTTGAGAATCCTATACTGATATTACTGCAAAGTGGCATTGAAGTCTCTGACAAAGAAGAAGAGACACCACAAGCTGAAACGACTACTGAGACAGCATCAGTGTGAACTGAAGATTTCTTGGGTGAAGAAACAAACACTGAAACAAGAAGAATCACCTGTAAAGTTTTTGTGATCATTCCACAAAACAATATTCAAAGGAAACTGAAAACAAGTGTATCAGTTGATCGAATATCAAAGACATTCGCAGAATCAAGTGGTGAAAGTGACACACAAGAAGATCAACAGAAACAAACAAGATCAAAAAGAGCAAGAGCGCTTTGTCAGAGGTATTCAGCACCTGAGTGATCATATTACGTGGCCAAATGACTGAACATCACAGTAGATGAATTGTGTGATGTGAGATTTGAACTGTATAAGCCACCCTGATTTCAAACTTTAAAAAGAACTGAGAAAACCTGAAAAGAAAACGATAACTGATTAATGAAAAAATCTGTCCTGTTACACCTTTATTATTTTAGTTAGTTATTTTACAGATGATCAACCTAGGCCTGAGTAAGAAAGCTACAAGAAGAGTTAGGGATAATATTTTTTAGAAGAACACGGAGTAGGTTTAAGGATTGCCTATTTAGTAATCTAAACAAGAAGCTACTTACAGAACTCTGCACTGAACTTTTGAGCTTGGCTATATTTGATCTGATCACCGACAAAACTTGAGTTACATTAGAAATAGATGTAAAATTATTATGTGCTCAATTTTTTGTAATAACAGTGATACTGATCATAATTGTGTTAGTCAGGTTCTTTTCCACACCTGAAACAGGTCTACTAGTGAAATTACTACATTTACACACACACCACAGATGAGTAGCAATATTTTAGAAATGATTTCACATGTGAAATAAAGGATTGTGAGAAAGTAAAAACGTCCTAAAAAATAATCACTACTAATGACAATCTGCCTTGGGCTTCAAACATGACATCAGACATTTGGTGCTGAAAACATGACAACATGAGGCTTTGATATTCAAAGGCCTTTAATCAGATGCTTTACCCTTAATTAATCATGTTTGTTAGAATGCTAAAACCTACACAAATATAATTTATAGTTTATGTAACTATTTTAAATTCTGTCCTAACTATAGAATGTGGTTTTTAAGATACAATAACTATTAAACATGTGTGCAGCAATAATGGGCAGTTTGTATAAAATGAACATGCCATTTAAGTACAGAAAACTGTGACAGCTAACTAGAATTAATAGTTTGCAGAACTACAGCTTGCTCAAAGAGATGACTTCAACTTGACCTTCCAGATAACAGAATGTGTCTTTGTTTGTGAAATAAAGACACCTCACATAAATTGCAGCATGTCACCTCAGAAATTTCACCTATATCATATTTGTTGCTGGTAAAATGTTATTATTTAAACAGAGCCTCATTCATTTGCCATTGAGAACAGAAAGCACACGTATTTCAAAATGCTTTAACATTTTTTGTTTTTTAATGATTTTGTGCCTAATACGTTTCTTTGAAGCTTACAGACCATGCGTTTAGTTAAAATAAATAGTTTATTAGAGGTTTAGGAAATTAAGCCATTTTAAATAAGATTTGAACTGTGGAGAAAACGTGCCATGATGGAAATGTATTATGCAACAAAATAGATAGCCAGCTCGCATGATGGGTGATGTGGAATAATTGCTGGATTTCCATTGGATGGAAAAAAGAACAGACCATGCATTTTGCAACTTTGAGTTACTGCTTTATCAACACATTCCTAGTTTAGGAACTTCAGATTTGGAGAGACTTGGATTCAGGTTCGGATGCAGGAGAGCAGACGACAGGAGAGCAGAGTCGAGAGAGGTGAGACAGATCAGCTGGGACGAGGGTAGATCAGACGGAGTTGGAGAGATTTAGTACAAGAGACAGGAGGCAAATCAGCTGAGATTCAGAGCACAAATGACAGACTGTGTTCTTTTGACATTTATTAAAACCCAAGCTTTATGCTTTGACTAATTTACTTGCCAAGGCTTATTTGTTCTGTGCCTTATTTCTCTTTATGGGAAATTCTGCAATATTTAATTGTTAATTTTTAGCTTCATGCTAATCTCACTCTTGCCTTTATTTTTAAGCTCTTCATGCTTTCTGACTGACATACCAGATGGGAGATATCTAATCGCCGCCTTAACATCTTCCACAATAATGCCATCCTCTAGAGCTTGTAATGGAAGTGGGCTCAAGTGAGATAAGCTTTTCATCTGTAAATATTTGTCTGATTCACACTGCCCTGATAGTAATACATGGCTGTATATCTCTTTATAAAAGTTGCAACATTTAGTGCGGCTATAGGTGGGTTCTAACATTCAATTGTTGCAGTATTATCAGTATATGATTATGATCTGAAGAAATCTTAGGACACCTCTCCATATTTGCTTGTTGAATAAGCCCTGTGCCATAAGAACCATATCAATTCTAGAATAATGCATGTGTGGAGTGAAGAAAAAGTTATAACTAGGTCTATTTGGGTTCAAAGTCCTCCATACATCATCCAAACCATGCACCCATGTTAGCTCAGAGACAGATTTCCTAGTTCTCATCATACGGGGAAAAGCAGCTCAATTTGTTGTAAAATAATTTTTTTAATTCATGATACAAGTAAAGTTACCCATAATTATCAGATCCCCAGCAGAGTGTGCATGCTCTAAATTGAGCATATCAAAGCAACATGGATCATCTGTATTTAGGCTATAGACCGTACAGATGGTATATATGAGACAGCTTACAATAATCTGGGCAATAACCCACCTCCCCTTAGAATATGATGCAGTTTTGAGAGGTTTGTATCCAAACTGTCAAAACAGAGCACAGCAAATCCTCGTATGGGCACTTGTTGACTAGTGCTAACAATGATGTCAAACCCCAACTGCTTTAAAATTGTCTTATCTTTGTATGCAATTTGGGTCTCGGTTAGACTGAGAATCTGTGGTCTATACGTAAATATTTCCTCTCTAGCCAGGCAGTGTTTTAAGGGACTTTACAAGCCAGCCACATTCTAACACATGATCTTAAACTAAGACAAGATATGCTGTTTCCACCATCAACATTCCCCTGTGGCTCACACATTCAGATTTTAACCACAAGCTTATTAAACATGTGACTGTACCAATTCATTTTATCCTGCTCCCTCTGAAGAAGCCACCCCCCTAACAGTACAAAACCAAAGTAACCAAAAGGCATCACTCAAAAACTCTGCCCACCAACATATCCCCACAGTTACCCATCAAGAAAAATCATTCCACCACTTCAGCTGTCAGACCTTAACGACAGCTCTTAGTGCAACCTGACCCCCTGCTCCTAAAGAACAAGTTTTCCTACAAATAGTAAGAACGCTAAAACCTCTGCTATAGAGACTGACTAAAAAGAAGAAAAAACATTTCTTATCTTTATCACAATCATTGCAATATTTACTTTTGTATTAATAGGTTGAGCAGCTACTCTTGCCAATGCTTCAGGACCCCAGCAGTATCAATCTCTGTGAAACAGATCAGTGTTTGACCATCCCACATTATTTTTAAGCATGCAGGCTCTTGAAGGGTGACTTGAGTCCCAACAGCTTTAAGTGGATCAATCATTTGTTACAGCTTCCACCTATGATCCATTGTTTACAAAACTGTGAGCGCACATGAAAAGACCTTGGATGGTCATGCCTTTAAATACATAACTTGTTTCAGTAGAAAATTCACAATATATATAGGTTGGTCGAGGTGTGGCACTATTTATTTTAGAGTTATCACCCACACTAGAAAGCGTAAGCCAATATGCCTGTTGCATCTGACACTCAAAATCCCAGTCTGACAGATCAGGGAAGACTCGTTGGAACAGAGGTATAATAAACTTACAAGAATAGTCCCCTTTTTTCCACCAGGATTCCCAAAACCATTAGTTTATTGTGATATTGGTGACTCTCCAAATCCTCAAGCATTGACTGCACCATCAAGAACCTACTCTCGTGCTATCTGACTGCCCTGGATGTAGCCATTCCAACATCTTCATTGTCCCCAACCCTCTACTGAATTTCAAGCATCTGGGTAGTGAATGTAGTCACCTTCCTGGTTTTTTCTGACAGTTTTTGCTGCAGCTATATTTTGCCATCTCTAACCTGGGTGTAGGGCTGCAACACCTTGAACCGATGTGCCTGTAAAGGTTGAGCAATAGAAACAAGTGAGGGCTGAAGATAATCCATGACAGGGTTGATATCTGCAAGTTCTCCCACTACACTGGTATTAGGTTGTAGCAGCTCCACAGGTTCTTTTGGGGCATTGGCTGCTGGACACCCAACAGCCCTATTGATATGTCTTGGAGTCTAATGTGATCATTGGTAGCTATGCTGCCACTTACTGAGATATCTCCCCTCTTTGTCATATCACAAGCAATCAACTGCTGACCTTGCCGGCTAGCATCCTGAGCATGTGTAATAGTTGTCTTCTTCTTGTCCAAGGTTGCATACTGCCGGATCAAATTATCCTTGGGTTGTGCCACTGTTAACTTACTTTAATTGGCGTCTTTAACTATTGAGAGTAGACAAATTCTGAGGTTTGGATGTTTAATTGTAAAACTTTCCTCTCCTGTTCTCCATGCTTATATTGGCCCAAATCTGTTTTGTGGGGGAGGGGTGGGGGTATTGGCATTCCCATTTTGGGCAGCCCCCACCCTAATTCATATTTGTCCCAAAATATCCCTGGCGTCTAGTGGGCTTTTTTCCCCCCCGGAGGGCAGAAAGGCTGTAATGGTGGCGGGGGTGGGGGCATTGGCGTGCCCGTTTCGGGCAGCCCCTACCCTAAAAAAAATTGCGCGAAAAAAATCCCTGGGGGCAGAAAGGCTGTAATGGTGGCAAGGGGGTGTGGGCTTTGGCGTGCCCATTTCGGGCAGCCCCCACCATAAAAAAAATGGTGCAAAAAAATATCCCTGGCGTTTAGTGGGCTTTCTGCCCCCCGGGGGGGCAGATTGGGGGCTACTGCCCCATCTGCCCCCCAGGGGGGACAGAAAGACTGGATATTGCCAATTTCTTAATGGGGGAGCGAAGGCCCTTGCCCAAGGGGCCGTTCCCCCCTCCCTGGTGTCTAGTGGGTGGATCCCTGCTTGGGGATCGCCCTCCTGGGATTCTCCCCTTTCCAATGATACCTCTCCCGTCTTTCTACGTGCCCGGGGGGTTGAGATAGCCCCCTGAGCACATAGAAAGTGAAACTGAAATGAGCGTAAAGGCTCATTTCAGTTTCGGTTTCTGTGCAATGACGACAGCGCGACGTGCGCGCTGATCCTCATGGCACAGAAACCAGGGAGGGGGCCTCGGGAGCTGGGGAAGCTCTTCCCCAGCTCCCAAGGTCACAGGGGAGAAATAGAAATCCCTCTGCTGTCTGCAGCAGAGGGATTTCGTGCCCCTGGCCTCAAGACGGAATGGTTCCGTCATGAGCACAGGGGCACCGATGCTCATGACGGAACCATTCCGTCATGAGCATCGAAGGGGTTAAAGCAGTGGGGCGATGTGCCTCCGCAGTAGCAGAGAAGTTGCTGTTGAGTGATGGTGTTGGACGTCAGACACTAGCCGACACCACAACCCATGTTAGTAAAGCTGGCTCCCGGGATGATGTGGAGCACCAGCCAGCTTCACAGATCAGGTGCTAAATTCTGAAACTGCTCTCTGCAGATTCTAGAGCTGTGTGTCCACCTTGGGATGTCTTGGGCCCGGTTCCCTTTGTTGCCAGTATCAGAGACTCTACTGGGGGCTTTTAGAAGCAGCAAGGCAGGATTTTCTGGCTCCCGGTTCCTCTTCACTCTTACTGCATACATTGCGGCAGTCTAGTGGACTTTCAGCCCCCATGGGGGGCAGATGGGGGCATTAGCCCCCAATATGCCCCGCCGGGGGGAGCAAAAAGCCCACTAGACGCCAGGGATTTTTTTGGGGCAAATTTTAATTAGGGTGGGGCTACCCAAAACGGGCATGCCCATGCCCCCACCCCTCCCCAACAAAAATTACAGCCTTCCTGCCCTCCCTGAGGGGCAGATGGGGCAGTAGCCCCCAATCTGCCCCCCGAGGGCAAAAAGCCCACTAGACTCCAGGGATTTTTTGGGGCAAATTTTTATTAGGGTGGGGGCATTGGCATGCCCGTTTTTGGCAACCTCCACCCTAATTAAAATTTGCTCAAAAAAATCCCTGGTGTCTAGTAGGCTTTCTGCCCCCCCTGGGGGGCAGATGGCGGCAACAGCCCCCAATCTGCACCCCCGGGGGGGCAAAAAGCCCACTAGTCGCCAGGGATTTTTTTGGGGAAATTTGAATTAGGGTGGGGGCTGCCCAAAACGGGCATGCCCATGCCCCCACCCCTCCCCCGCAAAATGTACAGCCTTTCTGTCCCCCCTGGGGGGCAGATGGGGGCATAAGCCCCCAATCTTCCCCCCGGGGGGACAAAAAGCCCAGTAGACACCAGGGATTTTTTGGGCACATTTTAATAGGGTGGGGGCATTGGCATGCCCATTTTGGGCAGCCCCCACCCTAATTAAAATTTGCCCCAAAAACTCCCTGGCATCTAGTGGACTTTCAGCCCCCCTTGGGGGGCAGATGGGGGCATTAGCCGGGGGGGGAAAAAAGCCCACTAGACGCCAGGGATTTTTTTTGGGCAAATTTGAATTAGGGTGGGGCTGCCCACCCCCTCCCCTGCAAAAATTACAGCCTTTCTGCCCCCCCTGGGGGGCAGATGGGGGCATTAGCCCCCAATCTTCCCCCCGGGGGGGCAAAAAGCCCAGTAGACACAAGGGATTTTTTGGGCAAATTTTAATTAGGGTGGGAGCATTGGCATGCCCGTTTTGGGCAGCCCCCACCCTAATTAAAATTTGCCCAAAAAACTCCCTGGCGTCTAGTGGACTTTCAGCCCCCCCTGGGGGGCAGATGGGGGCATTAGCCCCCAATATGCCACGCCGGGGGGGAAAAAGCCCACTAGATGCCAGGGATTTTTTGGGGCAAATTTTAATTAGGGTGGGGCTACCCAAAACGGGTATGCCCATGCCCCCACCCCTCCCCAACAAAAATTACAGCCTTCCTGCCCTCCCTGAGGGGCAGATGGGGCAGTAGCCCCCAATCTGCCCCCGGGGGCAAAAAGCAGACTAGACGCCAGGGATTTTTGGGGCAAATTTTTATTAGGGTGGGGGCATTGGCATGCCCGTTTTGGCAACCTCCACCCTAATTAAAATTTGCTCAAAAATCCTGGCGTCTAGTAGCTTCTGCCCCCTGGGGGCAGATGGGGGCAATAGCCCCCAATCTGCACCCCGGGGAGCAAAAAGCCCACTAGTCGCCAGGGATTTTTTGGGCAAATTTGAATTAGGGTGGGGCTGCCCAAAACGGGCATGCCCATGCCCCCACCCCCTCCCCCGCAAAAATTACAGCCTTCCTGCCCCCCCTGGGGGGCAGATGGGGCAGTAGCCCTCAATCTGCCCCCCCGGGGGGGCAAAAAGCCCACTAGACGCCAGGGATTTTCTGGGGCAAATTTTTATTAGGGTGGGGGCATTGGCATGCCCGTTTTTGGCAACCCCCACCCTAATTAAAATTTGCTCAAAAAAATCCCTGGCGTCTAGTAGGCTTTAGATGGGGGCATTAGCCCCCAATCTGCACGCCCGGGGGGGGGGGAAATCCCACTAGTCGCCAGGGATTTTTTGGGGGGCAAATTTGAATTAGGGTGGGGGCTGCCCAAAACGGGCATGCCCATGCCCCCACCCCCTCCCCTGCAAAAATTACAGCCTTCCTGCCCCCCCTGGGGGGCAGATGGGGCAGTAGCCCCCAATCTGCCTCCCCCGGGGGGGGCAAAAAACCCACTAGACGCCAATAATTTTTTTGGGCAAATTTTAATTAGGTTGGGGGCTGCCCAAAACGGGCGTGCCAATGCCCCCACCCCCCACCCGCAACAATTACAGCCTTTCTGCCCCCCCTGGGGGGAAGATGGGGCAGTAGCCCCCAATCTGCCCCCCCGGGGGGGCAAAAAGCCCACTAGACGCCAACGATTACGCTGGCTTTTTTATTTGTGGGGGTGGGGGCTGCCCAGAATGGGCATACCAATGCCTCTACCCCCCCAAAAAATAGGCACAGTGTTTATGCCCCCCTTGGGGGCATATCGGGGCAACCCCACCCCCGATATCCCCCCAGGGTGGCATAAAGCCGACTAGGCACGGATTCGTTTTTAGCAATATGCCTACCTGTGGATTTTGGGCCCTAGCGCAGCCGGCACATAGGGAAACCTAGCAAACCTGTACATTTTTGAAAACTAGACACGCAGGGGAATCCAAGATGGGGTGACTTGACTGGCTCTCACCAGGTTCTGTTACCCAGAATCCCTTGCAAACCTCAAAATGTGTATTAAAAAAACACATTTTCCTCACATTTCTGTGGTGGAAAGTTCTGGAATCTGTGTGGATCCACAAAATTCCACTCACCCCGCATTCCCCAAAGTCTTCCGAGAAAAATGGTACCTCACTTGTGTGGGTGGGTCAAGTACCCGCGACAGTCAAGGGCCCAAAACCTAGTGAGGCGACATTAAAATTACCTATCACAAACCAACCTGGTTTTGCACGGGGGGTTACCTGGGTTTTTGGCCCCGGGGTCGGCGGCCATCTAGGGAAACCTACCAAACCCACACATTTCTGAAAACTAGACACCTGGGGTATTCCAGGGAGGTATGGCTTGCGTGGATCCCCCAACGTTTTCTTACCCAGAATCCCCTGCAAACCTCAAATTTAGCTGAAAAAAATCACTTTTTCCACACATTTTTGTATGGGAAAGTTGTGGCATCACTGGGCTGACACAAATTTCCTACCACCCAGTGTTCCCCCAGGTCTCCTGATAAAATTGGTGCCTCACTCGTGTGGGAGGCACAAGTACCCGCGATAGGCAAAGGCCAAAAACCTATTGAGGCGACATCAAAATTGCCTATCACAAAACGACCTGGTTTTGCAATGGGGGTCACCTGGGTTTTTGGCCCGTGCTCAGCGGCCACCAAGGGAAACCTACCAAATCCACACATTTCTAAAAAGTAGACACCCGGGTGATTCCAGGGAGGTATGGCATGCGTAGATCCCCCAACGTTTTCTTACCCAGAATCCCCTGCAAACCTGAAATTTAGCTGAAAAAATCACTTTTTTCACACATTTGTGTGTGGGAAAGTTGTGGCATCACCAGGCTGACACAAATTTCCTACCACCCAGAATTCACCCCGGTCTCCCGATAAAAATGGTGCCTCACTCGGATGGGAGGCCCAAGTACCTGCGACAGGCAAGGGCCCAAAACGTATTGAGGCAACATCAAAATTGCCTATCACAAAACGATCTGGTTTTGCAAGGGGGGTCCCATGACTTTATGGCCCGGGGCTCGGTGGCCACCTAGGGAAACCTACCAAACCCACACATTTCTGAAAGCTAGACACCTGGGGGATTCCAGGGAGGTATGGCTTGTGTGGATCCCCCAACGTTTTCTTACCCAGAATCCCCTGCAAACCTGAAATTTTGCTGAAAAAATCACTTTTTTCACACATTTGTGTGTGGGAAAGTTGTGGCATCACCGGGCTGACACAAATTTCCTACCACCCAGCGTTCGACCAGGTCTCCCGATAAAAATGGTGCCTCACTCGGGTGGGAGGCCCAAGTACCCGCGACAGGCAAGGGCCCAAAACGTATTAAGGCGACATCAAAATTGCCTATCACAAAACGACCTGGTTTTGCAAGGGGGTCCCATGACTTTTGGCCCGGTGCTCGGCGGCCACCTAGGAAACCTACCAAACCCACACATTTCTGAAAAGTAGACACACGGGGGATTCCAGGGAGGTATGGCTTGCGTGGATCCCCCAACGTTTTCTTACCCAGAATCCCCTGCAAACCTGAAATTGTGCTGAAAAAAATTACTTTTTTCACACATTTGTGTGTGGGAAAGTTGTGGCATCACCAGGCTGACACAAATTTCCTACCACCCAGCATTCGCCCAGGTCTCCCGATAAAAATGGTGCCTCACTCGGGTGGGAGGCCCAAGAACCCGCAACAAGCAAGGGCCCAAAACGTATTGAGGCGACATCAAAATTTCCTAAATTGCAAAATTTCAGGTTTGCAGGGTATTCTGGGTAAGAAAACGTTGGGGGATCCATGCAAGCCATACCTCCCTGGAATCCCCCGGGTGTCTAGTTTTCAGAAATGTGTGGGTTTGGTAGGTTTCCTAGGTGGCCGCCGAGCCCCGGGCCAAAAGTCATGGGACCCCCTTGCAAAACCAGGTCGTTTTGTGATAGGCAATTTTAATGTCGCCTCAATATGTTTTGGGCCCTTGCCTGTCGCGGTACTTGGGCCTCCCACCCGAGTGAGGCCCCATTTTTATCGGGAGACCTGGGGAACGCTGGGTGGTAGGACATTTGTGTCAGCCCGGTGATGCCACAACTTTCCCACACACAAATGTGTGAAAAAAGTGATTTTTTCAGCAACATTTCAGGTTTGCAGGGGATTCTGGGTAAGAAAACGTTGGGGGATCCACACAAGCCATACCTCCCTGGAATCCCCCGCGTGTCTAGGTTTCAGAAATGTGTGGGTTTGGTAGGTTTCCCTAGGTGGCCGCCAAGCCCCGGACCAAAAGTCATGGGACCCCCTTGCAAAACCAGGTCGTTTTGTGATAGGCAATTTTGATGTCGCCTCAATACGTTTTGGGCCCTTGCCTGTCGCAGGTACTTGGGCCTCCCACCCGAGTGAGGCACCATTTTTATCGGGAGACCTGGGCAAACGCTGGGTGGTAGGAAATTTGTGTCAGCCCGGTGATGCCTCAACTTTCCCACACACAAATGTGTGAAAAAAGTGATTTTTTCAGCAAAAGTTCAGGTTTGCAGGTGATTCTGGGTAAGAAAACGTTGGGGGATCCACGCAAGCCATACCTCTCTGGAATCCCCCGGGTGTCTAGTTTCAGCAATAAGTGGGTTTGGTACGTTTCCCTAGGTGGTTTCCGAGCCCCGGGCCAAAAAGTCATGGGACCCCCCTTGCAAAACCAGGTCGTTTTGTGATAGGCAATTCTGATGTCGCCTCAATACATTTTGGGCCCTTGCCTGTCGCGGGTACTTGGGCCTCCCACCACAGTGAGGCACCATTTTCCCTAGGTGCCTGCAGAGCTAGGGTTCAAAAACTACAGCTAGGCACTTTGCAAGAAAAGGGTCATTTTTCACTGTGAAAATGTGGTGTGTCCACGTTGTGTTTTGCGCTGTTTCCTGTCGCGGGCACAAGGCCTACCCACACAAGTGAGGTACCATTTTTCTCGGAAGACTTTGGGGAACGTGGGGTTGGTGGAATTTTGTGGTTCCACGCAGATTCCAGAACTTTCCACCACAGAAAAGTGAGGAAAATGTGGTTTTTTTGACAATTTTTTAGGTTTGCAAGGGATTCTGGGTACCAGAACCTGGTGAGAGCCAGTCAAGTCACCCCATCCTGGATTCCCCTGGGTGTCTAGTTTTCAAAAATGTATAGGTTTGCTAGGTTTCCATAGGTGCCGGCAGAGCTAGGGTTCAAAAACTATAGCTAGGCACTTTGCAAAAAAGGGTCATTTTTCACTGTGAAAATGTGGTGTGTCCACGTTGCGTTTTGCACTGTTTCCTGTCGCGGGCACTAGGCCTACCCACACAAGTGACATACCATTTTTTTCGGAACACTTTGGGGAACGCAGGGTGGGTGGAAATTTGTGGATCCACGCAGATTCCAGACCTTTCCACCACAGAAAATTGAGGAAAATGTGTTTTTTTGGACAATTTTTTAGGTTTGCAAGGGATTCTGGGTACCAGAACCTGGTGAGAGCCAGTCAAGTCACCCCATCCTGGATTCCCCTGGGAGTCTAGTTTTAAAAAATGTATAGGTTTGCTAGGTTTCCATAGGTGCCGGCAGAGCTAGGGTTCAAAAACTATAGCTAGGCCCTTTACAAAAAAAGGGTCATTTTTCACTGTGAAAATGTGGTGTGTCCACATTGCGTTTTGGTCCGTTTCCTGTCGCGGGCACTAGGCCTACCCACACAAGTGAGGTACCATTTTTATCAGGAGACTTAGGGTAACACAAAATTGTAGAGCAACTGTTATTATCTATTGACTTTCGATGCATTTCTGCCTTCCAAATGAAAGACAATGTGTAAAAAGAAGTCATTTTGAAAAATGACCTATAATTCTCATGCTAGTATGGGTACTCCCAATTTCGATAATGTGCAAATATCTACTGTTTCTAAACTCTATATTTTGTTCCCATTTCAGAAATACATAGGTGTCTTTCATACCGATTTTTCCATGTATAAATTTTCCCAGAATAATTGCTATATACCTGGGACATAATAAAAAAACATTGCAAGACGCTGCTCAGTTATTGGCTCTGGGTTCGTCGGTTTCTTAGTGAACCTACAAGTCCTATATATCACCCCAACCAGAAAGGTCCAGTGGATGTAATGGTATATTGCTTTCAAATAACTGTCATAATTAGAAGAAGTTACAGGTGAAAACGTTGACACAAATGGCTGTTTTTTCAACTAATTTTCAATTTGTCCTATATTTAACTGTTTGTTTCTATAAAGAAAACTTGAAGGATCTACACAAATGACCCTTTGCTGAATTCAGAATTTGATCTACTTTTCAGAAATGTATGGCTTCCCACGATCCATTATTGCTTTCATACCCATTTCTACCATTAACTGGAAGGAGGTTGAAAGCACAAAAAATAGCAAAAATAGGCTATGTCCCAGAAAAATGCCAAAACTGTGTACAACATGTTGGTTTTCTGCCAAAAGTCTGCTTGTCCCTGAAAGCTGGGAAGATGTTGATTTCAGCACCACAACCCCTTTTTTGATGCCATTTGCAGGGAAAAAACCAGATGCTTTCATCTGTAGCCCTTTTTTCGCATTTTTCCCCAAAAAAACAACATTTTGCTGTATTTTGGCTAATTTCTGGGTCCCCTCCAGGGGAATCCACAAACCCTGGGTACCTTTAGAATCCCCATGATGTTGGAAAAAAAGGACGCAAATTTGGCATGGATACCCTATGTGGTCAAAAAGTTACAGGGGCCTAAGCGCAAACTACCCCAAATACCCAAAAAAAGGCTTAGCACAGGAGGGGAAAAGGCCTAGCAGCGAAGAGGTTAAAGCAGTGCAGAGGAAAAAATCAAATGATAATAACAGAACGTTATTATCATTTTATTTTTAGTATTGCAGTTGCCGCCAGGTCAGGGCAGGGCAGGGCTGGGCTCCGCACATCACAGGGAGGAGGAGTGGCTGCTGCTGCACCGAAAGTGTGCATGACTGTTTGGCCTGTGGTCTTGGGCCGGACAAAGAGTCATGCACACATTGCATGTTCTCCACCCAGGCCGTATTACAGCCTGGGTGGAGAACATGATCAGGCTTCCACTCCCTCTCTGAGTGCTGAACCACGGCGCTCAGACCAATCACGATGCTGCTATCAGCAGCATTGTGATTGGCTAGGGGAGTCTGAGTGCTGCGGAGGAGAGGCACCGGCTGGCAACCAGCAGGTAAGTTTTATTTTTTATTTATTTCCTATCCTCACACATTCCCCCGCCCCCGCCACTATTCTCTACCAGCCGCCACTGCCACCACTGCAAGGCACACCAGTCTTGGTCGGACACATGCCTGCAACGCAGACCAGCCGAAGTGGATGACCCCTCCAGGGGCCCGTTACAGATCTTAGAAAGGGCCAGCACCAGAGCAGCCTCATTATTCTCTTCACCGCATTGGCATCTCATCAAAGGGAAGCTATTGAAACCATTCCGCTACGCAATAGCAAAGGAAACAGGAGCAGGAGTGAAGAGGCATTTACACACTCGTGGAGAGCTCAGCTTGCTGCGGTCATCTTCTCTCCCTCCCTCCTAATTATTCGGTGTCCTCTAACGCAATATAATGTACTAGAATGAGAGCTGAGGAGCACATGAAAAACCATACAAATTGAGCCCAGAATGTTACATGCTTTGGCCAAACAACACTACTTGCATAGAATGTTCAATAACTGCACAATTACTGATTTTCCTCATCGCAGAATTCATAGAAATCATGCACTTAGTCAATCAGCAATTCAAACTTTTGTGCACTCAACCACACATTCACTCACTCTGTAATTGACACATGCACTTGACTTTTCTCATTTTGTGGCTGGACTGGAGTTCAGGTTATGCTGCCAACTTAATGGGTAAATGTCCAGGCATTTTATTTATCTCATGTTGCTCTCAATTGATCAAAATTATCATTGCGGCCAATAATGCATGCAACGGTCACATACTGGTCATTATATTCTAATACAAAACCTGAGTGAAGCGTACTCTGACACTAAGGGGCATATTATCAAGAAACGGCGTTAAAATTATCGCCGCTTTAGCGGCAGAAAACTGCCGATAATGGGCTTGATAATATGCCCTTGAGAATTCCAATAGAAGCCCATGTTCTGGTGTCAACATGGGCTTCTATTGGAATTCTCAAGGGCATATTATCAAGCCCATTATCGCCGCTTTAGCGGCAGTTTTCTGCCGCTAAAGTGGCGATAATTATAACGCTGTTCTTGATAATATGCCCCCAACTGCGCTCTGCATCATTAGCATAATGAAGCTGAGGGCACAAAGGTGAGACAAAGGCAGCATGCCACTTCTTCCTTTAACTACTTGCTACTATCCTGTGGAAAAATGCATTATATTTTAATGGGGTTATTTTAAAGAAAACATTGCAGCATCTGTTCTTTTTCCTTTTCTAGTCTCTCATTAGCTACCACTGTTACAGATGTCATTTTTCATGCTTAACTCCTGCAGTAAATTGTTGTTCAGGGATACATACATACATTCTGTTAGGACTTTAATTTTAATAGTTTTTCCTTTCGAACATTTTTATGGTAAAGTGAACAGACTTTGTACTGGTCCCTACAACAAAAAGTTGCATTTTTATTAGAAAAATCTATGGCCCAAATTCACAAATGCTTTGCTTCAGGTTTGTGTTTTTTTTCTAACGCAAAACCAAAACAATGGATTCAGGTGAGATTTACAATCCAATGCAAAAAGTGTAACCCAAATTAACATTTTACGTCAAGGGGTGTTCCATAGGTGCTACATGGGCTTTCCCATGCAACCACCCTTGGGGTTTGACGAAAATCCCTATCTACACACAACTGTAGACAGGGTATTGTGCTAAAACCCTGCGACTCCTTGAGACAGGTGTAATGAGGAGAATTGCTTGCATTTCTCCTTGTTGTTCCTACTTTACATGTGTGCTGCATCGCACAGCACATATGCAAAGTGGGCAAAGCTTTAAAGCATAGTTTTCATACTAGAAGCCATCACTTTAAGTACAAAACCTATGCTTTATAGAAAACAGACACCCTTACACTATGGCGAGGGTTGTCTGCATTCAAAGTATGTCTCTCCAAAGTGCACCAGCACAAGATGAAAGCAGAACAGCACCACATCTTACTGGAATTGTCGCTGTTCTGCACTCTCCAGTTCACACAACTCAGCAACTTTACTTGCTGCCCAGCATTGCATGACGTTGATAAAAACCTGAGCCCCAGTATATTTGCCACTTTGTCGTCAGTCCAGTGCCTGGTAAAGGTAAAACAAAAAATAAATAAATGAACGCAACAGCAAAGCAGAAAAAAACACCACCATCATGCTTCAATATATTCTATTGGAGGCAAGTAACCTTGGTCATCATTGTTCTGTTTGTCCCTCATTGATTTTATTTAAATGCTGATTTCTATTCTAAAGAAGAAAAAAAATGTCTACAATATTTCAAAGTAAAAAGGAATGTGGATTATCTTAGCCATAAACTTAATTTAAGTTTGTCCTATGCTTACAGCTTGTTTTATTGTGACTACGTGATGTAGGTGGATTTCAATGAACTCTCCTAGGTGGTGGCTCAAATAAAACACAAAAGGGGGCTGATATGTTACAGCGGGGCTACATGAATCCCTAAGGATGATGGCCCAGGAAAATAAAGAAAACCCATGCAGGTCAATATTCAAAATTCAAACCTTGAATTTAACAATCATTACAATAGAGGAAATGTTAGTTAACTGGGTAATCCAACATTTCATAATAAGCAAAAGTTTTCAACAAAAGGTTTACCTCCGAATAAATCAATAGCTAGAATCCAAAACATTCTAAGCACAGAATCAAACCATAGTCTGAATTGGGGACTGCTCATTAGAAAAGGCAAGAGCATTGTGGCACATCTCAAATAAGGCACATTTTATAGGTTTTCAGATAGTGGAAGATACACTTATTTATTCACTCAAGATACACTAATGAAATCAAATAATCACTATAACCAATATATTTTCATAAACATATGATGCATTAACTGCAACACTGCTAGAAACACCCTCTGAATACATAACTATTGCCAACCCTTAACCTAAAAACTAGAGAATGACCATTAATTTTTAATGTATTCAATACAATGGGCCCTTCAAAGTCATCTGCAGGAAACGTCCTTCATTTGTTGCAAGAGTGAGTACAGTAGGGAGATAGATTCGTCCAAAGCCATAAATAATTTACATTTTGTTTCAGCACAGCAACAGAGAGTAGAGTCCATTTCTGCTATTTTCTGGTAAAGAGAAAAAGGCACCAGCAGGCTCTTTAAACATGAAGAATAAAACAGCATTTGTTTCGTAATAGCAGAAGTGCAGCACACTCACATCAACTTGAGGCTTTAATATGCTATTTTAAACACACACAAATAGTCATTAATTTTAATTAATAATAATAAGTCTGCTATAATGATCCTCCATGAAGGTTTTTTAATTCATCACAAATCAAATACACTATCTACAATAAATCATTCACCTCTTTTTGTTTCTTCATCTTCGATCTTACCAATGCCTTCAATTCATCATATATTTTTGATATGATATTATCAATCTCAGTTTCCTCATTCTTCCTTTTTAAATCATCAGCTTCTATTCACAATCACATATCAATTTGTCCCTCAAACAAATAACTTCAAGACGTTTTACTTGCTAAATTGACCAATTAGACTAAGAATAATTATAATAAACCACCACCCACATCATCAAACCATTCACCAATACTTGCAATCCCCTTTCTAATAATGTTAAACTACGAATCAATCACTTCCTATGCACGAGTCTCTCTCAAAGTTTTATCTTCATGAGAAGCATTTGTTATGTTGTTAATATATTTATTATTTTGTACAATACTATCTGACATAATCGTGCATTGCTAGACCTTTATTACATGGCACACCCCACCTTCTTTTGCAAGCAAAATATCCAGAGCTATATGATTTTGGATAACCATTGATCAAATGGCAACCATTTCTTCAAAAATTTTAATTAACGCACCTGCAGTATTAGTAGTCAGTCGATTTATTAGTGTAGACAACTTTCTTATCCTCGCATCATTCAAAGCCACACGAATAGGAGGAATCAACACAACAAATATATCCGTAACCACTTGAGAAAATCCACATTTCACTCATTTAAGACATATTTCATTTTTCCATTCATCTCATCCACATGATACAATCTTTAAAAGACTAATGATAATGACAAGAACCCACTCAGATACTTGCAATAATAAACACAGCAGTTTTACCACAAGCATTATAAATGCCGCTAAGATATCATTACCTGGCATATAATTACTGCTAACTATGTAATTATGTCTACACTCACGCTTCCCAATCATTTCTGAAGTTTTCAATTTATCATGTTTCCCCACAATATACAAATACCTCCTTTGTTCTCCTGATTCATTCTAAACCTCAAATGCCTCTCTGAATTTCTTAAATGTCTCCTCAGCTTCTTCCTGTAATTTTATCTTATTCATTAGTACTGCTTTATGTTTGTTATATCATAATGTGTCAATTATTTTTGTTAAAAGAAGCCAAATTCTTAAATCCGGGCAACTTATGAAATGGCAATTCATAGTTTGTCTCAAATTCCACTAATAGATCGTGTCCCAATAAAAATGGACAAATAAACACTACAAGATACAACACAGTTCAAGGGAGGATGAAAGTAGGTAACCCCCTCTGAAACCGAAGTAGGTAGATAAGTACAAATATGGCAATAAGTTACATTCATAATTCTCTTATTTTTGGTAAACAGACTAACATAGGTTTCTCCCCTAAAATTTGCAACAGAAACATCTCTAGGATCTAGTCCACCATTTTTTCTAGCATTACCAGTATATAAATCATTTTTATCTTCAGAAGCATACCCAAGAGGAGGGTACAAGCTCACTAAAATGCCAATTAAAACAATAACAAAAGAAACAAGAAAACTATTTTTGAACTAGCTATAATATAATAACCATCTACTTTCTATGAAAAAAAGGCAGAAAATAAAGCTAAATTTCCAAGCCAGATGCAAAAATTTAAAAAATAAATTCTTCAAAAACCTTAGAAACGCTGATGGAATTATTTTCAGTTCTCAAAGTTAATCGATGTAACCAGGTGCAGGCATATAATTCAAAAGTTCCGTTTTTAAAGTTGAATAAAGACACAAAGCTGTCTTTAGCAGGATACCTAAAGTACAAAAGAAATCTTCAAAGCAGTTATCAACTATTAAATGTGGACATAAGGAAGCATCTCTACCCATTTTATAATTTATGAGAGTTATGCAGAATAAAAAATCAAAAGGCAAAATTCAAATCTTCTTCTCAGAGATTGATAAATTCTCTTTTATTACTCCATCAGGAAATTATTAAATGTAGATCAGCATCATTTTTGATTCATGTCTATTCATGGTGCTACTCCAACAAAAACCAATAGTGTTTCATATCAATGTTTCTTTCTTTCGGTTCAATCTTTGTCAAATATGCCTATTCAAGTGCTGCGTACTTCTTGTTTGGCACTGTCGCTCTTCTTGATCTGATTATATGCTTTTCTGAATCTGACTCAGACCTGTTACTATTTGCAAAGTTTTCCCCTCTTCTCTCATACCTTCAGACCTATCAGCTCGTACTAAGCTTCCACCATCATCCTCATTTTGTTCCACCTGTCCCATTTTCAACTTTGTCTGTGTCATGATTTGGACAACTTGCAGCTGGAACACCTTGAAATGTTCTCAAGCTTTTCTGAGTTTGATTTGACTTCTTTTTGTTTTTATTTTTGTTGTACTCTTTGCATGCTTTAAAGCTCTTATTCTCCCAACTCTGGATCCGCGTAGTGGATCTGTGAAATAGTGGTCTGTTTTATCACTTCTTCATCGGCAGAAATAGTCCAGGTGAAGGAAGCCAGAACAAGATAATCAGTAATCAGTAATCCTAGGAATTCTCATAGCTCGGCCCATTAAGTCAGTAGACTTGTTGGGTGTGCTCCTCAATCTTTACAACACAAAGGGTAAGGCATCTGGCCATTTCAACTTCATTGATGCACACACCTGTGCTAGCTGTGCTTTCAGGGTACAACTTGCCCTCTCCACAGTTCCTGATGCTTCTTGATGATATCTGCGATGGAATTTCAGCTCCATCTTCAATGCTGTTTAAAGAACACTCAGGACCTAATTCCTATATTTAGTTCCCCTATCTGATTCTAAAGAAGTTAGAAAACCAAATCTAGGGATCAATTCCAATACATATGGCCCTAAAAGCTTAGCTACAGTGAAAGCATCAATTCTCCTGGCTACGTAGGACTCAATACATCTATTGAATGGACAAACAGCCACTTAAATTTACCTCAGATCATTGCATGGGGCCATTTCAACAAAGTCTATTTGTAATTTTGTGAATGTACCTCCTACTCGTCCTCTGTGACTCATGGTCACTTTCATTTTTCTAACTATATTCACATGCTGACAAGTAATGCACCACTGACACAATGTATCTGTAATAGATTTGAAATGTGGATTAAACCAATATTTCTTAAAGATTGACAACATATCATCATGTCCCATAAGTATAGGCCAAATAAGGTACCATGCAATCTAAACCAACATGGAATCAAGCAATATTATCCTATTATCACGTGACAACAGGACTTCATTTTGTTCCTTTGAACATCCTGATTTTTTCCTTTTTTTCTTTTAATCCTCTAGCAACCTCTCTCTGAAATTCACTCAGTTCCTCGACTGATTGAGCAGACATAGACAAAACACGAAATTGATATTCCATTGTACATCCTGATGTTTCATTAGTCTCCAAAGTACCAGGTGCAAGAGAACAGTACTTCACAACTTCATCAGCAAAATTATTACCTGCTCAAACCATGTCATCTCCACTCTTTTATGTGGCACGTTTCACAGCCACAACTTTCTTTGGGAGTTGCAGAGCTTCTAACCAATCTAGAAATCATGACCAATTCATTTTAGGGGTGCCAGGCCATGTCAAGAAACCTCTTTGTGACCACAATTGTTCAAAATCATGGATCACTCCAAAACTATATCAACTATCTGTATAGATTGTAACTCTCAATTTAATGGCTAGGCAGCATGCACTTGTAATTGCAAATAATTCTGCTACTTATGCTGAAGTTAGATTACACAAATGTGATGCTTCCACAATTCTAAGTTATTGTGCAGCCTGAAAATGTTGCCTGAAGAGTTCCATAATGGTCTCTCAGTCAAGAACCATCAAATAAAAATAAAATAAAATCAGCCAATTCAAGTGGTAGATCTTCGCCACCACCATCACCGACTTCATCGCACCCCACGCCATCGCATCAATGAACTACATACTCATTGGAGACCTCAACTTCCACCTCGATAACCCCAGCAACCCCCAACTCCAACATCCTTCGTGACAACCTCGCCAACATCGGACTCAACCAACTCGTCAACACACCGACACACAGAGCAGGACACACCCTCGACTCCATCTTCGCTGCAGGAAACAGCGTCCACTTCAGCCACACAACGCAACCACCATGGACTGACCACCTCTGCATTCACTTCACTTTCGATAAACCCAAGGCACCTAAACCAGCCCCCTGCCCGCCACAAAGGAACTGGAGCAAGGTCACCGACGAGCAACTGAACTCCACCCTCTCCCGAGACAACCACACCTGGGCATCCGACGCAAACACTGCAGCCAGAGAACTCCACACTTGGATCTCCAACTGGCAGACAAGCTCGCCCGCTACGCAAACCCGGAAAACAACGCCCAAGAAAAGCCGCCTGGTTCAACACCGACCTCCAAGAAGCCAGGCGCACCTTCCAGACATCTGGAAAAGAACTGGAGGAACACCAAGACAACTGATAACTACTCCACCTACAAGGATGCCATGATGGACTACCACAACCAAATCAGAACAACCAAAAGGAACTTCATTCACAACAAAATCCTCACCAACTCCACCAACTCCAAAGAACTCTTCAATGTCATTCAGGAATTCACCAACCCACGCAGCGAAGCCACAGACATCACCCCGTCCCAAGACCTCTGCGACAAGCTAGGAACCTACTTCCACCACAAGATCAGAACTCTCTACAACAACTTCATCGACCACCCACAAGACTCCTCAGCCAGCCCCCCGCCTCCCCAAGGCACCAACCAGCCCACCATCTCCAACTGGACACCAATCATGACCGAGGACACCTCCACAGCCATGAAAGGCATCCACTCGGGGGCCCCCACCGACCCCTGCCCCCCGCACATCTACCACAGAGCCGCAGACACCATCGCACCCCAACTGCAACACACCATCAACACCACCTTCAAAACAGGCACCTTCCCAGACGACTGGAAGTGCGCCAAAGTCAGGCCCCTGCTCAAGAAGCCCACGGCCGACCCCACTGACCTCAAAAACTACCGGCCAATCTCGCTTCTCCCCTTCGCAGCCAAAGTGGCAGAGAAAACAGTCAACAGGGAACTGACACGATTCATCAAAGAGCACGCCGTCCTCGACCCATCCCAATCCGGATTCAGAAGCAACCATAGCACCGAGACCGCCCTACTCACCGCCACAGATGACATCCACACCCTCCTGGACCAAGGCCACTCCACAGCCCTCATCCTCCTTGACCTGTCTGCAGCCTTCAACACCATCTCTCACCGCACACTAGCTGCCAGACTACATGACGCCGGCATACAAGGAACTGCCCTAGACTGGATCCGCTCATTCCTCACCGGAAGAAGCCAAAGGATCAGACTACTGCCCTTCCTCTCCACCCCCACGGAAATCACCTGCGGAGTCCCACAGGGATTATCTCTGAGCCTGACCCTCTTCAACATCTACATGGCCCCCCTCGCATACATCGTCCGACAACACGGCCTTAACATCGTATCCTACGCCTAAGACACCCAGCTCATCCTCTCCCTCACCAAAGACCCCAACACCACAAAACTCAACTTCCAGAGAGGAATGCAAGAAGTCGCAGTCTGGATGACCAACAGCTGCCTGAAACTCAACGCCGAGAAGACAGAAGTCCTCGTAACCACCCCTTCAACATGGGACAACACCTGGTGGCCCATCGCCCTCGGAAGCCCCCCACCCCCTCAGACCACGCCAAAAACCTCAGCATCGTACTCGATTCATCACTCACCATGAACCGACAGGTCGACGCCATCACCTCCAGCTGCTTCAACACCCTCCACATCCTCCGCAAGACCTTCAAATGGATCCCCCCAAGTTGAGGAAAACAGTCACCCACGCTCTCATCACCAGCAGACTGGACTATGGCAACGCACTCTACGACGGCATCAACAAGTCCCTACTCTGCAAACTCCAAACCATACAGAACATCGCGGCCAGACTCGTCCTCGGCATCCCCCGGCACGAACACATCAGCCCACACCTGAGACTCCACTGGCTCCCCATGGAGAAGAGAGTCACCTTCAAAATCCTCACTCACGCATACAAATGCCTACACAACAGCGGACCCAAATACCTCAACGACAGAATAAACTTCCACGTACCCAAAAGAAACCTGCGATCGGCCAACCTCGCACTGGCTGAAACCCAGCGCATCCACAGAGCCATAGCAGGCGGAAGATCGTTCTCACACATTGCTGCCAAGACCTGGAATGAGCTTCCGGCAGACATCAGACACGCTCCCTCCCTGAACACCTTCAAGAAGACCCTCAAGACCTGCCTCTTCGGCTGAATCTTGAATAACTGGTCTTGGTTCGGTATGCATTTTTGTCACATCAATACAATCATGGTCAGTTTAATCAATTTTGTTCTCAGCTTCCCCCACTGGCAATAGCATTAGTATTTCAGGATCCAAGATGTTGCAGCATTAGATCAAAATGTTCATATTTAGTCAGTGTGTGAGATGTTGAACAGAAGGGCAATGTCTCAACTGAATGAGGAACCAGCACAATCAATTAGTGCCCCATCACAATCATCTCACTGAGCACAATTCCCAATGCTTTCCATGCATCCCGGGAGCCTGGGGGCCATTGTATCTAGCATTCCTAGAGCAGGGGCGCTACACAAAATGTGTATAAGCTCCAGGAAGGCTTGCAAACTTTAATTGTCCCAAGGCACCAAGCCCCTTACATCTCTGTGAGTCAGCCTCTGTAAAGACTTTGCAATCAGGGAAATGTTTAGAATCCACGTAGCACAGTAGCCAACAATCTCTAGACATATCCTTACTTCTATCTGTGTTGTTAGGCAGATTAATGATTCTAATTGCAGACACATGTTATTTGGGCACCTTCCTTACTCCCTCCTCAATTCGGGGTTCCAAATAAATCACTTCTTCATGGCAATACTGTAATTTTGCAGGCAACACTTTATGTCCATTTTTAGCTAGGTGGTTTAGCAAGCAATTGTGTCAAGTTTACAAGCCTCTTTCACTTTGACTGTGACCAACATGTCATCAATAGACTGAAACTAGCACGGAGTCACAAGGCAAACGTTGACTTTGCAAGTTGTTTTTCAGGATTTGAGAGAAAGATTGAAGGACATTCTCTATAGACTTGTGAGATCCTACACCAAATCAAAATCTTATTGTGGAGTCTGTTTTTTTGATGCATTGTTTACCAAAGTTTTTATTATTTGTTAATGTTTTACTTTGTAAATAGTTCCCACTGGGGTATTGAAGCTTCAATGTTTTCTTTACAGAATAGGTGGGGGCATGGTGTTAGCACAGCAGATCTTTGATTAAGAACAATTATTGGGGCAAAAAATTAGAAAGTGTCCTACGCATATCAGACGAAGAGGTATTTCAGTCATTTTCTTTTTTTATAAATATTTTTATTAGTTTTTGTATATTCAGATCAATTGTGGTTTGTTCATTATGGAAAACAAGTAAGTTGAACATTTGACATTTGTAAATATCAACATTCACTGTCTGACAAAATGTTAGTGAAAGTTCATAAGATTACACATGCCTTATGATAAATTCTTTCCTAGTATCACACGCAAAGTTATAGAGAACATTTAGGAGGAAATTATTATCTCCTTACAGTTTCTGAGATCTTCAAGTAGCATACCAGCTCTACATACAACATACCATAACATCTTATATCCAATAAAGCTTCAACATTGAAGGCAAATAACTTATTCAAGTGAGGAAAAGGTTCCAGATACTCTAGATTATTGTGAGGTGGTCATTAATCTTGTAAATCAGCTGTTCATATGAAGTCATTGCAGCCATGGTCTTACGCCATTCATGCAATGTCATGCTTACATAGATTTCCAGTGATGAACAATACACAACTTAGCAGTGGCTTGTGCTGTCACTATCCAGCTATGTTTGTATGTTGTTATCCTTATCATACGTTTGGGTCCTGAAGTATGATTAGTTCCACAGTTGGTGCAAGGTTCATGCCACTAGTGGTGGTCAATTTCTCCCATACTTGTGACCAGTTTTCCTGAAGTTCACTATATGACCATACAATGTGGAACATGTTGCTGCATGATTCTTTACATCTCCAACATGTATTGGACTATGCACATTTTGACTTGAAAAGCTTGTAGGGAGACCAGTGGCAATTATTTAAGATCTTGAATCAACTGAATTTTAGTTTAGCCTCTCGAAACCTTCTATCATGGTCATTGAGTAGGTCTTTTTTTAGTATTTATATTGAACCAATAAAATATAAGTTTTGATATTCTATTTGATATATCAGTATTTGTCGGTTCTTCTCATATATATGGGTTGTCATTTTATCAATTGTATCAAGTTACTTTTGAAATTGTGTTGCCTAAGTCTTTACATTGCATTGTTTAAGCCATGCCTTAAGGAACTGCACCCTTGCGCAGGGGGCCTCTGTCTTTACACTATATTTCCCGCAGCCTGTGTGCGTGGGGCTAGTTTCCTGATAGGTAATTGTTTTCTTTTGTTTATTAACTTGACTGTTGCATCTAACCACAAGGCAGTTCAAATGTTTTTGTGTTTTCAGTGGGTTCTCTACTAATTCTTCTCTTGACGATTCAAGGAATTAATTATTCTTCATATAATTCACTGTAGGTACACATGTTTAATATTCTTTATTAATTTAGTTTATTCTTTTTCCTCTTTTTTATAATTTATCATAATGGAAGCAATAGAAACATTTGGTTGGTTGGTTGGTTAATAACTTTATTCGATCTTAGTTGATAAGGTCATAAAAGTATACAGATCATACATTATTCAAATTTAAAAAATAAAAAAAAGACAATATATCACAAGCAGCATAGTAAAAGTTCACGAAAGTGTACAAACAATAAAAAACCAGATAGGAACCATTTAAAATAGTAATACCATCCATTACATTTTTCAAACTGAATTATCAGTAAAGTGCATAGCGCTTAAAGTGCTCACAGTGCCTCTTATGAACAATACCATTAAATTAATAAAATACATTGCAATAACGAGTATCTAAAATCTAAAAATATTTTGAATACTTATCAAGATAGACTCCACCCAGACAATTATTTTAAAGTGCTAATTAGTGCAGTTTGGAATTTTGGGCAGTCTAATACCTCACTAACCTCCTTTTTGATAAAGCCGAACATAAGTACGATGCTACACAGTAGTTGACATATGAATTGGGGAGCATTTGGAGGAAAAACAGGGCAGGTCGGCATTGTATAAAATGATATTTTAGCAACAGCGGGCAAATATACTTATTCCGAATACATGAATAAAATTTGCAAAAAAATAGCAGATGTAAGTTCGATTGTGTAGATATTTTATCACAGGGACAAGCTGAAAGTTCATTTACTGAATAGGTCCCTGACGGATAACCTAACAAACAGGGAATAAAATGTAATCTAAACCTTAGCAATATAAATCTATGTCGGGGATTTGTTACAGATGTCAAATATGAATTCATTTCTCCTATAATACACGGAAGGGTTAAATATAGTGCTACTGTAGGTTTAACCCCATTTAGGTTATCTCTTTCCTTTTCTCTAAGTTCTTTAGCACGTGCTTTAATTACGCTTTTTGGTGTACCCCTACAGGCAGATGGATCTAAGTACAAGGTCTCTAAACCCAACTTCGTCAATGTGTTTTTAACATAACACAGCCAAGGGACTCGATTTGCTTTATCAAGCTGTATACAATCTTGGATGATGCCTTGGGTAAGCCCCACTGTATCTCTCTTCCAAATCGAATGCCAAAGTAAAACTGGGGCTAAGAATGTCAGATCAGAAATGAAAGGGACTTGTAATTCCTGGTGCACAATATAGTTAGAGCACCCTTTGGGGATAGCAAATAACTTTTTAAAGAACATATCTTCCTTTTTTTGTAGTGAATCAGTATTAGCTACACCCCAAATGCCTGCGCCATATGTAGCAGAAGTAACAGCTCTGGCGCCATACATTTTTTTAATTGGTTCTACAGGCTTAGTGCCCAGTTTTCTTGTAAAAGAACGGATAGCCATAGCGTTTTTTTCCAAGGCATTACATCTGTTCGCAACCATGTCCTTCCAGGTCCCTTCACTATTAAAAAGTACTCCTAGATATAAAAAAGTTTTAGTTATTTCAATTTTTCGTGAGGCAATATAAAAAGTTGGTAGTTTCCTTGGCTGTTTCCCCACTACTAAAACAAATGTTTTAGTTTCATTTACTTGTAAATCTAGACCCAACATATAAGATACATAATTATTTATTAGTTTTTGTAAGGCTATGCCAGTTCTTGCCACCAGAACGGCGTCATCTGCATAAAGTAGTATGGGTAGCTGTTTTTTATTTACTCTAGGTACATCGGTAACATCCGCATTTACTGCTGACTCTACCCCATTTGTATACATAGAGAATAAAAAGGGGGCTAAGACACAGCCTTGCCTAACTCCCCGATGAATTGGGAAGGCCCTTGTGCATTCTCCCTGGGATCCATATCTTACACGAGCTGTGGACTGGGAATATAACTGTCTAATGAAGGAAATAATATTTTCCTCCACACCCATTTCTTTTAAAATAAACCATAAATTCCAGTGTGAAACTGAATCAAATGCGGCAGAGAGATCCATAAACGCCATAAATATGTTCCCCTCTTTTACATTGGTATATTTTGCCGCAATTAGGTTTAAATTTAGACACTGATCTAATGTCCCCATCCCTTTTTTAAAACCATATTGAGTAGAAATTAAGATATTTTTGTCTGCTGCCCATTCCTCAATTCTGTTTAAAACAAGACGGCCCATAAGTTTACAGGTGCCGTCTATAAGTGAAATCGGTCGATAATTCTTTGGCAATGCTTTATCTCCTTTTTTTAAAATTGGTACAATTACCGTCGTTTTCCACGAGGCCGGTATTGGACCTTTTGCGATAGCATTTAAAACATTAGTTAAAAATGGAATCCAGAGTTCTAATGGTTCAAAGAAAAAATCAATCGGAGCGCCATCGGGACCCGGAGCCTTGGCACTGCTACACTGTTTTAATCCCTTTTCCACCTCTATCATTGAAAAAATGATCGGTGTATCTGTTTTAGAGCTAGAAGAGTACTCATCATTCGGATATACCGAATCAAATATTGCAGTATAGTGGTCCACCCAGGCTTCCTCTCCCACATGCGTACTTATAGAGGGATCTGAGTCTTCACACAAGAATGGGGAATTAACTATCCCCCAAAACTCTTTAGAACTTTTTAGGAAGGAAGCTGTCCGCAGTTTTTCCCATGCCTCTTCTTTTAGAGCCGCTAATCTCACCTGTCTGCATTTTTTATATTCGCCTCGTAAAAGGCTCACCAAAACTTTATTTCTTGGCTTTTCCTTTAATGCATTAAGGAGTCTACTCAAAGATTTTGTGCTGGTCCTATCAAACCAGCGTGGAGCTTTTCCTACGCTTGCCTTGAAGTTAGATTTTAAATTATTTTCCACCACATTTAACAGAGTAGCAAAAGCTTTCACTATACCTTGTGGATCTCCCTGCAAAGCAAGGCATGTATCAATTTCTTCTTGGGTATGACAAATTACTTTAGGGATTAGTGTAGCTTTGTTTATTTTTGCCCATTTAAGCACTATACCATTTTTCCTAGCTATACTTGGTGCCAAGACTTTTTAATATTGCTACTAAAACAGCCCTTCCATTCCAATGTAAAAGTCAGAGCGACGTGATCACTAAAATTTGAAACAAAGGTTCCTACCTGATATAAAAATTTCTTAAAAGCAGTTTCCACTACAAGGTAGTCAAGCGTTGATCCATTTCTAGGATCCCCGAAAGTTTTTACCAAAGTACCAGTTTCTTCCTCTGCAGGGTTACAAATCTCCAGGTTCCTAGTAACCATGAGCCTATTTATTTCCTCCCCATATTCGTGATGTATAAAATGATATGGTGTAACCCGGTCCTCACCAACTATTCCACAAACTGGCCTTAGAATTTTTGGGCAGCTGTGGCAATTAAAGTCACCCACCCATAGTATGTGCAAATGTTTACGGTGGCTGCCTATAGCTTTTTCTATTTCATTTTCAAGAGAACGGATTACATCTGACATGTTGCCTTCAAAAAGATTATTATAAAAATTTACTAATAAAACATCTGCTTGACAATCCCCACTAAAGACTAATAGGTGATAATACGGTGACAGCACATTTAAATCAATTATTTTTATAGCTAAAGTGTTCTTTATCAGCGTTATTATACCACCTCTCGCTCTTCCAGACCGAGATGGAATTGCGGGGGTGTGGAATGTACGGAACCCATCATAAGACACAGTACCCACCTCCCATGTTTCCTGGAGGCACACTAAGTCATATCCATTTAATATTGATAGCCAATCTTCATTATCCTTCTTAGATCTGAGCCCCGCTATATTCCAAACCAATGCTTTTATATTATCCCTTTCTTCAACCTGTGAGTGACCTACTCTAGTGCAGGTTATCTCCTGAAGTGTCATAGGGCACACAATTTAGTTTATTCTTTTTCCTCTTTTTTATAATTTATCATAATGGAAGCAATACAAACATTTGGATTTACCGATGAGCAATATGCTTTGCTAGTAGGAAATCAATCTACTTTCAATAATCAGACACACAGTAGCGATTTGGCTAATCATGACGACTTTAATACATTATTCCAACTCAAGAAAAAGATCCGTAGAATAGAGTTACATGGTCAATTCATGTTGGAATATTTAAAAGCAGGTATTATCCCTCAAGGACTTAGGGTACGTAACATCCCGGGTCTCTTTGTCCAAATACGAGCCTTCCTTGAAAAATGGTCCCTTATAGCAAATCGCTGCTCTCGGGATCTAATGATTTTAATAATTGAGACAGTCAAAGAACTTGTACAAACATTGTTATTGGAGCTTACAGCCCTAGAGGATAAGATTAAACAAGGTGATGTTTTAGAAAGTGCTAAGAAGAAATTAGAGGATATAGATAGGGAGGTGACATCATACTCTGATTATCTAATTAAAAGAAAAACTGAAAAATTAAAGAAGGACATTAGGTTTACCACCAAGGAGAAAACTTACCCCTATCTACATGAGCATTTCTATAAACATGGAGAGTATTCAGATGGAGAGTCAGGTCCATATCCAAGACCCACTAGAAAGGTTACCACTTTTTCTGATACTTCAGGATCTGATAATGATGATGGCCCTCATCATTCCAACTTTGAAGGTGCCAGAGGTACATATTCAGGAAATCAATCATCTGGGCAGCCTTTTTTAGGACAGCGACAAGCACGACAAGGCACTTGGAGGTCGAAATATCAACCCAGATTTCACGATACTTTCAATCGGGGAAATTACCAGCAGAGCAACCAACAATACCTAGTTACACGGAATGCTCAGTATTGGAGGCCGTAAAAGAAATACCTCTATTTAATCTATCTAAAACACCTTTACAAGATTCCACGGTTGCACTTTTATCTAAAGGCCTCACCTTTGTACCGTACACTGGTATCAATGTTTTTGAGTTATATCAAGACATAACAGCATTTTTTCGCAAAATACGTTTAAAGAAATATTTTTCCAATAGAGAAGAACAGAATCAAGACACAGATGACAGTTTGGCAAACCGCTCGGGACTACGTCCGATATCTACCTTCACCCCGAATTTGGACTCAGCAGGTCCTGAAGTACAGATATTTGAGAATGCGGTTTTGAAAAGTTTAAAAACATCTCTAAAACATAATTTCAATTCTGTGATTAATTTGAATCAGGATGAATTGCAAGCATTGATTGCTCTCCGAAACAATACTGAATTAACTATAAAAAATTGTGACAAAGGAGGTGGCATAGTGGTTTTAGACACTGATCAATATATTCAAACTATGCAAGTCCTTTTAAATGACACTAATTTTTATCTACCTGTCAATACTGATCCCACATCTAGAGTCCAAAGGAAGATCTGTACTCTAACTAAGAGAGCGTTGGAATCTGGCACCATTTGCCATAGGGAATTTGAATTCCTCAATATAGAACATCCTAAAATGGCGGCAATCTATGGTGTGCCCAAGATACACAAAAATAGTTTAGATCCTCCGTATCGCCCAATTGTAACTACCATAGGCTCAGTCACCGAGCCCATTTCTAAATACATAGATCGCATTTTATGCCCTCATGTATCTAGAATTACATCGTATGTTAAAGATACCAAATCAATGATACAAATGGTGGAAGGATTACCTTTTAATGGATCAAGAGAGACATTGGTCACCATGGACGTTGAGTCCCTTTACAGCAATATACCGCAGGAAGGGGCTCTCATAGCAGTACATTGGTTTATAGAGCAATTTCAAATTGACTGCAGTCCTGAGTTTATTAATTCCATCTTGAAAATAGTCTTGGAAGAGAATACTTTTGATTTCAATGGTAACTTATACCGGCAAATAAAGGGAGTCAGCATGGGGGCGTCTTGCGCTCCCACTGTAGCAAATATATATATATGGCTTACTTTGAAAGTACACATATATATAATGAGATAGCCCCCTTTTACGAGTCCATTAAAAACTGGGCTCGTTATATAGATGACATATTTTTCATCTGGATAACTGAATCTAGTGAATTATCTGAATTTCTGATATGGATCAACCTCTGTGACTGTAATTTAAAATTCACTGCCCATACCAGCCAGAGTCACATAGAATTTCTAGATATTGAAATTAAGGAACAAGATCATTTTCTCGCAGTGGATCTATATGTTAAACCTACTGCGAGAAATACCTTATTACATTTCACAAGTTTTCACCCCAGTAAACAAAAAGAAAGTATCCCCTTTGGTCAGTTTCTCCGTTTACGGAGAAACTGTACCAATATTACAGACTATAATATTAGACCAGAAATGATGAAATCTAAATTCATGGTAGGTGGCTATCCAAAGAGATTGATACGAGAAGCGTATAAGCATGCTAGATTTTATGACAGGGACCATTTACTTGGTAATCATCCTCCCAAATCCGCACCGAAGCTAGTATGTGTCACCCGACACTCAGCAGCCAATGAGAAAGTGCGACAAGCAATATGTGCTCATTGGAATATCTTGAACACAATTTCAGAGGGTGATGATATATTGCCGCGCCCAATGTTTCCTCACAGGCGAAATAAAAACCTTAAAGACCAAATTGTACATTCGCGCATGGTCAAGAAAAACTGCCGGTACAAATGACGCTAGATAATATGACTCCACTATTGGGCAACAACAAGTGTACCCAATGCAAAGCCTGCGATACTGCAATAATCACAAAGAAATTCATGTATAATTCGCGTACAATTACACTGAAATCGTTTACCAATTGTAAATCTAAAAATATTATCTATCTTTTGCTATGCCCCTGCAAAATGGGATATGTAGGGGAAACATCAAGAACTTTAGCAACTCGGTTGACTGAACATCGTTCAGCCATCTGTACAAAGAAGATCAATGCACCTTTAGTCAAACATTACCTTGAAGTTGGACATGGCCATGAACAAATTGATTGGCTTATCCTGGAAGAAAAGAAAGAAAAAAAAAATCACTAATAAGATAGGCAGAGATTCTGATGAAATCAGGAAAAGAAGGGAGGTGTTTTGGATATTCACTTTGGACACATTCTCACAAGGCCTTAACCAGGAAATTCCGTGGGAACAGGCAATACGATTCAACACCGGCTAATCCCCCCTTTTTCCTGATAGGTTATAACTACTGATCGTCTTTACAACTGCTGGCCCTTCAATAGAGGAAATGTGTGCACATTTACAATTTCGGTAGCTGATTTATATTCAATTTGATTTAGTAGTTGTCTTTAATGCGAGCTTCGTGTTGGTCACACATTAGTGTATATATTTCTGTGTATTTCTCTCTTCATTGGATATTTGGCAACTAACTGCTGACAACAATTATATTACGTACATAGCAAGGTTTATGGCTATAATGTGAATTCGAAGGTATTGCTTCTACAGACATCCTTCAAGTAGTCATCTATTTTTCATAGTTTTAAGCTAACCGTCACTAATTCAAGTAAGCATTCTATCTCTAGTAGAGTTTTCATGGTCTTGTTGCGTCCATCTATTACCATTGGTTCGATATATCTCTTATTGGCCTCTGTTTTTAATATAGCATGAGATACATGCGACTCTAAGTAAGCGTCCTTATTACAGCAGATTATCTATGCTTTAAACTGCTGAGGTGTGATTTTTCAATTAGATTTAATGTATTTTCATTTAGGACCCAGTCCCAGTACTTAACGTCCATATATACAATTCTAAAATATTTTTCCTATGCGACATAGTTGCGAGTGTCTGAGTGTGACCCATTTACGAGTTAATAAAACTTTGGTTGGTCACAACCGCCTCCCTATTGGACAATTCAAAGCACGTGATCGGCTCTCCCTCTATATAATGCGGAAATGAAATCGTTGCCGGTTAGCTTGCACGCTGCGATTACGGCGTGCCGAGGAATCCAAGATCCGGACACTCGATATCATAAAATAAGTAAGTCACGCTAGCAGCCCTAATCCTGGAAGTCTATTCGGATCTCTGAGTTCGTCTTAGCGAAAGTTGACGCTGAATTCTGCTTTTTCATGAATCCATGCCTTGTATATGCAATTTATGTTACCTTCACCAGCAGTTTGATTGTATTTAGAGGCCAGTGGGTGGCTGCCCGATATAATGTTCTCGAGCGTTTTTGTTGAATCACTTTTGTGAATGTATTCAATAGTTCGATTATATTTATATGTGTTTTGGTGGCCGAGTTACACTACACCTATGAGCAATTTTAGCTGGAATTGTTCATGTGAATTAGCTTTAATTCTTTTTTCTATATAACGGCCATATGCAACAACTTGACCATATTTAATTCTAATAGTCAAAGAAACTTTCACTTTGTTCATATTGATATGAACACATCAGTCATCGTTCTGCACTTTTTGTGCATTCAGTGTAGGTGCAAGGATAACCTATGGTTTTATATATTCATGGCTAAATGTACACTATTTATACATATCCTTAAACCATGGGTTTTACTGATTTATTCTCTTGATTCTATAGATTTCACTGTCTTGTGAACTGAAATAACAATTGAGATGTAAGTATGTCTCACTCATTTCTATCACCTTCAGGTTGTAAGGTGTTTTTCTTTGAAGATTGTTATTATGTAGCTACTCTAATAGTAACTTCATTTCTTTTTTACTGTAGTTAGTAACTTATGGACGTCAACATCTTAAGCCTTGGCAGATGAGCACTATCCTTTTCTTAAATTAGAATCTCATGATTTAAAGGTAACTTTTGTCTTACGTTTGTCACGTATTGTTCAAAATTGAAGGTAGCCATCTAGTTGTTATTCTGACGCAATTCATTATTTCTTTATCATAGCATTGAATTGCAGTTAGCTACCAGAAGTTAGCGCATCCAGTTTGGGTGCATCTGCCCTATATCATTCTTATTATCTTGAAAACGCATAGTTTAAAGGTAATTGTATTCTTTTTCCTATATCAGATATCATATTTTTTACTATATATTATATATTTATAAAGATGCTGTTTTAATACTATCTTTGCAGCATCTTTTGAGTGTATCCTGATACAACGAATAATTCTACGTCCAACAGAATCCATTGATTTTCTTTTGGTTGCTGTTGTTTTTCGTTTAAGGTTATTTATAGCTTTGACATATTTTATATGGTTTTATTTTGGGTCACTAATTGTATCACATTAGCATGTTAAGTTGATCACAGGGTGATGCATTAACGCTATGGTGGTTTGGCTTGCTATACAGGGACCCTTTTTACCCTATCACAAGTGTCTACTTCAGGATTCTCTAGGTATAACTTTCATCTATTTTATAGTTTATCTTCCTAAGTTTCTCATTTTCACTGCCTTGTAAGTAATTTATCAACTGTATGGTTAGATGACAACAATTGGTTATCTTTGCACGCCCTCCTGGCGGCAATTAGTACTTATTATAGTAAGAACCGATTATATGATATGTATCTTCTTTTCAGATTCCATCAGAAAATTTGTGGCTCTTTTTCCTGACGAATGCACTGTCTTGTGCCGAAACGCGCGTAGAACAGAACAATCTACTACCGTCCTGCCACATTTGTTTCTCTTAATTATATATCAATTGTGATTATTTTCTTTGTCATAAAATTATTGTTTTTATGGTGTTTTGATTATGTTCATGGTATGAATGTTGATACGAATGGAGTAGCATGATTGGGTCTTTTTTTAGTATTTATATTGAACCAATAAAATATAAGTTTTGATATTCTATTTGATATATCAATATTTGTTGGTTCTTCTCATATATATGGGTTGTCATTTTATCAATTGTATCAAGTTACTTTTGAAATTGTGTTGCCTTAAGTCTTTACATTGCATTGTTTAAGCCCTGCCTTAAGGAACTGCACCCTTGCGCAGGGGTCCTCTGTCTTTACACTACATTGAGTAGTTTAGCCCATCCTTTTTCCATGGTGGGATGTTGCAAATGAGGTTGACATTTCAATAAAAGTTAAGATGCCGTAGGTTTAGAGTACAGTTCTGAGATAAGCATTGCGTATAGTCCTGAGTTTAAGTTCTTGTAGGCTCCCCAAGTACAGAGATTTGTTGAAATCATGGAGGGTACAAACTTTTCTGTAATTTGTCGCATATTTCCAGCAGGGGCTTTTTGGTGCCTTCATTAAAAATGTGTGAAAGCTGGGTTATACCTGCCCTTTGCCATATTTGCCATGTGAATGTATGACCAGCTGTCTGAATTTCGATATTATCTCATAGTGGCGCCTGTGGGTGAAGATGTGGATCTTGTCCCAGGATCCAGTGTGCCTGCTTCCAGGCTTTGATAGTGTTTGCCAGTGTTGCCAGCATAGAAACTCTGTGGGACTGTGAGCCCTCTACTGATAGCATTTTTAAGTCGTAACCAGTCAGGAGTTTCCATATCAGGATTGAATTGATAAGCCATTTGTGAGAAAGTTTGCAACAAATGATACATGGAGATATTTGGAAGATGAAGTCCTCCGGATGTTGTGACAGCACAGAGCTTAGTGATGGTTATTCGAGGTCTAGCACATTGATATATGTAGTTCTTTATCAATGTATCTATTTGTTGAAGCCATGCAAGAGGGACCGGCAATGGAAGCTTGCCTAGTCTGTAATTGTATCTAGGTACTACTACCATCTTTATCATTTGGACCATGAGGATGACCCCTCGGATTCTCACTTTCAAAAGCTTAATACTGAGAGATCTACAACTACTGAGAGTTGAGGGTAACTTTATACTTTTCAATATATCGCTCCGTAGATAGAATATGTACTGCATGCTTACCCGAGGAGATATCACTTAGTAATTAACCAGTAGAAAGTGCTCCACTTGGGTAGATATTTTGTGCAAAACTGTGGACTCTTTTTGGATAATGGGACCAGCGTGGTTCTGTTGTGGCCAAATCACTGACACAGCCACTGACGTACCCACACAGACACTTAGACACTCACTCATCCACGTAGGCACTCACATACCCACATACAGACCCAGTCAGACATTAACTCACAGACCAACTCAGACACTCCCATACCCACTCACAGAACCATTCACACACCCCTCATAGACCTACTCACAGACCTACTAAGACACTCTCAAACGCACTCAAAGACCCACTCAGACACTCATGCAACCACTCACAGATACACTCAGACACTCTCACACCCACTCACAAACCCACTCAGCACTCATGCACCCACTCACAGAACCACTCAGACAGTCATGGACCTACTCAGAGACTCATACAAACACTCACAGACCAACTCAGAGATTCACACACCCACTCACAAACCAACTCAGAGATTCACACACCCACTCACAGACCCCTTAGACACTCATGCACTGACTCACAGACTGACTCACACACTCATGGAGTCACTCACAAACCCACTCAGACACTTTCACACCCACTCACAGACCCACTCATGCACCCACTCAGACACTGACTCAACCACTGACACACCCATTGAGACACTGACACACTCACTCACACACCCACTCCTAAAGGTTACAGGTAACATGTAGGAAATAAAACTAAAAAAATGTAGAATTTCACTTAAAAAAACAAACGTTACAGGGACGTTAAAGTTAGGAAATAACATAAAAAAAACATAGGAATTCACAAAAAAAAAAAAAAAAGATTACAGGGACGTTATAGTTCGGCTCAGATTTCACCCCACAATGCACTGCTTATGACCTCACCTATTACATCACTCAAGGCATGGTCAGTGACATCACTTATGACTTCTCAAATGAAGTCATTGATTTTTTTTTTTAAATATCTGTTTTATTGGCATTTATAAAAATAACATTATCACATTCAATACAGTTTCATATCCACAGCAAGAGTATCATCCTTAAAACATTTTCTAACAGTTCTCTCACTTTCACAGTATTTATAGACCACTGAGTCAAGATATTATTTCTCTACATCATTGAGACCATAATTATTTTTTCCAGTGTGATCATTGCCTCTGGCTCTATGGTAATGATACATTAAACCCTCGCTATGGCAAAGTGCGTGATAGGGAGTGGTTGGATATGTTATCAACACTATCCATCACAGATATACATGTATTTAGAGTGTATACATGACTGCCATGCAGTAACTCAGAAAATGAAAAGGAGGAAAGGAAAAACAAAGAGGAAAAAAAAGAGAAAGGAAAACCAGCTCAGTGCGTCCACAAACTTGGTGCACAATTAACAACTGTAAAACTACCAGGGGCCTTCGGTCAATATCCTTGTCAAAGGCAATGTGATTGGCGCTACTATTGGGTTGGGGGCCTCCAGAGGGAGGGGGAAAGAAAGAAAAGGGGAACGCCAAGAGAGCCCCAAACTAACAGAGGCAGTGACCAGCACCAGACATATCCAGGGAGATATCGAAATAGCGGCCTGATATAGGGGGGCTAACCCAACCTGTTCCCCGGGGCTCAAAGTCACGCACAAGTTCTGCGATGCTCATCTAGTGATTAGGGGTTGTGTGCCTCTCCTGGTCCCTCAGAGTCAGTCGTGCTCGTTTGTGACTCCTGATCAGGTGTGTTGCGTGAGTCCCATGCTCTCAGTATGTCCGCCCATGGCTCTGCCAAAGGCTTGCGCCTCTTCGTAATCTTATCTTCCCTGATCAAGGCCTTCTCCTCCGCTCTGGCCCAACAGGAAACATCATTTTCCCAATCTACGACCAAGGGATTCAGCTTTGCCTTCCACCTAAGGGCTATTCGTCTCTTAGCCAAGGGGAAAGCCAGGTCTGTAAACCTATGACCCATACTTTTGGATTTGGGTCTTGGGAATAAGCCCAGAAGACATACCTCTGGGGAGTGTACCAAATTACGCACCAAGGACCGTATTAACAGTGTCTACTATCCTGGTCCAGTAATCATTAAGCCCAGGACATGACCATACCATATGATCAAAATTGGCGTCGATTAATGAGCATCTGGCGCAGGCCTGATCTTCCCTACCATACACTACATTCAGCCTATGTGGGGTAAGGTACGTTCTATGGAGAATGTTAAATTGCAGGAGTTTAAAGGCTGCATTCCTAGACACCTTTTTTGGGCTTCCCAGGTCCTTCTTCCACTCCTTCTCGGTCAGCTGCCTATTTATGGTGCCCTCCCATCTCTCTTGTACTCGAGGCAAAGGCCGGTGAGTCATTTCCATTATGGCTAGGTAGAGCCATTTTACCAGGTGTCCCGCCGAACCCAAAGTCACCATTGCCTGAAAGGCCGCATGAGTGGCAGGTTCTATCGTGTCTCCTCCCCACAGCTCAGCCAGCTCCCCCGTATCTTATGGTAATTCAAGAACTGTCCCTGTGGTAAGTCATGATATTCCAGGAAGTCCTCTAACAGGAGCAGCACACCATCTCGATAGCAATCCCCAACTGTCAGCACTCCTGCCGCCTCCCAGCCCTGCAACTGCCGCTGCGTGAGAGGGGGACCCATCCCTACCTGCGGTAGTCCCGTAAGGGGAATACTTGGTGCATAAAGTGGCCTATCTTTGGATCTTGCCGTGCATCTATTCCAGCACGTTACCGCCATTGAGAGTAACGTCCCCATGTGTTTGATCTTCTGGCACCAGTTAAGCATTCTAGGGAGCAAGGCCATTTGTGCAGTACTAGCCGGCAGCGATAACGTGTCAAGCCCTCTCCCAGCAAGCCACCTGGCCAGCCACTGGGGCTGTGCTGCCAAGTAGTAGGGTTCAAAATTGGGGGCGCCCAATCCTCCCCCGTAAGTGGAAGTTGCAGTGTTTGCAGGGATACTCTATTACATCCGCCATCCCACACCAAATCCCTCAATAACGTATCCAGGGTTTTAAACCAACTCTTTGGGATCACCACAGGCAAATTGACGAAAAAGTATAACAGTCGTGGTAGTACCACCATCTTGGACAGTGCCACCCTAGCCATTACTGGCAATTTGAGTGATTGCCAAAAGGAGACATTTGCACACAATGCTCTCAGGGCACTTCCAAGGTTCCCCTCAAGTAGGTCCACCTGACGATGGTAGATCTGTATTCCTAGGTACCTGCAGGAGGTCGACGCCCACTCCAGGTCTAGCGGGAAATCCGGCGGTCTGTCAAGGGCAGGACTCAATGGGAACACAAAGGTTTTCGTTTTGTTTATACGTAGTCCCGAGAGCTTAGCAAATTCCTCCAAAATCAGCAACACTCTCGGGATCCCGCGAGATCCATTCCGCAGGTAGATCAATACGTCGTCTGCGTATAAAGAAATTATATGGTGAGTCCCATCAAGAGCCACCCCTAGTCTCTCACTTTCCGGCCTGAATCGCTCCGCTAGTGGCTCCATAGCAAGAGCGAAGAGCAATGGTGACAGAGGACACCCCCGGCGGGTTCCTCTATATATAGAAGATGGGATAGAGACCGCAGTACCCGTACGCACTCGAGCTCTAGGATTGCATACAAGAGGCGGACCAATTGTGACCAGCCAGCACCCATCTGCATTTTCCCCATAACTGCGAGTAAAAAGTCCCATCTTAGGGAATCAAAGGCCTTTTCCAGGTCTACCGCCACTACCACAGCTTCGGGATAGTCTCTCAGGTCTTTATGAAACAGAACATGATATAGCCTTCTCAAGTTGTTGGACGTGGAACGTGAGGGGATAAAACCGCACTGGTCTGTATGGACCAGTCTCTGCATCTGTGGCAGAAGCCTAGTTGCTAACGCCTTACTTAAGATTTTAAAATCAATGTTTAACATAGACAGGGGTCGCAATTCTGTTACCTCTGCTATATCCTTCTTCGTCTTCGGCAAGGGAATAACCAATGCTTCCCTAATCGATGATCGTAGCCGCTTCTCCTTTACTGCAGTCGCACAGACCTGTTCTAACCTCGGGCCAATATATCCACAAAGGAGGAGTAGAATTCGGCCGGGAGGCGTCAGGCCCAGGCGTTTTCCCCCGCGCCATCTCCCTGATGGCTGCTCTTATTTCCCTGGCCTTTACCGGCAGCGCCAGTGAGTCTCAAGAGTCTCGGTCTAATCCCCGCAATCTTAACTCTTCTAAATATTCCAGTATGTCATCTCCCCGTAGTTCACCTGGTGACCCATAGAGTTTCTCGTAGTACTCCCCGATCGAATCATTGATGTCTCGTGGGGAGCATAGTACATTCCCATCCCTATCCCGGATACTGGGAATTGGGGCTCCCCTGCCTTCCGGTCTGATCAACCAGGCCAGTAGCCTCCCCAGTCTGCTCCCTTCTACATGTTCCCGTTCTTGGTATGTTCGGTAGTCTAGCATCCGTAGCCTGTCCCATGTGGAGTTACAGAGGCTCCTCACTTCTGCCAGTCGACCCTGCACTGCAGCCCCTCCCTCTATCTCTCTATCTAATGCCAGAATCTGAGCTTCCAGGGATTCAAGTTCCCGGGCCATCTCCCGTCTAGCCCCTACTACCTGCCCTAAACATTGTCCTCGGATTACCACTTTAAAGGCATCCCATTCTATCAAGTGGGAGCTAGTGGTGCCGTGATTTTCCACAAAATAGGTGGCCATGGCTTCAGAGAGGCATTGTTTAAAGCTTTCATCTTCCAACAGGGTGGGATCTAGGCGCCACAGTGGGATTGGGGCCCTTTCAGGGGTAGGGGCGAATTGTATTAGCAAGGGACTGTGATCCAAAAGGGATCTACATAGGTATTAAGCCTTAGATAATATCGGAACCAGCCTGTCGGAACAGAAGAACATATCTAGTTTCGCATGTAAGTCATACAGGAAGGAATAATAAGAGTGTTCTCTTTTTTGCATGTTGTGCAATCTCCAAGCATCTATCAATTCCCACCCCCTCATCCAATTCTTGAGTCCCTTAGCCATAGTGGCCGCTATTGTACCTCTTAATGGGGGAGTAGATCTGTCCCATCCTAAGTCACATACACAATTAAAATCGCCCCCCAGAATCAAGTCATCCTGTACCACTCCTGCCAACGTTCAAGAGAGCCGCTCAGCGCATAAACACTTGCCAACATTATTTCTCTGCCCATCAACTTGCCTCTGACCACTACAAATCTCCCTTCTGTGTCTATGATTTTCCGGGACACCTGGAAGGGGACCCCAGGCCTGACCCACACAAGCACCCCCCTTGCAAAAGCCGAGTAAGTAGTTGCAAATAGCTGTCCTGGCCATCTACGTCGCAACCTAGCCACTTCCACCTCCGTGAGATGGGTCTCCTGCAGCAGTACCACGTGGGCTCCCCGACGTCGTATGTAGTTCAGGATACTGTAGCATTTGGAGGGAGAGCCCATACCCCTTATGTTCCAGGTCAAGAGTTTAAACTCCTCAGCTGGACTATTATTACAGGCCATCTCTCAGTACAATCCCACCCCCGGTACCCCCCCCAGAGCACCAACCTGAAGAAGTGTTGTGAACCTCCTGGTGTGTAACAACAAACCCAACAAACAACTCCCAAACCCACGAGAGGACTGACAACAGACAGCTGCCCAAACCTGCAGTAGAACTGCATTATACTGAACTGCAGTAATTACTTAAGGCTCAAAGCCACTAGCGCAAGGACCCAAACAGAAGGCCCAAAGCTGCAGAGCTAGGACCTAAAGGGAGCGTGGCAGTCACCACGGGTGCCCAACAAACGCACCAGTAAACACCCAGGGTGCGCCAGCCTTGATAGGCCGGTCCAGCTCATACCCAGGAGCGCATCTGACCCTTTTCCAGACCCCTGGTGACGGAAGCAGGCACAGGATCACAAAACAGTGAGGAGGGGGGGAGAAACAGCACAAGGGAGGAGAATGGTGTAGAATAAAAACCTGAAACAACGACCCACAGTTTAGATAGTATCATCAGCTGTGTTCGGGGTCACAATTGGTAGCTGAACACTGTCACTGCGGGATGCCCCAGAGTCCGATTCATCGGTCCCTTTCTTCGAACCTGTGCCATCATCCGACGACGACTGCCGGCCCTGCATCATGACTGCCACCACCTGTAGTGCCTCTGCTCTTTCCTTTGCAGTCCGTGAGGGGCTCGGTTTCTTCAATCTCTCCCGCCGCTGGCATCTCTGCAACCGCTTCCTGGGCTCCCTGGCTGCAGGTTGAGCCACCCTCAAGAGTGTCCCGGGCCGGCCCTCCGTTTTGTAGGCTTCCAACCATTCCCAAGCGGCCTGAGGGTCCTCACAAAAGTGCGTCTTCTCGTCCAGCACTAACCGCAGTCAGGCCGGGAACATCAAGGAGTATTGGATCCCTTTGTCGCGCAGGGCTATTTTGACCTCGAGGAAGGAGGTACGGCGCTTCTGAACCTCCAATGTGTAGTCGGGGAACAAGGACACTTTGCTATTGTTGACCACGTATGGACCCTCCATGCGTGCTTTCTGCAATAGCGCATCTCTGTCCTTGAAGTGGAGCAGTTTGGCCACCACTGGGCATGGGGGCCTCCCCGGGGCCAGCGGCGTAGCCGGGACGTGGTGCGCCCTCTCCAAGGTATAGAACCGTGACAGGCCCTCCGGTGCAACCACCTCACGGAGCCATCCCTCTAGGTACTGGATCATGTCGTTACCCTCCACCCCTTCCGGCAAACCTAGTACTCTCACATTGTTCCTTCGGTTCCATCCTTCTGTGTCCTCAGCCCTCCTTTCCAGAACAGCCACTCGGCTGGACAATTCCCCCATCTGATTAGACAAGAACTGGTGCACTGGGGTAATAACTGCCAGGGAGGATTCGGTCTGCTTAACCCTGTCGGCCAGCTTTGCATGCTGTTAGGTTTTAAATTCCCGTCCCTGCAATGTATTCCTTTCACATTATATTAGGTTAGCAATGTGTGGCTAAATAGATTCCAGTTGTATTTACGTTATGCAACCCACTGAGTTATCCGCGTAATGTGCAGGCTTCAGTTGGCGAATGCGACTCCATTTTGTTTCTTGCAATCCTTATTAGGCTGCTTAGACTGTGCCCCAGTTAGGCCTCATGGCCCGTAATGCTTGCCTCAGCAGAACACTGTATTTCGCTAATGTTTTTTCTTTCTGTCCAAGGCTGTTTCTCGACCTGCTAATGAGGAGACAATTCGGCTCTCACATACCAATCTAAGTGTGTAGTTCTGCTCCCACGTTAGGAGACGCTGAGACCCAGCGCAGTGGCCTTGGGTTTCTGATAACTTGTACCCATCTGGCAGGTGGTAGCTCATCTCCCAGTGCCTCCATTGTTCATGTTCGGCCCCGGCTGGTAGTTTTCCATGGTGGGCGGGGTTGGAGGCTTTTGAGGAAGAATGATTACTCACTGTGGACCGTTGGGAAGTTAGTCCCTCGGCAGACATCTTAGGGTACAGGTCATGATGGACTCCTCTGCAGAGCATTTCTAATAAAGCATGTAAGTTTGTATTCTCTACTGTCTGACCGACTCTTCATTCTTGGGAAGGCATAGCAGGTGGTTGTGAGAAAACCCGAGTGGCCCTAGCGGGCCACTTCCTTCAGTTGGTGCCCAAACATGGACCCCGCAAGGTGATCCGACTCGCCCGTAATTGGGTTGTAGGGTCGGGGGATGCGTTTGGTTGGTTGGGTGGATCGGGGTACCCCACACAAGACCGAGCTTGGTTCTCGCAGCTGCCCCGCCCGGCTGATCGGGTGCCCCCTCGTCTAGTGGTCACCAGCTGGGGTCCTGAGAAGGCGAAACCTTGGAGCTGACCATTCGGTCCGAAGAGTCGGCAGTGGAGAATAGCTTGACTCGACCTGTGTGCACCAGGTGAGTGATTTGATTCTTGGAAAAAATGGCGCCATTCTTGGACGGCACGAGCCTGCGGGCTGTGTCTTGATACGGTCTTCGGACTGTCTTGTCTGCAGTTTTTGAACTGCCTTGCTTGAACGACACGAGTCGACGGGCTGTGTCTTGGTACAGTCTCCGAACTGTCTTGTCTTGAACTGGGTGGGTCTGAGGACCCTTGGAAAGGCACAGAGTGTTTGCGAGCAGCTCGTCGGACCGCCTGGAAATTTGGCCCGTGCTTGAAAAGGGACCAGGACTGTCCGCGAACCATCTGCCAGACCAACTGGTAATTTGGCTAATGCTCGAAAAGGTCTGGGGCTGAAGCCTGCCTTCTTGGATTTGACACAGTCTCCGGACTGTAGGAAGTGGTCCCTGGACCGTTTTTGTTTGGCTCCGTGTCCAAAATGTGTTATTTTATTTTCGTCTTTGTCTGTTGATTGTTGGTGTTATACTTGTCCGGTAGGGACAGTGCCTGTGTCTTATATTAAGATGCCTTGTTTTAGCAAATTGGGGAGTTTTGGATGTCGATGTTGTTCTACTCATGCTCGATTGGAAGAGAGCCAGCCTGCACCTCCGGAGGGTTCTCCAAATTTTGATATATATGTTAAACATGGTATTGGCCCTGTTATGTTTAGCACATTGTGGCATAAATATACGAAGGACAATGCTGAGTTACAGTGGCCGCTTACTGGCTCATTTGATGAGCAGCAATTGAACTTCTTGAAAGACAAGTTGTTTGCTAGGAGGAGCAGACAGTCGATGTTTGATTCTCTGAGAGTATGGCAGAAAGAAGCAAAGCAGCGATGCATGAGGGCAGAGAAAGAGGCCCGGAAGAGGCAGACGCAAACGATAACACAGAACAGTAGCTTATGAAATAGGAAAGGTAGAGAAGGGTATAGAATGTGCAGCTAGAAAGTTTCGGTTACAGACAGATAAGTGCTATGTTACTAGAGTGGAGGGTGATGATTTTGTCGAAGACCTATTGGATTCTCGTCCTCCTCCTCCTTATGCCCCTGAACAGATATACCCGGCAGTCCCAGCCTCTCAGTCCTTGGCCCCTAGTGCCGCCCCTTCTAGCATTCCCGTTTCTGGCGCTACCCATACAGCCCCGGCCCCTCTTGCTTCTCTTCTACTCACACCAGGCACCGGGGCAGGTGCTGTTAGTTCTCCGGTCCAGTCTGTTGGCTCTGAATCGACCGCTACTCTCCCTCTCACCCCTACCACCCTGTCTCCCTACATGATGGTGCCTGTCTCTCCGTCTGCTCCTTCCCCCGTGAGTGTGGCACTCCAGACACAGTTGAATGTCGAAACTCCTGCATGTGGCGTGCATGATGTGAATTGGGCAGCGGCGCGAGATCGAATGGATAAAGTATTGGTGCGTTCTGCAGTGGGTGATGAGGAAAAGAAAATGGTGGCAAACCAAGCAGCTCAGTGGGCTCGACACCCGATCTATAGTGTGGAGGATGTGTGGAGTGTGATGAAAGATTATGAGCCGTTTATGCAGCAGCATGCCCTTAAACACGTCAGCGATGCTGATAGACTTGTGGGAACAATGTTTTCAGGGTGTTGCACCGCAAATCATATATGACATACGGGATAGGGTATATGCTGCAGGTATGGCTCCCAATGAGGTTTTTAGCAATATAATGACACTAGTGGGTTACCAAGGTAGATTGCTCCAGAAGGTACCGACAATGGGGACACATCATCCCATGAGGGAGGTTCATCCCATTTACCACCCTGAAATTCCAGAACTGCGCGATTCCACTAATGCTGTGATTAGACAACGGGTCGACGCTTGGTTTCAGGAGCAATGGATTTATACTCCTTGGAAGAGGAGTGAGGTCCTATCCTTAAAGGGCCAGCTGCCGGACCCCCGACAAAACCCTACTGCATCATATAAGGAATTGATGGAGGCGGCCTCCTCTACAGTAATGACGTTAGCGGATATAGAGTTGTTTTTCGGCTTGTTGGTACCAGTGGACAATTGGAGGCAAGTCCATACGCAGGATCATGCACTAGAGTTGGGGGGAACATGGGATGAGATTAGGGCTTGGGATAAGGAGCGTAAGCCCGGCGACAAGCCGAAAGCGGAGCTCCTTGCTTTGCCAGGGCGTATTATCACATACATGCATTCACTTATCCCGCCAAAAAGAGTGGATTGGGATAAGTTGACTGCGTGTCGCCAGAAGAAGGATGAAAGTGTGTCAGATTTCTTTACTAGACTTGAAGGGGTGTTCTTAGATTTTAGCGGACAGGACAGGTTTATTTGTCAACAGATTTGTCACTAACTTACTTCCCGAGATTGCAACGCGGTTGCAGGCTTCGGAAAGTACTTGGACAACATCATTCCCGTCTGTGATATTGAGTATGGCACAATACTACGAACAGAGAGAGAATGAGGACAAGGAAAGGGTGGAGAAAAAGACAAAGGATTTGAAGATGAGGGTATTGATGCAGCAGGTTGTGAGGGGAAATGGACGAGGTAGAGGTTCAGGTTCAGCCCAGCAGCGGTCTGGCAGAGGTGGCATGCCAAACGCGCCCCCTCGGGCTCAACCAATGTGCGTACTGCAAAAAGGAGGGACATTGGTGGAATGAGTGTCCGGAGTTGTTACAGAAGGGTGAGGCCCCAAGGGGTCAAGGTTTTTGAGGACGCGGGTGAGGAACGGGAGGTAGAGGGGGAGTGCAGTCAGAAGATACGTCACACAATAGGCAGAGCGGAAATTATTTTGATGATCCCAGGGGACGGCAGTATTATCACGACGATTATGACATGGACGAAGTGACGGGGTTGTCTCACAGCTAGGACAGCCGAGGACAGGGCGAGGGACCGGTTCCAGTGCCTATAGATCAGAATGGACCTTATGTCACTGCTGATTTACAGGGTACTACTACAAAAATTGTAGTTGATACAGGGGCTCTGAATAGCTCTGTTTCCCGTTCACTGGTCCCAGGGGCAGCTCTGTCTGGCCAAAATAATGTTTCGGTGGGTTTCTCAGGCGTGCCGGTCATTAGCCCCATTTCCAAGCCCCTTGCTTTGACCATTGGCCTCTTTATGGTCGATTCACCATTTTTACTGACGTCAAATTGCGGGGAAAATTTGTTAGGACTCGATTTATTGAAACAGTTGCATGCGACAATTTTCTGTTCTCCAGACGGTGTTTATATGACTATTGGACCGCAGGTCGCTCGTGCCAAACAGTGCTTTGCGAAAGATGCCCCCCTTCCAGCTGAGTTTAGAGATGTACCACGTACGTTATGGGCTACAGGAGACACAGATCTGGGGTTACTCCAGATCCCGCCTGTCTCTATACAGATCAGAGACAATGCTAAATTGCCACGTATTCCCCAGTACAAGATATCCCAGGCAGGTGAAATGGCCCTATTGCAAATAATACAGGATTTGATTGAGTCTGGTGTGGTTGAGGAGACTACGGCGAATGTGTGTAATAGCCCTATTCTTCCTATCCTTAAAAAGGCCCCCTTGGAGTCCCCTGATGCCCACCCTGATGTTTACCGCTTTGTGATTGACCTCAGAGAGGTTAATAAGATTGTAGTTCCCCAATACCCTGTGGTTCCAGACATTACAGCGATCTTAACAATGATTCCCCCATCAGCGAAATTTTTCTCTGTAATTGACTTGAAAAACGCTTTCTTCAGCATACCAATTCATAAAGATAGCCGATATCTGTTTGGCTTTGCAATAGCCGGTCGGAGTTTTAGATTCTGTCGTGCTCCACAAGGCTATGCTGAAAGCCCTAGTATCTATAGTCAAGCCTTGAAAGCTCAATTGGATTCTTTAGAGCTTCCCCCTGGTAATGTGCTGTGACAGTATGTTGATGACCTCCTTATTGCTTCGGACAATGAGGACGGTTGCAAAGACGCCACAGTTAAATTATTGTTGCATCTGGCGAATCATGGACACAAGGTGTCCCTTTCCAAATTCCAATATTGTCGACAGGAGGTCACCTATTTAGGTCACCTACTGTCGAAGGAGGGCCTCAAACTAACACCTGAGCACATAGCTACCATCACTAGCATGTCTGTCCCTAGAACCCAACGTGAGGTACGCATGTTTATAGGGATAACATCGTATTGTCGGCATTGGATCCCTAATTACTCCCTACTAACAAAGCCCCTTCTTTACCTGACCACAAAAGGTGAGCATGAACCCTTGTCTTGGACACCTGCATCCAAGCAAGCTTTTGAGCAACTAAAAACTGCGCTTTGCTCTGCTCCTGTGCTTGGTACTCCTGATTACCAGAAGCCTTTTGTGCTCTACGTGCATGAGGTGGACGGTTGCGCGCTTTCTGTTCTAACACAGGGTTTCGGTGGTAAGCAGAGACCCTGCGCCTACTTCTCGGCCATGCTTGATAATGTTGCCAGAGCGCTTCCGAGCTGTCTGAGAGCTGCCGTGGCAGTGGCGGTTTCTATCAGACAATCGGCAGGGCTCGTTCTTGACACGGACCTCACAGTCATGGTACCTCATGCTGTGGATACATTATTGAATAAGACAAAGACGCAGCACCTTACTAGTGCGCGTCTGACTGGTCATGAACTGACCCTGTTTGCTCCACACATTACCATCAAAAGATGTGCTACTCTGAACCCAGCCACGTTACTACCCCTCCCTTTGGAAGAAAAGGGCAATGATGTCCATGATTGTTTATTTCAGACTGAGGAAGAAGCGAAGGGATGGGTAGACCTGACTGATGTTCCCTTATCTGAACCCCAAGGGGAACTATATGTCGATGGCTCTTGTTTTAAGTTACCAGATGGCACCACCACTGCAGCCTATGCAATAACAATGTTACACACTGTAGTTGAGACATCCCGTATCCCGCACCAATCGTCCCAAGCTGCAGAGCTGGTTGCCCTCCTTAGGGCTTGTGAGTTGAGTGAGGGGCTGGCTGTTAATATTTACACTGACAGCCAATACGCCTTTGGGGTGGCCCATAATTTTGGGCGCCTCTGGGCAGAGACAGGGTTCTTGACTTCGCATGGACTACGGATTCAGAACGGGCCATTGATACATAAATTGCTGTCAGCATTGACACTTCCCAGTAAGTTAGCAATAGTGAAATGTAGCGCTCATAAGGCTATTACGGATGATGTGGGGAGGGGAAATGCTTTCGCAGACCAGACAGCTAAGGAGACAGCTCGATCAAAGATGACACAGATGTTGGTGGCAGGACCCACGAGATGGGTCCCAGACAATGGAATGTTTGAGGACACATTGGAGAATGTCAAGGAAATCCAGGGTGAAGCGACTTTGGATGAATTAGCAATGTGGGAGGAGAGAACAGGTCGCTTGGATGAGGATGGGTGTTGGACTGACTTGTCAGGGAAGCAGCGGTGGTTGCTGCCTAATTCATATGTGCTCCCTGTTGTGACTATGGCCCATGGCCCGGCGCACATTAGTGCTAAAGGAATATGCAAGTTGCTGGTTCCAGTATGGCAGAATGATAATATCGCTAAGTCAGCCACGCACCTAGTGAAGCATTGTATCATTTGTCTGAAACATAACCCCGGGAAAGGTACCGCTACACCTTCTGGTAATTTTGCACCGCCTTCCTTCCCTTTCGAGCTTCTCCAGATGGATTTCATCGAAATGGAACGGGTGAATAACTTGAAGTATGTGCTAGTAGTGATCTGCGCATTCAGTAAATGGATTGAGGCTTACCCCACTAAAGAGAATACAGCTATGGTGACGGCGAAGGCACTTCTAAAAGAGTACTTCCCGCGCTATAGATTGCCACGCGTGATCTGCAGTGACAACGGAAGTCACTTTAATGCAAAAGTCATTGAATTGGTGTGCACAGGTTTGCATATTAAACAGAAGTTTCATGCAGCAAATCACCCCCAGTCAGCAGGCCTGGTTGAGAAGTACAATGGTACTCTCAAACTGAAGTTGGCAAAAATTCAAGAAAGCACAGGACTAAAATGGCCAGATGCATTACCCTTGGCTTTATTATCTACCAGAGCGACAGCGCATTCTAGAACAGGGTTGTCCCCCTACGAGGTGGTCTTTGGACGCCCTGCTAATGTTTGGGACGTTCCCAGACCCAAGCACTTTTCCGAGATAGAGTACCCCCTACTTGTAGACTACCTGTATGAATTGTCTAAAGATTTTCATTCTCTTCATCAACAAATACACGCCACATTGCAGCCAGTACCAGAGGGGCCCAGGCATTGCATACAGCCTGGTGATCATGTGCTGATAAGGAATTTCCAACGGAAAAGCAGCCTGGAGCCGAGATGGAAAGGGCCAGTGATCGTGCTACTCGCCACCAGAACAGCTGTCAAGGTGTACGGCAGAAAGCACTGGATTCATGCGTCTCTTGTGAAACGGGGGCCTCTCCCGCTTCCGTATGACCACTGGGTCAACAAAGGCATCGGTGATCAGGAGTGTGAGAAGGTGCCACCCTTCATTCCTTTCTCTGACGCCCGAGTGAGGTGGGCGCAGACAGACGAAGAAAGTGATGCAGTTCTGTCTGAGGCGATCCCACCGGAGATAAGGGCCGCCCCAGATAACACCGTCTCTAACACGCTGGAATCTGAGTCCCGATGCCCATCTGATCCTGAGTTTCTGCCCCTTTTTGTTGATGAAACAGTGCCTGGTGTTACCAAATATAATTTGAGGCACCGGAAATAGGACGGTACGCCAACCGAACAGTCTAGGATTTAGGGAAGGACTTGAGCTTAGGGCGCAGGTGCTGTGCCTAATGTGCCTGTATTAGACTAGGGTGAACAACACTGGTGCACTGCCCTGGACACTGGACAGGATAGCTGAGGGCATTGGCTCAGGAGGGAGGGTGCCCTATCCTGAAAGAAGAAGGATTTGTTTTTTCTGCAAGGGTTGCGATCGCGCAGCTCCTCCGTGGGAGTGCTTCATAGCACCGTCGTTGATGAACAATAGGAGCCTGCCAGTGAGGCTCTAAACGGACACTGGGTGATTTGTGCCACCTGGTACTGTGGTTGCAATAAGTGGCTCTAGCCTGTGAATTTTTCTTTCCCTTTTTGACACCTATAAATTGCCCTTGGAGTTGTCCAAATGTATCCCTTTGGCTGTCCTATCCCTGATGAGGAGCAGCCCTTTGTGGCTCGGCGTCCTACTCCAAATGATCCCGTTTGGTCCTCTTGGTCCACTAAGAGTAAAATAGTGTTTGTTGTAATAATTTTGCTTTCTCTGATATTTGTGTTTGGGGTGCTGTTTTTCCTGGAAGAGAAATACCCTGTGCATGTTTGGATCAATACTACACCTGCCCCTACTGAACATATTTTTGGTACATTAGCGCCTCACAAAGAAGAGCACCGGAAGTCCTATAAGGACAATGTTTTTATTCAGACGTTGCATCAAACGCATGCTGTTTATAATACAACGAAATGTTGGGTGTGTGGTTTGCTAAATTCCATCACACATCGAAGTGAGAACCTGCTGCCTCTGCCTCTATCTCATGTTAGTAGCTGTGAGGGATGGTTTACATTACTTAGCTTGATTCGCTCATTCTCCCAACCAGACTCCTTGGAACGCAGAAGTACCAGTTCCCGTTCTCTGACAATGAATGTGCACTCTCAGCATAGGTCCCCACCTGGTGTTTCCCCGGGAGATGGGCGGTTCGATCGAGTGTTCTTAGGCACTTGTCTCAGAGCAGCAGATCAAGGTAGAAAGGCAAACAGAACAGGGATGGATAGAGATAGGTTTTCACAGTTCAATATATCTAACTATTACCAATCCTTCCAAGTCCGCAATGTCACTGAAGATAAGCCCATACTCCTGGCGGTGGTAGACGTATTGGCCCCTTTTTGTGTTCAAGGGGCGGGAGACATAGCGGTGGGGGGCAGTAGATGCAACACCACTTCCATATTGAGAATACCCAAGAGTCTGCCCTTGATCCCGTCCGTCCTCAACAGACCCAGACCCACTGCCATAGTGCTAATGTCTTGGTGCAGCGTTGCCTTGGTATCTGCAATGGCCGCTAGAATTTTGGCCAGTTGCTGTTGGACAGGGACTTCCGAGGGCTCACCTTCCAACTCCTTGTGCACTAGTTCAGATGTCGTATCCTCGTGGTCTGGGGGAGGCCCCATCTGCTTTCCTCTAGGTTTCGTTAGCAGGGCAAACTGCCCAATGGAGGATCTGGTGCGCCCCTCTCTAGACAGTCGGGGGGCAGCCACCAGGGCGTCAGCCACCCACCACTCCAGTGCAGAGACACAAAGTTCCTATGACGGCGGTGACTTGTCCTTGCACCCCACACCTTACTGCGGCACCCAACGACATTGAGAGCACCTCCCGGGATTCCTGGCCCGCTGCTCTCATTGCGTATTCCCTTGTCCTGCCCACGTGGCACCTAGGACAAGGCCTCAGGACCAGGTCTCTCAAAAAGTCGTCACAAGCAGGTGGCAAAGACAATGGGGGCCACACCGCACTGTTGCACCCCTACAGCGACACCGCACCTATCACGTGGTCCGGGGGAACAGCCAGGCACTGCACTCAGGTCCAGGATTTGAACAGCGCCGCACTCCCGGCCTGATATGAATCTGCAGTGGGCGAAGCGCGCTCCTCCCGCAGCTCCGACGGTGCGTGCGCTAACCGACTCCAAGGTGTGTGCCTCTCAGTCTCCAGGGCCCTCAACAGTTTGCTCAGTCCACTCCAAGTGTCTAAACTGGGCCCAAGCTGCTGCAGCCCCACTGTACCATGGGGCGCCAACCACTGCGGGGCCCCCCTGCTGCAGCCAAGCACTCTCTGGTCCAGTCCTCAGGCCCAAATGGAGCTCAGCACTCAGCAGCCCAGCCAGCACAGCGTTGTCACGCCTCGCAGCCGCACCCCAGTCGTCAGGCCGCTGATGCCGCACCTCAGGTCTCACTCCGCTGCTCACAGGGCGCACCCACGGCTATATCTCGTCCAGGACTGCCACTGCCCGCCACGGGCAGAGAGAACTCCAGGTCACCGCTCGTGTCCAGGGGGCCGCCCCTGGCCCCTGCCTCTCGCTCGAGGCCCCCGCTCCACACCCCCAGCTGCGCAATACCTGGGGGGGGGAAGGGAAATCCGGCCACTGTCTCGCACTTCCAGTGAGCAGGCGTCTCAGGCGTTGACACCACTCACCTCTTGTCGGCGTGGCCACAACGGTAGTTCAGTGCCTCCCAGCGCCTGCAGGGCCCCGCTGTTCTGCCGATGTTCGCTCCTCGGTGAGGCACCCCGGGCATGCCACCAATCAATGACAGCCCCCGGATGAGACACAAAGTGCCAGGGCTGCTCCGTTCTCCGGAAATCACTGTTCAGGAGTATCCCCGTCTCCCGGCTCCGACTGCAGGTCTGCTCCCCCGTCTCTTCCACTGGAGCGTCTCAGGCCGCCATCTTGTCACGGCCGCGGCAGCTGCACCCGCAGCTCTATTTTCATTCTTTCTCCTCTCCCGGGCCTCCCAGCGACTCCTACAGGGTCTCAGCTATTCCCTGACGATCGGCCACACAGCAGCGCACCCCTGGGCCCCGGTGGACACCACGGTAGTCAGGATGAACGGCACAACTGGCGCAGAGCTCTCGGCTGACGCGTCCGCCATCATTGGCTTCTTGCTAATGCGCACGCGCAGCGGACGCGCGCAGCGGGCGCGCCAAAGGCGCGCCAAAGGCAAGCCCATCTGCGCCCGTCCGAGCCCAGCCGGGACCAGGGGCCACGACCCCTGGCAGTTCCAAAAATAACAATGTTATCTACAGTGCTCAGACACTGTTCAATATGAGAGAAGTTACGGACACTAAGGGGTCGACTCCGATTCGGGCCGGAAATCTCTCCGAGATTTCCGACCGAATCGGACCCGTGCAGTCCGACCGAACGAGTACAATGCACACGTATGCCATCGGACACGAGTCGGTCGGACTCCCATTGAAGTCAATGGGAGCCTGTCGTACAACGCGTACGCGGGCTCCCATTGACTCAATGGGTGCGATGCGGACAAGTGCGCCCCCTACAGCGTGTACGCGGCGAAGCGGTTCGCGCCGTACACGCACAGGTAGGGGGACCCATGGGTCCCCCTGTGTGCGACTCGCGCGGCTACGCGTACAGGGGGTCCGACACGGACCCCCAAAGTACGGCTCCGACAGCTCTTTCGAGCCGGAGTGCGCGGCTCGGTCGGACTGCTCGCGGCGCGCATCGTACTTACCCGGCCGGGGAACGTCTCCATTGCGCGGTGCGAGTCGAGTCCGAGCGAGTCGGTCGGTGCGGTTCGAACCGGGAACGAGTCGGTCGGAGCGGTCGGGACGCCCGGACGAGTCGGTCGGCGAATTCGCATCGTACTCGCTCGGCCGGACCCGCGTACGATTCGGTCGGGAAACAGGGCTCCGAATCGGATCCGGTAAAGCCGAATCCGATTCGGAGCCCTACCGGCCGAGATCGGAATCGGCCCCTAATTGTCTACACGCGCTGATCCTCGCCAACAGTCCCTCCAGTTGCCCCCACTGTGATTTTAAGCTTCAACCTTACAGTAGGGACTTACCAGATACCGGCCCCCCAAAAAAATTCTTTCTTTTAAATTGTTGTTCTCTCCCCAAACACTCAGTTGAACTAGCACTGCTTATAGATTATCTTAAACCCGATGCTTTATTCCTGACAGAGACGTGGTTACAGCACGAAGCTGATCCAACTATCACCCAGACCCTTCCTCCGGGGTATTTAATTCACAGAGCGGACCGCAAGACTGGAAGAGGCGGAGGTCTAGCTATAATTTTTAAAGATAATTTCTGCTGCCGGTCCTCCGCTGAGGGGCTACCTGACTGCGAAAGTATGAACTTTTCTTTGGAATTTTCACCTACTACTACTCTCTCTGGTTTGCTACTCTACCGCCACCCGGGACCCATAGGTCAATTCCTTAGTATACTTCCGACCTTTGTGGCTAATTTAGCATTAACCCCAGCTAATTTTACAGTACTAGGGGATCTCAATATCCACCTGGATGACCCCTCTGACCATCTGGCCAAAGAGCTTCTAACAAGCCTCTCAGCACTTCAATTTAAGCAGAAAGGCTTTGCCCCTACGCATGTCAAGGGTCATCTCCTTGATCCAGTGTTTAGTAATGACCAGAATCTCTCGGTAGGGTTCCCCATCCCTCTCCCCTGGACTGATCATTTGCTAATTCCTCTGGTCTGGGAGACCGTAGTGTCCTCTCCCCTTCAGAGTGTAACTCGGATGCTGGAAAGGAAATGGTCAAATCTTTCTGTCAGCCAGTGGTCCTTAGCTCTTTGATTGCCACCACACCCCTTCCTGTTCTTGATCCTGAGAGAGCTAATAACAACTTTAACCTCTGGATCCAAAACTCTTTGGACACTCTTCTTCCAATGAAACCTTCCTACAAGAGATCCATACATAAACCGGTACCATGGTTCTCCCCTAAATTAAGGGATCTCAAACAAATCTGTAGGAAACTGGAAAGGAGATGGAGACAGAATTTAACAGAAGAGAGGAAAAATGTCTATAGAGAGGCAATTAGAAATTATAAGGCAGAAATCAAAATCGCCCAATCCTCATTCTATGAGGAGAGGATTAGCGCAGCTGCTAACTCTCCCAAAGAGATTTTACGTATTGCTAAATCTCTCATTACCATACCGCATAAATCCCCTAACACAGAGGATGCATTAGCTCGCTGTAACAATTTAGCGGAATATTTTCACCAAAAAATTCATCTGATTTGCCAATCCTTCCCTTCCCACCAAAGCGAGCCTACAGCGTTCGGTGCCGAAAGTTCCCTTCCCGAATCACAGTGTTCTTTAGCGGAGTTCCCCTTGATAGACGAGGTTGCCTTGAATACACTTATTTCTACGGTAACCTCGGGCTCTCCTATGGACCCCGCTCCTCCGCAGCATTTCACTCTAGCTGCTGATGTTATTCGGCCAGTAATTTTGAACATTATAAATGCCTCCATCACTTCGAGCACGGTACCCCCTGACTGGAAATGTGCTCATGTTAGAGCCCTTTTGAAGAAACCAAACTTAGACATCTCCAACATGGCCAACTACCGACCTATTTCTCTCCTTCCCTGGCTGAGCAAGCTGACTGAGAGACATATAAACTCTACTCTAGTTCATTATCTGGAGTCTAACAACTTGCTCCACGATTCCCAGACAGGATTTCGTCCCAGGCTTGGGACAGAGACGGCCCTTCTGGCAGTAACAGAGGAAGCAAGGAGACTTTTGGATCAGGGCGGCTCAGCAGCAATTATTTTGCTAGACCTCAGTGCCGCCTTCGACACTGTTGATCATAACATCCTGCTGGAGCGATTAAAAAATCTTGGAGTAACACACCGGGCTCTCACATGGATCCAGTCCTTCTTAAAGGACCGATTCTTTCAGGTCTTTGAGGGTACCTTTACATCAAATCGATGGCCTCTTAGTTGTGGGTTTCCCCAGGGTTCCTCCCTGAGCCCCACGCTTTTTAACACCTATATGGCGACTTTGGCAGAGATAGTGCGTCCATTCGGCATAAAAATTATCACCTACGCACATGATACCCAACTGGTTGTGGCACTAAACCACCCAGAGGGTTTATCTTGCGCCCTGGGCAATTGCCTAGAGGCGGTAGCCGAATGGATGGATCTATCTCACCTTGAGTTAAATGGGGACAAAACTGAATTGATGTTCCTGGGCAAAGCTCCATCACCCTCCTCGGCATTCTCATGGCCTATTTGTCTCGGCACTATGCCTGCCCCTAAGCACCAGATTAAGAGCCTAGGCATGTGGCTTGATAGCTCCTTAAGTTTCAATCATCAAGCCACCATGCTCTCAGCTACATGTTTTGGCCTGATGAGGATGTTAAGGAAAATTCTCCCTTTACTCCCCTTTCAGGCGCGAAGGATTATGGTGCAAGCCCTCATCTTGTCCCGCCTGGATTACGGGAACGCCTTGTATTTGGGCGCCCCCCAGGCTACTACTCAAAAATTACAAGTGATCCAGAATTGCGCGGCTCGTTTACTCCTCCAGATTTCTCGGAGACAATCAGCAAAACCCGCAATGAGAAAACTACATTGGCTCCCAATCAAGTCCCGAATACGATTTAAGGCCATGTGCCTGGCCCACAGAGCCATCTGGAAAACCGGCCCTGCCATTATCCATCCCCTGGTCACTCCCTACCAACCTCCAAGGAGTCTTCGTTCCAGCTCCGCTTTCCTTGCTACCACAAGGAAAGTACGCAGATCCAGATGGGGCGGACGTTCCTTTTCTCTGAATGCTGCTAATCTCTGGAATTCTCTTCCTTCTACTCTTCGCATGGAATCTAACTTACAGTCCTTCCGTAAACTCCTTAAAACTTATCTTTTTAGTACTACACACTAACCTGCCAAGATACTGTCTGTCCTGTCCTAAGCGCTACGAGGCCTCAGGGTAGTAATGCGCTATAGAAATTTAATTTCATTCATTCATTCATTCATTCATTGGCTTCCAAGCCACGCCCCCCAAATGAAGTCATTGATGACACCACTGCGCTGCATGAAAGGAGAGGGCAGGAATTTACCATATCTTGTTAGATATGACGCATTCCTGTCCTCTGCTAGCACTGACGCATAATTAACAGCCTAGCACCAACACAGGTACCCTTGCACCATGGAGCACAGGTACCTACATCACAAAAATGATTGCTATTGTGCACTTCCCTACACACACAAAATTAGAGGCATTTTCCTCTTTCTAAGACTGCTGCAGAATGTGATTTATGCTGTATATTGACAACCAGGAGGTCTGCGGCATGGGCTATGTGTCCCGGGTTATTACAACATCTGCTTTAAACAGTAGAAAATAATAGCATACCCTGGTACTACATGACTGGGGAAGAGCACTCAGTATCCATAAATTCCACTCGTAATGCCAATGTGACTGAGTAATATCAAACTAGCTAGTTCATGTTATAAACTTATGGCCTTATTATGAGTGTATAACCTAAGGGGAGGTGCACAAGGAAAAAAGTCCAACATCCAGTATAATACTATCAAGATTCTTCTTTATTAATATTCCTCATTGTAAACATTAAACTCCAGCCAACGCTTTTCGTTCCATAGCTTTTCTAGAACTTCATCAGGGCTCAAATCAATATAAAGTAAAGTACTTCTGGCATTTGATAAAGGAAAAATGTATGAACAGTCGATTGCATGTCCAAATGTACCATATCACGAATCACGGATTGCATCATCCAGCCACATACTGGATACCATAATAAGTACTGTGCCGTAAGTGTCCTGCAGTCTGGAATTCCTCTTATTATGAGTTTGGCGGTGTGGGAGCAGGACCGTCCCGCTCCTGCACCGCCAAACCTGTGTAGGTACTGCCCACCAAATCAGGAGTTTTCTCCTGGTATGAGGGTTGGTTCTTTGGCGTTCCCAGGGTAGTGCCTAAGAAATAGACACTACAGTGGGACCGTCAAAGGCAGTAACTGCATGGCATGGACTGTTGCAGACCATGCCGTGCAGGTACTGGGGCGCATGCAGTCAGGGGGGCACATGTTGTGCTCCCCATGTGTGCATCCGCATGGTGTGAAGTACCAGCTGTAGAGCCCCCTTTGGTCCTTCCCTGCCATTGTTTTCATGGTGGGCCCACCACCATGAAAACCATGGCGGAGAGGAAACTATTAATATGCTTGGTGGGACTGCAGCAGTTCCGGTAAGCATAGTGTGGCCTCAGTACTGCTGCGTACCGCCAGGGTATCGCAAATCCCTAGTAGTTACAATGGTTGCTGCCATCCCAGGGTGGCCCGACCACCCTAGTCATATTAGGGAGGTTGGGAGACCGCCATCGTTAGTCTGGTTGTCCGTGGACTGCTGAACTCATAATAAGGGCCTTAAATAGTTATAAACACGATCTTGCTACCCATATAACTTAAGGGGCTCTTTCCGAACATGAGAACATGCAAATAGGTGGGGTCACCTTTTGAACAATTGGTACACTCAATATTTTTTTTACAGATTTCTGGATATTGGGAATGCCAGGAACCATGTCTTAAGGCAACCCCTATAAATATAAATAATACAAAGGGAGTTTGCCTATATTTTGTCAGCAATTTGGATTATTTGCACAAAAACTGAAAATAAGGTAAGCAACTATTATGCATTGCAGGGGTCATTTTTACTGGTAAAAACAAACATCATTACTTGCAATCACATTCTAATAAAAATACATAATATTTTCAGGTCAGAAATCACTACGCTCCTGAGTCATAAATTACTACGCTCCTGAGTGACTTATCATAACCAGAGTTGTTACATCAGCCGATTGACAACAAAGTCTGGGCATACCCGCTGCTCTTAATACATCAACTGCAAAAACAACAACGTGATGAAAGAAATGCTTGAGTTAATCTCAGCCATCTGCAACTGCTGTGGGTTGCATTCCAGAACATCGTTCACTGTGCCATTCTAGATGGAGACCTGCCTTATGCAAATCAGACTTGGTCCTGACACAGTAGGAACCGTCCAGCCCAGACTGCCAGAGCAGGTCCCTTCCATCTGGAGACAGAAGCAGCTCCAAACTGGTTTTGACATACTTTGTTATCATCAGTGAGGTATAGTTTGAGTCCTATGGCACACTGAGCATGGGACCCACGTTTGTGCATATATGTTGCACTTAGGACATCTACTGCACAAACAAGAACGTGATGGAAAGAATACTTGAATTCATCTCAGCCATTGGAAATTGCACTGGGCCTCATTCCAGACCACTGTTCTTTACCCACAGTGCCATACTAGACAAAGATCTGCCTTATACAAACCAGTACTGGTCCTGCCCCATTAGGAATGGGCCACCCCAAACTGCCACACCAGTTTCCCTCTAGATGGAAGCACAATTAAACCCAGATGAATTTCGACGTACTTAGGGCTCATCAGTGAACTATTACTTGAGTCCTATGGCACAGTGATCATGGGACCTATTGTGCAGTGAGCATGAGACACACATCTATTGATGCCCATCACACTTAGGGGGTCTAAGGCAAATACAACGGGGTGATTGAAGAAATGCTTGAATTAATCTCAGCCTCTGCCAATCACTCAAGGCTGCATTCCAGACCATCATTTTGTTTGCCCACTACGCCAATCTAGACAAAGACCTGACTTATGGAAATCAGTGTTGGACCTGCTTCAGTAGGAACAGTACAGCCTAAACTGCCACACCATGTTTCCTCCAGATGGGAACACAAGTAACCCCAGACTGGTTTTGACCTACTTAGGTCTCATCAGTGAGGTACAGTTTGAGTTCTGTGGCACAGTGAGCTTGGAACCCATGACTGGGCATATCCATTGCATCTAGGGCATTTACTGCAAAAAAAAACAAGGCAATGGAAGGCATACTTGGATTAATCCCAGCCACTGGAAATTTATCTGGGCTGCATTCCAGACCATAATGTCCCCTCCACTGTGACATTCTAGACAGAGATCTGTGTTATGCAAATCTGTCTTGGTCCTACTACAATAGAAACAGTTCATCCCGAACTGTCTTACCATGTCCCCTCCAGATCGGCCACAATAACCCCTAGACTGATTTTGACCTGCTGAGGTCTCATCAGTGAGCTATAGCTTGAGCATTATGGCACACTGAGCATGGGACTCACATCTGGGGGAAACTGTCACACTTATGACGTCTTCTGCAAAAACAACAATGTGATGGAAGGAATGCATGAATTAATCTCAGCCACTGGCAATCGCTCTGGGATACATTCCAGACCATCATTTTTTGCCCACTGTGCCAGTCTAGACAGAGACCTGCCTTATGAAATCAGTATTTTTACTGCCTCAATAGGGAAAGTTCGGCCCAAACTGCCAGACCAGTTACCCTCCAAATGGAACACAAGCAACCCCAGACTGGTGTTGACCTACTTAGGTTTCATCAGTGAGGTACAGCTTGAGTCCTGTGGCACAGTGAGCTCGGAACCCACAAATGGGCATACACATTGCACCTGAGGTGTCTACTGCAAAAACAACAATGTGATGGAAGGAATACTTGAACTAATCCCAGCCACTGGCAATTGCTCTGGACTGCATTCCAGACTATCATTTTCCCCCCACTGTGCTGTTCTAGACGGAGACCTGCATTATGCAAATCTGTCTTGGTCCTGTTACAATAGGAACAGTCAAGGCCGAACTGCCACACCATGTCCTTTCCAGATGGGAATACAAGCAGCCTCCAGACAGGTTCTGACCTGCTTAAGTCTCATCAGCGAGGTAAAGCTTGAGTCCTGTGGCACAGTGAGCTTGGAACTCATGACTGGGCATACCCATTGCACCTAGGGAGTCTACTGCAACAAAAAAAAAGGCGATTAAAGGAATACTTGGATTAATCTCAGCCACTGGCAATTGCTTTGAGCTGCGCTCCAGATCTTAATTTTCCCTCCACTGTGGCATTCTTGACAGAGCTCCTTGTTATGCAAATCTGTCTTGGTCCTACTGCAACAGCAGCAGTTCATCCCGAGCTGCCAAACCATGTCCCCTCCAGATGGGAACAAAATGACCCCTAGATTGATTTTGACCTGCGGAGGTCTCATCAGTGAGCTATAGCTTGAGCTTTATGGCACACTGAGGACGGGACTCACATCTGGGGAAAACTGTCACACTTATGATGTCTACTGCAAAAACAACAATGTGATGGAAGAAATGCATGAATTAATCTCAGCTACTGGCAATCGCTCTGGGATACATTCCAGACCATCATTTTTTGCCCACTGTGCCATTCTCGACAGAGACCTGCCTTATGAAATCAGTATTTTTACTGCCTCAATAGGGACAGTTCAGCACAAACTGCCAGACCAGTTACCCTCCAAATGGAAATACAAGCAACCCCAGACTGGCTTTGACCTACTTAGGTTTCATCAGTGAGGTACAGCTTGAGTCCTGTGGCACAGTGAGCTCGAGACTCACTTCTGAGCAAACCTGTCGCACTTAAGGCATCTGCTGCAAAAATAACAAGGTGATGGAAGGAATGAATAAATGAATCTCTGTCACTAGCAATCATTCTGGGATGTATTCTAGACCACTGTTTGTTTTTTGCCCACTGTGCCATTCTAGACAGAGACCCGCCTTATGCTATCAGTTTTTATCCTGCCTCAATAGGGATTGTTCAGCCCAAGCTGTCAGACCAGTTTCCCTCCAAATGGGAACAAAAGCAACCCCGCCTGGTTTCGACCTTTTTAGACACCATAAGTGAGGTATACAATCTGAGTCAAATGTTACAGTGAGCACTGGACCCACATCTGTGCATAGGCGTCACACTTATGTCTACTGCAAAAACAAGGTGATGGAATGAATGCTTGAATTAATTTCAGCCATTGGCAATCACTCTGGGCCATCTTGCAGATCATTGTTTTTCACATTGTGGCATTCTAGGCAGAGACCCACCTTATGCAAATCAGTCTTGCGCCGCTAAAATAGGAATAGTCAGCCTGAACTGCTAGAGCAGGTCCTCTCTAGATGACAAGGGAACACAAGCAACCATGGACCTTTTTTGACCTACTTTGACCTCATCCGTGAAGCATAGCTTTAGTTCTATGGCACACTGAGCACAGGACCCACATCTGACATACCAGTTGAACTTAAGGAGTCTACTGCAAAAAATAACAAGGTGATGGAAGGAATGCTTAAATTAATGTAAGTCACTGGCATTCAATCTAGACCGGATTCCAGAACATTGCTTTTTGCCCATTGTGCCATTCTAGACAGAAATCCACTTTGTGCAATTAGTCTCAGTCCTGCTCCAATAGGAGCAGTCAAGACCAAACTGCCACACTAGGTCGCCTCCATATGGAAACACAATGAACCACAAACCAATTTCAGCCTACTGATGGATAGCTTGAGGCATATGCTACTGTGAGCAGAGGACCTATGTCGGGGCATACGCGTTGCACTTCAGACGCCCACTGCACAAACAAGGTAATGGAAGGAATGCTTGAATTAATCTCAGGCACTGACAATCACTCAGGTAGCATTCCAGACCATCTTTTTTCCCCACTGTGCCAGACCAGGTCCCCTCCAGAAGGGAACACAAGCCACTTAGGTCTCATCAGTGAGGTATAGCTTGAGTCCTATGGCACAGAGGGCAGGAGATCCATGTCTGGGCATACCCATTGCAGTTAGGGTATTTAATGCACAAACAGCAAGGTAATGAAAGAAATGCTTGAATTATTCTCAGCCGCTGGCAACTGCTCTGGACCCCATTCCAGACCATTATTTTTCACCCAGTTAGGGCTGGTCTGTTCCTATTGGTGCCGGGTGAAGTCTGATTTGCATATGTCTAGCTAATCTGAGTTGGCATTGTAGGCAAAACAATTATAGACCAGGGTGCGGCCTGAGTAATTACTACTGGCTGACATTAGTTCAAGCATCCTACCCATTATTTTATTATTTACTTCAATTAAAAAACTATACCATGGTATAAAGCATGGTCTTATGTTGTATGTATGTATGCATTTATGTATGTATGCTTAATTTTTATAGCATGAAGCTAGACACAGGCATTGCTTTGGCCTGATTTATGACCGTCATGCTGTCCTTGAGGTGGAACTGTGCATGAAAATCATACACCTCAAGAGCAACATTATGCTAGGAGGTTGTCATCCCCCTCATGGATAGCAAATGCACAGAAACTCTGGAAAGTGTATTGAAAGAATAACGTTTGGAAGAACTCTTGATTCTGTTGTGATCAATGGCCACAAATCCTGGGCTCCGAAATGAGGCATGTTTTGAAATGTATGGCACCAAAATGAAGTACTGGGTGCAACAATAATTTTCAGAACAGAAGTGCATTTTACACAGTCCCTTCAAGATTTGTCGTTGTGAAAAAATGCTGTTTTTTGTTCTTTCTATCATTTCATGATCATGGAAAAGCATGTTATTCTGCGCTTTCAGTCATGCTCTTCTCATAACCAGGCAAGGCAAATAAAATGCGAGCCATGTTATTTTAATTTCATTTCTGTTTGTTTTAGGTTTTTCCATTACTGTAGAAATAGCTCCAAAATTGAACAGAGTTCTTTACAAAGAGTTAAAGGTTGTTAGTAGAATAATATTACACATTAAAGCAGGGTTTCACATATTTACATTATGCATGTGCAGCATAGTGAAGCGCAAGGTAACGTCCCTGATTTGCCAAAGTTCACATACAGCTTGTGGTAATGAGTATAACCTATTCATTCTAGTCGGGGATCCCAACAACCAAGAAAAACAGGGGAAATGAGATATGTACCCACAAAATCAATTTACATTTTCCTGAGTGAAGTAGGCGAAAAAGAAATAATTATTTTAAGGAAGTTCTTGGACAAAAACTTAGGGGCCCATTACGATGGCGGGCGGAAGCACAACCGCCGTGCTGGCGGATGCAAAAACCACCAGTTACCGCCGGCACGCAGCAGTCCACACGCCCGCACAATTACGATGCGAAAAGTAGGCCAAACACCGCCGGCAAGCCAGCAACACCGTCCGCCATCAAAGTGCGCCCGTACACGTAGCGGCGCAGCCCAACTGACACACACCGTCCGACGAAACACGTCCCGCCCGGCGCATAAATTACGATGCCGCAAACAAACGGCTCCCACGGCTAAGAGACACCGCACGTGAAAGAGAGGCGGTAACACGGACGCAGAGCACGGACAACGAAGAAGCGGCACCCGGGCATGAATCCAGCACTGCAGGCCCTTCCCATGCTTCTGCTGATGCACCACCAAGGACGCAACGTACCGCGGAGACGCAGGTAGGCACACACACAACAAGTGCACGCAAACAGCGCACACAGTGCAAGGGCGGAAAAAGCGGACAACCCCCCACCAGCGCGTGTACACTACACATCCACCATTGCATCCACATATGACACACAGGCCAAATCCTAACATCGCGGAACACATGTGTACACACCACCTGGGACTAGGAACCAACCACCCCGTCACGGCCACAAAGCGCCGATGACGCCGCCACACATGCGCACAACGCAGAGGCCAACCGCAGCGCCATGCATGCGTCGCACACAGACACAGGGACACAACCAAGCAGCACACACATCAGCCCCACCCCGAACGCACATGACACGTGACAGGCCTGCCACAGACATGTCCCCAACGCCCAATTCACGGACAACACCCAACGCCACACAACCGACGCACACATGTCAGTGAAGTCACGCAACAGCAGGACACACCCCAGTGTAACAAACATGGCGAAGCACACAGCGGCGGCAACACCAACTAGGAGAAGCAGGGCCCCTTCGGGAAGAGGAACGCCAGTACCACACTGAAAAACCCATACCACCCTGCACATATGAACAAGACACATGAAACGGAACACCAAAGAGCCCGGGGACCGACAACAGGTGGCCCAAGAATAACATCCACACACAAGGCCCAACGCAGAGCGGAAAGGCAGCCTGCCGCCCACACAAGGGAGAGCAGACAGCACTGAATGACCTTCCATTCCAACTCCGAAACCACAGCCCTACGACAGAAGCCAGTGAATACAGCCATTGTCCAAGAATAGACCAACACAGGCATGCCGAGGAGACCGACCACAGGGCAGATAGCGCATATCACAGAAGCACACAACGGACGGGGAAGAAAGAAGAAAACACTCCCCCATGTCGGCCACATGCAAGTTAATTGGAAGGAGTCACACAGCACTGACCTTGAACTGTCTGAGAAGCATGTGGGAAGAGGGCCCGTGTCCTCCAAACAAGCCAACAGAACACAAGTCCTGTCTCCCTACGACTACACAGAGCTCACAGCAACCCCGGAGCGTGCACATTGCAGACTGCACACACAGCCGGAGCACGCCACCTCAACGAACCGCTGCGAAATGGCAACCGCAACACACCTACCCAACTACGCCGAACAGCTCAAGCTGTACAAAACCAACACGATACATACATTGGGATGCGATCTCCTGTCCCTGCTGAACGTAAGTTACCGACTGACTTACCGCATCACATTGTTCAGCTGCGTCATGCCCGTCTTCTACTGTCGGAGGTGTCCCTACCAGCATCCCGTCGAGATATGCCTCTCCAACCCGGCATGTCTGAAGGCGGACCTGCTACCACTACTCCTCCCTCTGGACGCACACGACAGGGCCTGCTCTGCCTATGGGGGCATGGCGTATGTGGCCAACATCGCACCCGCACTGAAATGGGACCACTGTGCCTCCACACGACGGATCATCGAGAACAGCTACATCGAATGTCACCCAGCATGCCCCATCATGGTCCTCCAAGGGACAACTTACGAACAACACCTTGACAGCCACCATCCGCTTCATTGGCTGGCAAACATGTACACCACCAATGACATGGAAGCCCTGCTGGACGGCATCGCATACCTGACAACCTGTAAATACGTCGGACCACAACGCAGGTTCCCCGAGTGACCTATGAAGTCCAACCCCGCACCCATGCTCAGCTTCCGCACGGACTGGCCAGTCACCACCACAACAGCCATACCAAACGACCGGCAACTGTAACCACACCATCAACGACATCGCCATGACATCGGATATGACCGGGACATGCACACTGTTCCCCATCACATCCAGGAACACCGCATGCATCGTGGGAGGCAGTGGCATGGGCTCTGTGTATCGCACCCACATGGACGGAACTGCACGAACAACCAGGACACGACATGGATCCAGCGCACATGGACACACACACCGCTCAGTGGACATGAATAGGTCGCCTGGAGTCTGTGGGTGCTGCACCCCTCCCACCCCCGCCCCGGGAATCCCATACCAGGACCTTTGCATGGACGATAAGTGCATACAACAACAACACGACCCCAGTGACTGTGACATGTCCAGTAACCACCACAGTGCAACAACAAGTGGCACGCCGCTGCATGCACGCAAGCACATACCCTGATGTCATCTCACATGCACGCGTGCATGAGGAACAACCGCAGCAAACCTGTCACATGGAACTGAGATGGACTGTGCCCATGATGCCAAGCGGTCTGGTAGGCTACATGTATACCGTCTGTGTCAAAGTCCGCAGCTCCGCAGCTATACGTAAATGTACATTAGCACAGCCTTGGCCAAGCAGATGTAACCCCACACCCTATCCCATTTGTAATCATGCTCAGTATATCCTCAACATGTATTCCGCTGCCAGTAGTGTCCACTATACTGCATCACAGAGGACAGAAGACTCAATATAATGTTTGAAACCAAAACTGTCTCCGCTGACTCATTTCACAAGTACGAATGAGAGAGGATGAGAGTATGTGAAGTACACGGCAGTCGTGACATGACCATGTAGTCCACTGGTATTGGATGTCAACGCAAATGAGTAGCACTACTGTGGAAGACACACATGTGTCGTGTGAAGTCGTATGGACGCAGTGCTCAGGTGGGTGGGTGCGACGGGTAGATGCGCACATGCCAAGTTGGAGCACGCCGTGTTGGGAGGGGTCATGAACAGTACACCACCGCTTCCCTGGGCATTGTGAGAGGACACCTGTCGGGGGGAGTGAACACGTGTGTGCACAGCAGCCGGGCACACGTACAAAGCGGTACCAGGCGCACCTCAGCCCACCCTCTGTGGACAAGCTGGATCCTGTTGTGCGCCCGCCATGCCCCTTGACAAGGCACACACAGCCCCAGTCGACCAGGTGTAACCCCAACATAGTCAATCCGCACAGGCGATACAGGGCACGGGATGGCAGTGGAGCATGGTGTGTGAGAGGTCTCCTCGCGCTCCTCCTGGTCATATCACGCAGGCAATAGAACCTCAACGTCCAGCATGGCAAAAAGTCAAATGGAAGTGTAGGGGGACGCACCACAGCACGAGCAGCACTGACGTCACGGGAGGTGGCTCGCACCATCCCATCCATTGCCCATCATACCAACCACGCCACATGCCAGTGCGACTAAGTGCAAGCGCGTGCGCCACCACCCCTGAGCCCTCCCCAGAGAGGCCAAAGAGTGAATGTGTGGGCCATCAGCCACAGACGGACGCGGCCTGGCCACAAGGGCAGCCACAGCCACTGGGTGTCGCAGGTGGCGGATCCGGAAGGCGAAGACTGTGATGCATAGTCCATGCAGGCCGGGTCTCCATTTGGGGCACCACGCAGGTGGACGGCATCCCGCCACACATCATACCCTGAGACAGCCCACTCGTGCAACTGGACCCACACATACACTCCTTGCCCTCTCTGGTGCGAGCTTGGGGCTGCCTGTGCAAGCGCTAGCCTCGCAGGTGAGCATGCATATTGGGGGGGCGAGGGGAGGACATGAGGGCTGGGGCGAAGACGACTGTATCACTGTCAGTTAGTACAAGGGATGACCCAGATGTGGAAAGGAAGAGACGTGTCCCGTGTGTACTGCAACTAGTCGCCAATCCAACTACCCCCCCATGTCCGGAATGTAAGCCCGCACCTAGGCCCGCCCATCCGCCACATCGAACATACCACCAGCACGACAACCTTCCCATTCGAAACACTGACTGGGGGTGGCGACCAGTGAACAATCATGTGTAGCCTACCCACGCGTACATGTGGGCCCTCCATGATCCATGTCACCTGCGGCAAAGACATGACATGCGCAATGAGGGAAGTGAGGAGAGCTGTCCGCCCCACGCGCAGAAGGTGCATCAGCTCCACAGACCCAGCAGCGAGTCCAGCAGGGGTCACATGTGCAGGGGCAGCTGTGCCTGGTGTGAAGGCACATGCATATAGACAGCACATCGACCAATGTGTAGTCTGCCCACATCCACAGTCCATCATCATGCGGACATAGGAATTGAACACAGGGCAACACATCTTAGTTGGTGCACCCACCGTGACCAACAATGCGCAATCATCGACGTACCCGCCCTGTGCATGGCCCCCACCCAACGGAGGCACATCCAGTGCCACCATCCCACACACACAAGCCTTCCACGGAACATGCTGTGTCCAATGCTCAGTACAGAGTCAGCGCCCATCTGGTGGATCCTGAACAGGAGACACATGCACACACATGCCAGCTCCCACTATGTACGTCTGCCACCTGGCATGTGCAATGTAACCTCTCACCTGTGACGTGTGACTGCAAGCACACAGCCGTCTTGGCATGGGGCTGTCAATGTGGACACCAGCCAATGTTTCGGGAGCTGTGATCCGTACAGTGCTGTACATAGGGTGCAGTGCTGACACCTACTACTGTCTCATATCCCCTCGTGCCACAGGTCCCACTTGTATTGGCCGCTCAGCCCGTGCCCACATCGTCGTCGTCGTGTGCCATACTCATCCAGCCTCGGAAGCAGTTCCATGCTCAGCAGACACTCATGTTGCCGTGGCGTTGCCGCTTGACGAATATGCAGTCAGTCCCCATCAGCACGCCCCGCAAGTCATTGGGGCCTAGATCCCCATGTGCATGCACATGGCAGTGGTATGTCTCACTTGCCATTGCCATTGTTGGGAGACCTGTGTAAGTGTATTGTGGCCGTGCCGTCCCAGCTTGACAGCTGGGCTGTGGCTCATGTGCTTGCTCAGTCATGTCAGTGATGTGTATGCGAAATTGCTATGTGCCGTGTTGCCTTGACATGTGTCCTCTGCCATTTACCCCAGGCGGAGACCGAACATTGACCGCCCATACCAATTGCTGGCGGACATGGACGATACAGAGGTTATCAGGAAGTTTCGGCTGGACAGGCCAACCCTGCATCGACTGTGTGCCATGTTAGAGCCCCATCTCCGTCCCCGCAGGGTGTATCTGACTGCTGTCACCCCCACGGCTAAGGTGATGGCCGCCATGCATTTCTTCGCCACTGGGTCATTCCAGCACACAGTGGGCAGTGGAGGAGGGATGTCCCAGCCCATGTTCAGCAAGGTGCTGAGGGATGTACTGGCAGCCATGATGCTGTACCGGAACAGGTACATCCGCTTCCCCAGGGCTCGTGAATTGGCGGCAGTGAAGGGTGCATTCTATGCCCTTGGCAGAATCCCACACGTCGTGGGAGCCATTGACTGCACACATGTTGGCCTTGTTCCACCACAGGCCACTGAGCACCTGTACCGCAACAGGAAGCACACGCACTCCCTGAATGTGCAAGTGGTGTGCCTTGCGGACATGGTGATCACCCACGTGTGTGCCAAGTTTCCAGGCTCGGCACATGACGCACACATAATGCGCAACAGCATCTTGCCACGACTGATGGCCAATATGCAACAGGATCGTGCCTGTATTGTCGGTGAGTATGTGGAGTGGTGTAGCGTGCTGGTTGTGCGATGCTGTCCCCTGTCCAGTTGGAATAGCAACGGTTCTCTGTGTCCCTCACACCCAGGTGACTCTGCGTATCCGAATGGGGCATGGCTGCTCAGTCCATTGAGGAATCCTCGCACCCCAGCAGACGATCGATACAATGAGGCACATGGGAGGACCAGACGTGTGGTCGAGCGTACCTTTGGCCTCCTCAAGTCCAGGTTCAGGTGCCTGGACCGCACCGGGGTGCACTGGCGTACTCCCCACAGAAGGTGTGCCAGATAGTGGTGGCGTGCTGCATGCTGCACAATCTGGCCATTCGGAAGCAGATCCCCCTCATTGTGGATGACGGAGATCAACCAGGGCCCCAGCCCGCAGACCAGGACAGCTCGAGTGAGGTGGACAGCGGAGAGGAGGAAGCTGGGAATGTGCGCCAGCAGCTCATCGCCCGCTACTTCACTTGACGGTGAGTGTCCATGTACGACGGATGATGTGTCTGTATCTGTGCAGGTGTGTGTGTGCTGTGTCAGGGTGGCCGTATGTTCACTGCGTGCAGTGTGTCAACGCTCCATGGCCAGGGTAGTATGCCACTGTTGGTGACTGTGGCATTGTGCCCTATTGCTCTGTGCGATGTGTGTACATTGCTTGTAGTTGTTGACATGTACTGTGTGATGGGTGTGTGACACACTCATTGAATGTGCTCCTGTTCTGTCTCCCACCCCTAGGTCCCTACAGGCCCTCCGGATTCCATTGCCATGCCACGCATCAGGTGCCTTTCCGCCCAAGGTGGCCGTTGTATTCCGTACAAATAAAACACAGGGCACAAACAGCAGTTAGTGAAAAAGGTGCATTTATTACAAACTGTGACATGTGATTGTGTGTAAGGTGATGACAAAAGTGGTGCGTGCAGTGACAATGAGCTGTCGGTCATGGCTGCGTGAAGCTCAGGGTGTACCCACTGGTTCTATGTCCATAGTCCAACACACACATGCCATCCAGCTGGCTGTGTGGAGTGGGATCGTAGAGCAAGTCAATGCAGTGGCTGGTCAAGGAAGGCTGGCGGAAGGCTGGCTGGCTGCCTCACTTGCGACTGGAGCGTGCGAAGTCCTCCCGGGAGATCTGTTTCCTCTTCGGACGGCCCCTTCCACGTTTGGGAGGGGGGTGTGTGGTGGCGACCTGCTGGTGGTGGGTGAGGTGTGCTCACTGGCTGTGGACGCAGGGGAAGTGGACACTGCTGCCCGACCCTGCGCCCTAGCAGGTGGTGGCGGAGGTGGTGTTGCTGGCCTTGCCTGTGACCCCACCGCCACCACCAGCTGGCCCATGAGGTCCACGAGTTGGTCCATACGGGACACGAATTGGCCCATATGGGCGTCCATGGACCTCAGCACCCCCAGCACCTCCCGCGTGTCTGTAGCAGACCTGGCCCATTGTCCTTGGGCCTCTTCATAGGCCCCAAGGACTCTGGCCATTTGAGGCAGGGCATGGCTCCCAGGGGAGGCTGGCGTTTCCCTGACCCTGCTCCTCCTACCAGTCCTGCTGCCACCGGCCTGCCCACTAGCCACATTGCACACCACGGTCCTCGCTGTGGCTCCCAGGGTGGATCCAGTCGGCCGGGCCACCACCTGCGCTGGGGCTGGTGCCAGCGAAGACGTGGTGGTGGTGGTGGCGGTGGTGGTCGGTGCGGCGATGGTGGCGGTTGCGGCAGTGGTAGTGGCCGCAATGACCGTGGGTGTGGCCGCAACGACAGTGGCAGCAGGGGGCTGGGACTGTTCAGCATCCCTGGATGATGGGTTGGTGGGTAGGAGGGGTCCTGGGGAGCGGCTGGGCCCTGCCACGCCAGATGGGCCTGCTTGGTGGTCCGTGTCCGAAGAGGAGGACAGATCCTCCAGATCCGTGTGTCCTCGTTGGGGGCTTGTGGGCTGGCTGTGCTGGCTGCTGTCTCCATCCCCAGCATCCGGCAGTTCGTCACCTGTGGAGAGAATGAGATTTGTTATTGTGTTGCACCTGGCGAAGTATGTATTTGTCGTCTGACATTGACAGTTCGTGCAATCTCGTACATGGGTTTCCCGGAGGCGTGTGTGTGGCTGTAGCATCTGTAGTTGTGTGTGCTTGGCAATGGGACTGTGTGCTGTGCACATGTGGCATGGGACGGATTGGCCATGCCGATGGGTGTGTAGCTGTGCCCCTACTTATTGTGACTCTGGTGTATGCGGGCTCCTGGCCCATCCTGGGTCTGGTTTGTACTTTGCTTTTGGGGTTCAAATGGAACGCTTAGGAACGCATATGGCAACATGGGGGCCATGCCCCAGATTCGCATTTGGGAGGGAATATGCTTTTGGGGTTCAAATGGAACGCTTAGGAACGCATATGGCAACATGGGGGCCATGCCCCAGATTCGCATTTGGGATGGAATATGCTTTTGGGGTTCAAATGGAACGCTTAGGAACGCATATGGCAACATGGGGGCCATGCCCCAGATTCGCATTTGGGAGGGAATATGCTTTTGGGGTTCAAATGGAACGCTTAGGAACGCATATGGCAACATGGGGGCCATGCCCCAGATTCGCATTTGGGAGGGAATATGCTTTTGGGGTTCAAATGGAACGCTTAGGAACGCATATGGCAACATGGGGGCCATGCCCCAGATTCGCATTTGGGAGGGAATATGCTTTTGGGGTACATGCTGTGAGCCATGGGTGCCGAACGTGACATGTGTTGCGGCAGCATGACAGTGCATGGTTTGAGGTGTGTGCATGCTTGACATGGCCTGCATATTTGCTGTCTGTTGTGATTACTGGACATGGCATTGGACGCATCGTTATGAGTGAGTGATGGTTGTGTGCCAGCCAACGTATTGCAGTTGTCCCATCTCCTTGGTGTGCGTGCTGCCCTGTGCCATGTGCATCACTGCAGTGCTCGGGGGGTGTGGCCCATGTTGTGTGTTGTTGCTCACAGTGTGTCGTGCGCTTCATTGACTTCTGGCACATGGTTGGTCATGGGCATGTATCTTAGCGTGACTGCTGTATGTGTGGCAGCTGTGCGGATGACATGCCTTTCATGAGACTGGGGCTGACGGATGGGATGGATGGTATGTTGTTTGTGCATGGTGTGTCTGTGTGTTTGATGGGTTCAGTGGTGTTCGTGTGCATTTCTGTTGTTCCGCTCTGTTGCGTCTAGTGTTGTTTGTCTTACATAGGCGTAGTTGTGGGGTGTGTGGTTGACAGGCAGTTGGGGCTACATGGACAGGACTTCAATGGTGTTTCGGTTGTGTGTGATGAGTTGCACAGTGGCTGCCGTGTGGGACTATATTCAGTGTGGCTTGTGCATGCAGACGTGGCTCCTTGGGTGTTGCTATGTCTGTGATGGGTCATGTGGGGTGTGAGTCTGTTGTTCATGTCCGTGTGCACATTGTTCACTTGTTCGTGACGGTGGGCGGTGCTGCGTGTTCGTCTGCTACGTGACATGTCCCATGTGTTGGTCGTGTTATGGTCCTCATGCCTCCAGTAATCCAGCCCTGTCCAGTTTCCCACCTGCAAGTTGTTCGTGCGTGCACTGTACTGGATGCCACATGGCTCTAAGCGGGGGTGCTCCATGTTGCAGGTCTGTGGGGGTGGGGGGTGTTGTGGGTCGTGGGGGTGGCTGGACACCCACTGACACCGATTGCTGTGGACCGTGATGTCTGCCTTTCGGCTGTCGTTGTGCACTGCGGTGGCTGACACGTGGCTGTGGGGTGTGGGGGATGCTCCTCCTTGCTGTGCTGTGGGACTGGGGCCTGGTGTGTGTTGTACTTGGGCTGTCCACCCTCCCACCCACTGCACTTTGTGTTCCTGCCACTTACCTGTTACTTGTCGGTTAGTGCAGCTGTGGCGGACACATGGGTGTGGTGGGTGCTCGTTGTGGCGCTTCTGGCATATTTGGGGACCTGTTGGTGGTTACGTGGCTGGCTTAGTGTACACATGTCCCCACGCATCTTACAGTTGTTCGGTTTGGGCTGTGTGTGGTAGTGTCTGTTGCATGTGTGTGTGATGTGTTGTGTATTGTGTGCTGGACATGGGGGTGTTTGTCCCTGGGAGCTGTGGCATGGTAGTTGCGCATGTGAGTACATAGCGGTGTGCTGGTATACATTAGTTTGTACTTACCAGCCTCCACTCCCCTGCTAATCCGGCGAGGATCTCCGGATGGATTACGACTCGCACCTTCTCCTCCCACGCTTTGAAGGTCTTAAAGAGCGCGGGATTCCCTCCGCCAGTGACGGCAGCCAGCTCTCTGTTTTTGCCCTCCTTCTTCTTGACCAGGCTCTTTACGTCATTCCAACGTTTGTTAATCTCGACTCTGTTCCTGGGCAGGGTCCCGACTGCATTGACCTGGTCTACGATCCGGTTCCACATTCTGTTTCTGGTGGCTAGTGGTGTGTGCTGGACCATGTTCCCATAGATTTGTGGGTACACCTTGATGATCTCGTCGACCATGACCGTCAGCTCCATGGGCGTGAACTTGGGCATTCTTTGTGGTGCCATGGTGTTTGTGGTGCTGGTGCGGTGTGTGTTGTGTAATGTGCAGGGGGTTTGTGGTGGTGGTGTTTGGTGGTGGTGGTGGTGGTGGTGGTGTTTGGTGGTGGTGGTGTTTGGTGGTGGTGGTGGTGGTTGTGATGTGTGCGTTTCTGTGGTGTGCTGCTGTCCTTGCTGTGTCACTGTGTCCTCTCCTCTCCTCTCTGGTTTGCAATGTAGCAAGGGGTTGTGGTCTGTGGGAGTGCTGCTTTTGTACTCACCTATGTGGGTGTGTCCTCATGGTCTGTTGTTTTCAGGTGTGTTGTGTCTGGGGTTCTGGCCTTTGTATTTTTTGTTTGTCCGGGGGTGTTTTCGGGATGTGTACTGTGCTTGTGTATTTATGCGTGCCTTGCTGTGTGGACTTGTTGGCCATGTTGTGTGCTATTGGTTTTGTGTGCGGATGGTTTCTGTGCAGGTACGTTGGCGCCATGGCTTCTGCCGTGTCGATTCTCATCGGCGTTGTTTGCGCTGGCGGGCGGTATATTTGTGGTTTTTCCGCGCTCATGGCGGTGCGTTCGTAATTTCACGTGCGGTGTGTCGGCCGTGTGGGCGGGCGGTTTTGTGTTGTCGTGCGTGTTTCCGTCCGTGGCGGGCGGTTTGACTCCGACTCGGACGATGGCGGGCGGTATTTTGTGTGATTTTTCCGCCGATGGCGGTTTTCGGTTTGTGTAATCGTAATGGCGTGGTCGGTGTTCAGGCGGTGTGTGCGGGCGGATTTTTGCCGCTTCCATGCCTGGCGGATTTATTTACGCCGGGTATCGTAATGGGCCCCTTAGAAACCACAGAGTGAATCTGGACTCCTGGACAGCCAGTCAGGGCAAGAGAGCTCTGGCACCCAGCAATAGCACACATAGGATGCCTAGATGTGGAATGTAAATTGCCCGAAGAAAAAGGAAGATATAGCATACAAAGCTACAAAGACTCTTCTGTGGAGGTGACTTCATTTTGGTGTAGGGGAGTGAAGGACCCCTTAGCATAACTATGCTTGTTAAGTCCCTGAAATTGAGTGAACACAGATACGGGTCAAGCTTTGGCAAACATGCGTTTGTGTGCAAGAGAAACTGGTGGAAATGATCATGTTTTCGAAAAAAAATCCCAAAACTGACAAATGTCAGATTCAGAACGATCTTTCCGACTACAAATCTGAGACAGGGACATCTAGCTTCCGGCAAAATAAACCTTAGGATGTGTAGATGTTGAAAATATAAGGTTGTGGTAGGTTTCCATGTGGCCCAGGTTTGATATATGCGACCAAATGCAGTTTCCCTAAACTTGTTTCGCTTTCAGTTGCTTTACAAATTTCCTGATTGCATTGCACTGAGTTTATCACCTGTGAGCACCACAAATTCAAAGAAAACCCAAACATATTTGTGTTCCCATGCTCAGGAAACCCAGGGAAACAATAGTGTGGGTTAAACCCATGTAATCATAGGTTCCTGTGTGAGGTAGACTAAAGAGAAGTAACTGTTTTTGGAGGGAAAAAAAAAATCTGACAAATCTCTTGATCACAACATTTTTTACAGCCCGGTGTGATACCTGTGGCAAAATGACAGGTACCCTAGAAAGGCATTTCACTTTCAGTTGTTTTCCAAATTTCATAGGTGCATTGCACCCAGTTTATATTCTGTGGGCAAGCTAAACTCACATAAAACCCATAAATATCAGTATCCCCACACTCCGGATGCCCAGAGAAACGCTGCTGTGGGTCACGCCCTTGCAAGCATATGTTTCTGATTTGGGAGATTTAACCTGTTTTAGAAATAAATACTGAGGGCCGGATTCACAAAGGCAAAGTTAGACAAAAGTCCAACTTTACCATTTTCTGTAGTTCACAAAGGGCATTTACACTCGTAAATGCCCTTTGTGAAGATCGAAAGCAAGTCGTAAAGTTAGACTTTCGTCTCACTGTACCTTTGTGATCGGGTCCTATAAATCTGATAAACATCATGTTCAACACTTTGTCCTGGTCAGACAATAAGAGAGAGGGAGGCCAGGCACCCAGCGAATGAAATATTGAAAATGTATAATTGGGGTATGTGTCTATAAGACTCAGGGGTGATACATGCGACCAAACGAAAGGTATCTTAAGCCAGCATTTCACTTCCAGTTGCTTTTCAGATTTCATGAAAGCACTGCACACCATTTGTCACCTGTTGGCACCCCCAAACTCACAGAAGACCTGTACATATGGCGAACCTCAAGAGACCCAGTAGAACACTGGTATGGGTCAAGCCTTGGCAGGCATGTTTCTGTATAAGAGAGGGTGCAGAGACAGAACACTGACGTGGAAATATCTAATTGCATTAATATTGAGTCAAGAATATCGATGATGTAAAATATCGAGGTAAGTTTTTTCGTAGTTAAAAATATCGAATTTTATGTAATGCAAAAATATCGATTTTGTAAATTTTGATGTAAAAAATATTGTAAATTATATCGATTTTTTTTCTTTAATGTTAGTATTTTATTATTATTAATTTAGTATTAGTTATTATATGTTTTATAGATTAAAAAATATATGCTAAAAAGTTTTTTTTGTTTTTTTTAATTACGTTTTAGGAGCAGGATGTTGGGTTTATAGGGGATAACGCAGGGGAGCAATTTTAAAATTTCGGGTTCAATTTTAAATATTTCTTACATTTTTGTTAAGTTTTAGGAGCGGGATGTTGGGTTTATAGGGGATAAGGGTGGGGAGTAATTTAAAAATTTAGGATTAAAAATTAAATATTTTTCTAATTTTTCTTAAATTTTAGGGGTGGGATGTTGGGTTTATAGGGGATAAGGGTGGGGAGTAATTTAAAAAAATTGGTATAAAATTTAAATATTTAAAAATAATTTGTAAAGATTTAGCAGTGGGATATTGGGTTTATAGGGGATAAGTGTGGGGAGTCATTTAAAAAAATTAAATATCTTTAAAATATTTCAAATATTTATTTGTGGGATGTTGTATTTATAGGGGATAAGTATGTGGAGAATTTACATTTTTTGTTAAAATAGAAATATTTAAAAATCTGTAATTTTTTGTAGCAGGTTGTTGTGTTTATAGTGAATTAGGGTGGGGAGTAATTTGAAAATATTATTTGTACATTTCTGAAAACTTTTTGAATTTTTGGAGAGAATTTAGTAGTGTGATGTTGATTTTATAGGTGATAAGTGTAGGAAGTAGTTTTTTAATGTTGTTTAAAAATATTTTTGGGTTAAAAGTAGAAATTGAACATTTACATTTTTTTAAATTTGTGAATTTAAATTTGAAAAAATAAAACTTACATATTGAGGTTATATTTATGTTTGAGTACATTTTTCTATATTTTTTGTAATTTATTTACAAAAAACTTAATTTGTTGAAAAATATTAATAATTTTTTAGTTTAAAAATGTATTATAAAGATAAATATATTGATTATAAATTTGGAGTTGTAATAGGTATTTATTATATTTTATTCTCCAGCACTTTCTTTGAGTTTTTTTAGTTTTGGAGTTGGAATAGTAATTTATTATGTTTTATTATCGAGCACTTTCTCTAAGTTTATTTTGTTTTGGAGTTGGAATAGTAATTTAGGGCCCGACCGCCCGCCATCGTAGTGGGGATTGGGACCGCCCGCCAGTCATGCGACGGTTCCGCACTCCAAATTACGAATCGACCGCCACCATGGTGGTCGCATCTTGCACTTTAACATTGTGGTGGGTGCTGCTGACTGCAGCACCCGCCGCAATGCCATAAATGCATGCCGTGCATTTCACTGCACTACATGGCAGGCATCATGCGGTGCCTGCCACTTAGTGCAGTGAAATGTAGGGGGGTACCATGGGTACCCCCCAGTGCACCAACACCTCCCCCAACACAAGGGGGGCCCACAAATGGGCCCCCGAAACCAATCCCCACCAGCCTTTCCATGGCGGTTTCGCCGCTATCGAAAGGATGGCTACAGACGGCATCGTTATTTGGCGGACGCTGCCTGCTAGGCACCGCCACGATTTTATGCATCATGACCGCTCCGCCAGGCAATCGGAACGATTGCCTGTGGCGGATCCGTGGCGGGCGGTCTTTGCGCCAGCCACGGTCGCGGTCCGGATCCTCCCGCCATCATAATTTGGCAGGCGGAGAATCGTCGTTCGATGGTGGAGGGCTAGCCACCGCACGGCTGGCGGTGGCGGGCCTTACGCCATCGTAATCAGCCCCTTAATTAGGTTTATTATCCAGCACTTTCCCTGAGTTTTGTTGCTTTTGGAGTTGGAATTGTAATTTAATTAGGTTTATTATCCAGCACTTTCCCTGAGTTTTGTTGGTTCTGGAGTTGGAATAGGAATTTTGGGGGTCATTAGGATGGCGGGCGGACTTCAGTCCGCCCGCCATCCTAGCGGTGCTGGGGCCATCCGCCATACATGCAGCGATCCCGCTCCACCAATTAGGATGCGACCGCCACCCTGGCGTTCGCATTCCGCATTTCTAACATTGTGGCGGGTGCTGCTGTAAGCCGCAATGGTGAAATGGCATGTTGTGCATTCCCATGCACAACGTGGCAGGCACCGTTGCGGTGCCTGCCACCTTGTGCATGGGTATGCAGGGGGTACCATGGGTACCCCCCAAGTGCACCCCCACCCCCCCACCTCCCCTGGGGGCCCACAACGGGCCCCCAAAGCACATCCTCGCCAGCCTTTCCATGGCGGCATCGCCGCCATGGAAAGGCCAGTTACCGCACCCATCTTAATATGGATGGCGGTGCCTGGTAGGCACCGCCACCATATTAGTGCCCAAGTCCGCCCGGCCGGCAATCGTAACGATTGCCGACCGGCGGAAAAACGGCGGACGCACTTTGCGTCCGCCACGATACCCCGCCATTATAATATGGCGGGGGTAAATCTAGTTGGGATGGCAGGCGGATCGCCGAGCCAGCGGTGGCGATCCACCCGCCATCCTAATGACCCCCTTAATTAGGTTTATTATCCAGCACTTTCCCTGAGTTTATTTTGTTTTGGAGTTGGAATAGTAATTTAATTAGGTTTATTATCCAGCACTTTCCTTGAGTTTTGTTGGTTTTGGAGTTGGAATAGTAATTTAATTAGGTTTATTATGCAGCACTTTCCCTGAGTTTAGTTTGTTTTGGAGTTGGAATAGTAATTTAATTAGGTGTATTATCCAGCAGTTTCCCTGAGTTTAGTTGGTTTTGGAGTTGGAATAGTAATTTATTATGTTTTATTATCCAGCACTTTCCCTGAGTTTTTTTTTGTTTTGGAATTGGAAAAGTAATTTAATTAGGTTTATTATCCAGCACTTTCCCTGAGTTTAGTTGGTTTTGGAGTTGGAATAGTAATTTATTATGTTTTATTATCCAGCACTTTCCCTGGGTTTATTTTGTTTTGGAATTGGAATAGTAATTCAATCAGGTTTATTATCCAGCACTTTCCTTGAGTTTTGTTGGTTTTGGAGTTGGAATAGTAATTTATTATGTTTTATTATCCAGCACTTTCCCTGAGTTTAGTTTGTTTTGTAATTCGAAAAGTAATTTAATATAGCCTTATAGCCCGCAGCTATTAAAGACCTGCTCCAGCGTTAAAGGCCCGAGCCGAAGGCGAGGTCCTGTAACGCTGGAGCGGGACTTTAATAGCTGGTATAGCCCAGCTACGAAGGGCTATAAGGCTCTTAGAACATTCTGCCACTAGATGGCAGAATGTTCTAACAAATAAAACAAAGGCCTCTCGGAGCCCGAGGGGGTTTAAATCCCCTCGGGCTCCAAGAGCCCTTTGTGAAAACAACATTGGAATGTTGCTTTGCGGGCCTTTACCGGCCTGTAGAAGCTCAGAGCACTCTTTTGTTTTCAATGGAGTGCTCCACATTCCAATGTTCTAATTTGCTGTGTTATCCAGCACTTTCCCTGAGTTTTGTTGGTTTTGGAGTTAGGTATAGTAAATCTTTATTGTTTATTAGTTATTTCATTTTTTTATTTTGTATGTATATTTAAATAAGAAAGGAGAAGTATGTTAGTTATTCTTGTAAACCTTTTTATTGGTTACACGTTTTTTATTCTAAAGTTTATTTGTTCTCATTTGCATTTGTTATTCATTTTTTTACAATATTAAAAAACATTATCCAGGTTTTTTGATGTTGTTCAAAATTTATTACAAAGTATAATATATTTTTAACATACATTTTTCATGTAGAATTGGAAAATTAGCAATATTTTTAACATACATTTTTCATGTAGAATTGTAAAATTAACAATGCTTTTTAACATACATTTTTAATGTAGAATTGGAAAATTAACAATATTTTTAACATACATATTTTTTAAAACATAATTGAAAATTGTACATTTTTTAAGTATAGTCATGTAATAGTAAATAAATATAATAATGATTTATATATTTTAACCCCTTCGATGCTCATGACGAGCTGGACTCGTCATGGCACACAGTGGTCGTGTGCTCATGACGAGTCCAGCTCGTCATGACCCCCAGCATGGGAAATCTCTTTGGTGCGGGCACCAGAGGGATTCCCTTTTCTCCCCTAAAGCCTCAGGAGCTGGGGAAGAGCTTCCCCAGCTCCCGAGGCCCCCCCTGGTTTCCCTGAAATGATGATCGGCGCGCACGTCGCGCTGATGTCATTTCAGTGAAACTGAAACTGAAATGAGCCAAGAGGCTCATTTCAGTTTCAGTTTCTACGTGCTCAGGGGGCTATCTCAGTCCCCTGAGCACGTAGAAACTCAAGAGAGGTATCGTTGGAATGGTACCCCTCCCTAGTGGTTCCCTGCTTGGGGATCGCCCCAGGAGGGCGATCCCCAAGCAGGGATCCACCCACTAGGCACTAGGGAGGGGGGAGCGGCCCCTTGGGCAAGGGCCTTTGCTCCCCCCATAAAAATGTTGGCATTATTAGTCTTTCTGCCCCCCCGGGGGGGGTAGAAAGCCCACTAGACACCAGGGATTTTTTATGGGATAGCTATTAGGGGTGGGGGCTGCCCAAAACGGGCATGCCGATGCCCCCACCCCCTGGCAACAAAAATTAGTCTTTCTGCCCCCGGGGGCAGAAAGCCCATTAGATACTAGGGATTTAAAAAAAATTATAGTGAGGGGTGGGGGCTGCCCAATATGGGCATGCCAATGCCCCCACCCCCCCTGCCGCAAAGGTACAGTCTTTCTGCCCCCCCGGGGGGGCAGAAAGCCCACTAGATACCAGGGATTTTTTTTTTATTATAATTTGGGGTAGGGGCTACCCAATATGGGCATGCCAATGCCCCCACCCCCTGACACAAAGGTACAGTCTTTCTGCCCCTCCTGGGGGCAGATGGGGGCAGTAGCCCCCAATCTGCCTCCCTGGGGGCAGAAAGCCCACTAGACACCAGGGTTTTTTTCCCTCGATAAATTTAGGGGTGGGGTTGCCCAAGATGGGCATGCAAATGCCCCCACCCCTCCCCCACGAAATTCCAGTCTTTCTGCCTCCCGGGGTTCAGAAACACCCTAGATGCCAGGGATTATTCTTTTTATAGGCCCGGGGTGGGGGCTGCCCAGAATGAGCATGCAAATGCCCCCACCCTACCCCCCAAAGAAAAAAAAAGACTTTCTGCCCCCCCAGGAGGCATATGGGGACAATAGCCCCTGATCTGCCCCCCCGGGGAGGGGGCAGAAAGCCCACTATGCACCAGGGATTTTATTTTTTATATAGGTAAGGGTGGGGGCTGCCCAGAATGGGCATGTCAATGCCCCCACCCCAAAAAAAATGCTACAGTCTTTCTGCCCCCCCCTGGGAGGCAGATGGGGCAATAGCACCTTATCTGCACCACCCGTGGGGGCAGAAAGCCCACTAGCCACCAGGGATTTTTTTTTACAAAGTTCGGGGTGGGGGCTGCCAAGAATGGACATGCCAATGCCCCCACCCACCCCAAAAAAGATGCCACTGTCTTTATGCCCCTCCCAGGAGGCAGATGGGGCAGTAGCCCCTGATCTGCCCCCCGGGGGGGCAGAAAGCCCACTATGTGCCAGCGATTATGCTGGCTTTTTATACGCAGGTGTGGGGGCTGACCAGAATGGGCATCCCAATGCCCCCGACCACCCAAAAGAATAGCCACAGTCTTTCTGCCCCCCTCTGGGCATATCGGGGCAATAGCCCCTGATTTCCCCCCTCCCCAGGGCGGCAGAAAGCCCACTAGGCACTGACTTTTTTCGGAATGTGCCTACCTGTTGAATTTGGTTCCTAGCTCTGCCGGCACCTAGGGAAACCTAGCAAACCTATACATTTTTTAAAACTAGACACCCAGGGAATCCAGGATGGGCTGACTTGACTGGCTCTCACCAGGTTCTGTTACCCAGAATCCCTTGCAAACCTAAAAATGTGTCCCAAAAACACATTTTCCTCACATTTCTGTGGTGGAAAGTTCTGGAATCTGCGTGGATCCACAAAATTCCACCCACCCCGCGTTCCCCAAAGTCTTCCGAGAAAAATGGTACCTCACTTGTGTGGGTAGGACTAGTGGCCGCGACAGGAAACGGCCCAAAACGCAACATGGACACACCACATTTTCACAGTGAAAACTGACCCTTTTTTGCAAAGTGCCTAGCTGTAGATTTTGAACTCTAACTCTGCCGGCACCTAGGAAACCTAGCAAACCTATACATTTTTGAAAACTAGATACCCAGGGGAATCTAGGATGGGGTGACTTGACTGGCTCTCACCAGGTTCTGTTACCCAGAATCCCTTGCAAACCGAAACATTTGTCAAAAACCACATTTTCCTCACATTTCTGTGGTGGAAAGTTCTGGAATCTGCGTGGATCCACAAATTTCCACCCATCCCGCGTTCCCCAAAGTCTTCCGAGAAAAATGGCACCTCACATGTGTGGGTAGGCCTAGTGCCCGCGACAGGAAACGGCCCAAACGCAACGTGGACACACCACATTTTCACAGTCAAAACGGACCCTTTTTTGCAAAGTGCCTAGCTGTAGATTTTGAACCCTAACACTGCCAGCACCTAGGGAAACATAGCAAACCTATACATTTTTTAAAGCTAGACACCCAGGGGAATCCAGGATGGGGTGACTTGACTGGCTCTCACAAGGATCTGTTACCCAGAATCCCTTGCAAACCTAAAAATATGTTAAAAAAAACACATTTTCCTCACATTTCTGTGGTGGAAAGTTCTGGAATCTGCATGGATGTACAAAATTCCACCCACCCCGCGTCCTCCAAAGTCTTCCGTGAAAAATGGTACCTCACTTGTGTGGATGGGTCAAGTACCCGTGACAGGCAAGGGCCCAAAACCTATTGAGGCGACATCAAAATTACCTATCACAAACCAACCTGGTTTTGCATGGGGGGTCCCATGAGTTTTTGGCCCCGGGCTCGACGGCCATCTAGGGAAACCTACCCAACCCACACATTTCTGAAAACTAGACACCCGGAGGAGTCCAGCGAGGTATGGTTTGCGTGGGTCCTCCAAAATTTTCTTACCCAGAATCCCCTGCAAACCTCAAATTTAGCTGAAAAAAATCACTTTTTTCTCAAATTTCTGTGTGGAAAAGTTCTGGAATCTACGTGGATCCACAAATTTCCTACCACCCAGCATTCGCCCAGGTCTCCCGATAAAAATGATACCTCACTCGCGTGGGTGGGTCAAGTACCCGCAACCGGCAAGGGCCCAAAACGTATTGAGGAGACATCAAAATTACCTATCACAAAACAACCTGGTTTTGCAAGGGGGTCACCTGGGTTTTTGGCCCCGGGCTCAGCGGCCATCTTGGGAACCTACCAAACTTACACATTTCTGAAAACTAGACACCCGGGGGAGTCCAGCGAGGTATGGTTTGCATGGGTCCCCAAACGTTTTCTTACCCAGAATGCCCTGCAAACCTCAAATTTAGCTGAAAAAAATCACTTTTTACTCAAATTTCTGTGTGGAAAAGTTCTGGAATCTGCGTGGATCCACAAATTTCCTACCACCCTGCGTTCCCCCAGGGCTCCCAATAAAAATGGTACCTCACTTGTGTGGGTAGGCATAGTGGCTGAAACAGGAAATGGCCCTAATCGTATTGTGGAGACTTCAAATTTACCTATAACAAAACTACCTGGTTTTGGGGGCACCTGGTTTTTGGCCCCGGGCTCGCCGCCATCTAGGGAAACCTACCAATCCCACACGTTTCTGAAAACTAGACACCCTGGGGAGTCCAATGAGGTATGGCTTGCGTGGATCCCCCAACGTTTCCCTACCCAGAATCCCCTGCAACCCTCAAATTTAGCTGAAAAAAACATATTTTCCACATATTTTTGCGTGGAATCACCGTGCTGGCACAAATGTCCTACCACCCAGCGTTGCCCTTGTTCCCCCGAGTAAAATGATACCTCACTTGTGTTTGTGTCCAAAGCAGATCTGGCTAAAAACTTATTTTTAAAACAATGTAGCGCTTAGAATTCTCGGTGCTATACCCTAAATCCCTATGTTTTGGGCTCTTCCCAGTCACAGGCCTTTGGCCCACCCACACAAGTGAGGTATCATCTTACTCGGGAGAACAAGGGGAACGCTGGGTGGTAGGACATTTGTGCCGGCACGGTGATCCCACACAAAAATGTATGGAAAAAGTGATTTTTTCAGCTAAATTTGAGGTTTGCAGGGGATTCCGGGTAGGAAAATGTTGTGGGACCCACGCAAGCCATACCTCGCTGGACTCCCCCGGGTGTCTAGCATTCAGAAATGTTTGGGTTTGGTATTTTCCCAAGATGGCCGCCGAGCCCGGGGACAAAACCCAGGTGACCCCTCTTGCAAAACCAGGTTGTTTTGTGATAGGTAATTTTGATGTCGCCTCAATAGGTTTTGGGCCCTTTTCTGTCGCGGGTACTTGACCCACCCACGCGAGTGAGGTATAATTTTTATCAGGAGACCCGGGGTACGCTGGGTGGGAGGAAATTTGTGGATCCACGTAGATTCCAGAACTTTCCCACACAGAAATCTGAGAAAAAGTGATTTTTTCAGCTAAATTTGAGGTTTGCAGGGGATTCTGGGTAGGAAAATGTTAGGGGACCCACGCAAGCCATACCTCGCTGGACTCCCCCGGGTGTCTAGTTTTCAGAAATGTGTGGGTTTGGTAGGTTTCCCTAGGTGGCCACCGAGCCCAGGGCCAAAACTCATGGGACCCCCTTGCAAAACCAGGTTGTTTTGTGATAGGTAATTTTGATGTCGCCTCAATAGGTTTTGGGCCCTTTCCTGTCGCGGGTACTTGACCCACCCACGCGAGTGAGGTATCATTTTTATCGGGAGACATGGGGAAACACTGTGTGGTAGGAAATTTGTGGATCCACGTAGATTCCAGAACTTTCCCACACAGAAATCTGAGAAAAAAGTGATTTTTTTCAGATAAATTTGAGGTTTGCAGGGCATTCTGGGTAGGAAAACGTTGGGGGATCCACGTAAGCCATAACTCGCTGGACTCCCACGGGTGTCTAGTTTTCAGAAATGTGTGGTTTGGTAGGTTTCCCAAGATGGCCGCCGAGCCCGGGGCCAAAACCCAGGTGACTCCTTGCAAAACCAGCTTGTTTTGTGATAGATCATTTTGATGTCTCCTCAATACGTTTTGGGCCCTTGCCTGTTGCGGGTACTTGAACCACCCACACCAGTGAGGTTTCTGGCTCTGGGCTTGGCGGCCATCTTAGGAAACCTACCGAACCCACACATTTCTGAAAACTAGACACTCGGGGAGTCCAGCGAGGTATGGCTTGCGTGGGTCCCCCAACGTTTTCCTACCCAGAATGCCCTGCAAACCTGAAATTTTGCTGAAAAAATTCACTTTTTTCACACATTTTTGTGTGGGAAAGATGTGGCATCACCGGGCTGACACAAATTTCCTACCACCCAGCGTTCCCCCAGGTCTCCTGATAAAAATGGTGCCTCACTCGGGTGGGAGGCCCAAGTACCCATGACAGGCAAGGGCCCACAACGTATTGAGGCGACCTCAAAATGGCTTATCACAAAACGACCTGGTTTTGCAAGGGGGGTCCCATGACGTTTTGGCCCGGGGCTCGGCGGCCACCTAGGGAAACCTACCAAACCCACACATTTCTGAAAAGTAGACACCCGGGGGATTCCAGGGAGGTATGGCTTGTGTGGATCCCCCAACATTTTCTTACCCAGAATCCCCTGGAAACCTGACATTTTGCTGAAAAAATCTCTTTTTTCACACATTTTTGTGTGGTAAAGTTGTGGCATCACGGGGCTGACACAAATTTCCTACCACCCAGCGTTACCCCTGGTCTCCCGATAAAAATGGTGCCTCACTTGGCTGGGAGGCCCAAGTACCCGTGACAGGCAAGGGCCCACAACTTATTGAGGTGACCTCAAAATGGCCTATCACAAAGCGACCTGGTTTTGCAAGGGGGTCCCATGACGTTTGGCCCGGGGCTCGGCGGCCACCTAGGGAAACCTACCAAACCCACACATTTCTGAAAAGTAGACACCCGGGGGATTCCAGGGAGGTATGGCTTGCGTGGATCCCCCAACGTTTTCTTACCCAGAATCCCCTGCAAACCTGAAATTTGGCTGAAAAAAATCACTTTTTCACACATTTTTGTGTGGTAAAGTTGTGGCATCACGGGGCTGACACAAATTTCCTACCACCCAGCGTTCCCCCAGGTCTCCCGATAAAAATGGTGCCTCACTCGGGTGGGAGGCCCAAGTACCAGCGACAGGCAAGGGCCCACAACGTATTGAGGTGACCTCAAAATGGCCTATAATCCCCAGGGTGTCTACTTTTCAGAAATGTGTGGGTTTGGTAGGTTTCCCTAGGTGGCCGCCGAGCCCCGGGCCAAAACGTCATGGGACCCCCCCTTGCAAAACCAGGTCGTTTTGTGATAGGCCATTTTGAGGTCGCCTCAATACGTTGTGGGCCCTTGCCTGTCGCGGGTACTTGGGCCTCCCACCCGAGTGAGGCACCATTTTTATCGGGAGACCTGGGGGAACGCTGGGCGGTAGGAAATTTGTGTCAGCCCCATGATGCCACAACTTTTCCACACAAAAATGTGTGAAAAAAGGGATTTTTTTCAGCAAAATGTCAGGTTTGCAGGGGATTCTGGGTAAGAAAACATTGGGGGATCCACGCAAGCCATACCTCCCTGGAATCCCCCGGGTGTCTACTTTTCAGAAATATGTGGGTTTGGTAGGTTTCCCTAGGTGGCCGCTGAGCCCCGGGCCAAAACGTCATGGGACCCCCCTTGCAAAACCAGGTCGTTTTGTGATAGGCCATTTTGAGGTCGCCTCAATACGTTGTGGGCCCTTGCCTGTCGCGGGTACTTGAGCCTCCCACCCGAGTGAGGCACCATTTTTATCGGGAGACCTGGGGGAACGCTGGGTGGTAGGAAATTTGTGTCAGCCCCGTGATGCCAACACTTTACCACACAAAAATGTGTGAAAAAGTGATTTTTTCAGCAAAATGTCAGGTTTGCAGGGATTCTGGGTAAGAAAACGTTAGGGGATCCACGCAAGCCATACCTCCCTGGAATCCCCGGGTGTCAACTTTTCAGAAATGTGTGGGTTTGGTAGGTTTCCTAGGTGGCCGCCGAGCCCCGGGCCAAAACGTCATGGGACCCCCTTGCAAAACCAGGTCGCTTTGTGATATGCCATTTTGAGTTCGCCTCAATACGTTGTGGGCCCTTGCCTGTCGCGGGTACTTGGGCCTCCCACCCGAGTGAGGCACCATTTTTATCGGGAGACCTGGGGGAACGCTGGGTGGTAGGAAATTTGTGTCAGCCCCGTGATACCACAACTTTACCACACAAAAATGTGTGAAAAAGGGATTTTTCAGCAAAATGTCAGGTTTGCAGGGGATTCTGGGAAAGAAAACGTTGGGGGATCCACGCAAGCCATACCTCCCTGGAATCCCCGGGTGTCTACTTTTCAGAAATGTGTGGGTTTGGTAGGTTTCCCTAGGTGGCCGCCGAGCCCGGGCCAAAACGTCATGGGACCCCCCTTGCAAAACCAGGTCGTTTTGTGATAGGCCATTTTGAGGTCGCCTCAATACGTTGTGGGCCCTTGCCTGTCGCGGGTACTTGGGCCTCCCACCCGAGTGAGGCACCATTTTTTCGGAAGACCTTGGGGAACGCGGGGTGGGTGGAATTTTGTGGATCCACGCAGATTCCAGAACTTTCCACCACAGAAAAGTGAGGAAAATGTGTTTTTTTTGCCAATTTTGTAGGTTTGCAAGGGATTCTGGGTAACAGAACCTGGTGAGAGCCAGTCAAGTCACCCCATCCTGGATTCCCTGGGTGTCTACTTTTCAAAAATGTATAGGTTTGCTAGGTTTCCCTAAGTGCCGGCAGAGCTAGGGTTCAAAAACTACAGCTAGGCACTTTGCAAAAAAGGGTCATTTTTCACTGTGAAAATGTGGTGCGTCCACGTTGCGTTTTGCGCTGCTTCCTGTCGCGGGCACTAGGGCTACCCACACAAGTGAGGTACCATTTTTTTTGGAAGACCTTGGGGAATGCGGGGTGAGTGGAATTTTGTGGATCCATGCATATTCCAGAACTTTCCACCACAGAAAAGTGAGGAAAATGTGTTTTTTTTGCCAATTTTTAGGTTTGCAAGGGATTCTGGGTAACAGAACCTGGTGAGAGCCAGTCAAGTCACCCCATCCTGGATTCCCCTGGGTGTCTACTTTTCAAAAATGTATAGGTTTGCTAGGTTTCTCTAAGTGCCGGCAGAGCTAGGGTTCAAAAACTACAGCTAGGCACTTTGCAAAAAAAGGGTCATTTTTCACTGTGAAAATGTGGTGCGTCCACGTTGCGTTTTGCGCTGCTTCCTGTCGCGGGCATTAGGCCTACCCACACAAGTGAGGTACCATTTGTTTTGGAAGACCTTGGGGAACGCGGGGTGGGTGGAATTTTGTGGATCCACACAGATTCCAGAACTTTCCACCACAGAAAAGTGAGGAAAATGTGTTTTTTACCAATTTTTAGGTTTGCAAGGGATTCTGGGTAACAGAACCTGGTGAGAGCCAGTCAAGTCACCCCATCCTGGATTCCCTGGGTGTCTACTTTTCAAAAATGTATAGGTTTGCTAGGTTTCCCTAAGTGCCGGCAGAGCTAGGGTTCAAAAACTACAGCTAGGCACTTTGCAAAAAAAGGGTCATTTTTCACTGTGAAAATGTGGTGCGTCCAAGTAGCGTTTTGTGCTGATTCCTGTCGCAGGCACTAGGCCTACCCACACAAGTGAGGTACCATTTTTTTCGGAAGACCTTGGGAAACGCGGGGTGGTTGGAATTTTGTGGATCCACGCAGATTCCAGAACTTTCCACCACAGATAAAGTGAGGAAAATTTGTTTTTTTTGCCAATTTTTTAGGTTTGCAAGGGATTCTGGGTAACAGAACCTGGTGAGAGCCAGTCAAGTCACCACATCCTGGATTCCCCTGGGTGTCTACTTTTCAAAAATGTATAGGTTTGCAATGTTTCCCTAAGTGCCGGCAGAGCTAGGGTTCAAAAACTACAGCTAGCCACTTTGCAAAAAAAGGGTCATTTTTCACTGTGAAAATGTGGTGCGTCCATGTTGCGTTTTGCGCTGCTTCCTGTCGCGGGCACTAGGCCTACCCACACAAGTGAGGTACCATTTTTTTCGGAAGACCTTGGGGAACGTGGGGTGGGTGAAATTTGTGGATCCACACAGATTCCAGAACTTTCCACCACAGAAAAGTGAGGAAAATGTGTTTTTTTGCCAATTTTCTAGGTTTGCAAGGGATTCTGGGTAACAGAACCTGGTGAGAGCCAGTCAAGTCACCCCATCCTGGATTCCCTGGGTGTCTACTTTTCAAAAATGTATAGGTTTGCTAGGTTTCCTAAGTGCCGGCAGAGCTAGGGTTCAAAAACTACAGCTAGGCACTTTGCAAAAAAGGGTCATTTTTCACTGTGAAAATGTGGTGCGTCCACGTTGCGTTTTGCGCTGCTTCCTGTCGCGGGCACTAGGCCTACCCACACAAGTGAGGTACCATTTGTTTTGGAAGACCTTGGGGAACGCGGGGTGGGTGGAATTTTGTGGATCCACACAGATTCCAGAACTTTCCACCACAGAAAAGTGAGGAAAATGTGTTTTTTTACCAATTTTTTAGGTTTGCAAGGGATTCTGGGTAACAGAACCTGGTGAGAGCCAGTCAAGTCACCCCATCCTGGATTCCCCTGGGTGTCTACCTTTCAAAAATGTATAGGTTTGCTAGGTTTCCCTAAGTGCCGGCAGAGCTACGGTTCAAAAACTACAGCTAGGCACTTTGCAAAAAAAGGGTCATTTTTCACTGTGAAAATGTGGTGCGTCCAAGTAGCGTTTTGTGCTGATTCCTGTCGCAGGCACTAGGCCTACCCACACAAGTGAGGTACCATTTTTTTCGGAAGACCTTGGGAAACGCGGGGTGGTTGGAATTTTGTGGATCCACGCAGATTCCAGAACTTTCCACCACAGAAAATTGAGGAAAATGTGTTTTTTTTGCCAATTTTTTAGGTTTGCAAGGGATTCTGGGTAACAGAACCTGGTGAGAGCCAGTCAAGTCACCACATCCTGGATTCCCCTGGGTGTCTACTTTTCAAAAATGTATAGGTTTGCAATGTTTCCCTAAGTGCTGGCAGAGCTAGGGTTCAAAAACTACAGCTAGGCACTTTGCAAAAAAAGGGTCATTTTTCACTGTGAAAATGTGGTGCGTCCATGTTGCATTTTGCGCTGCTTCCTGTCGCGGGCACTAGGCCTACCCACACAAGTGAGGTACCATTTTTTTCGGAAGACCTTGGGGAACGTGGGGTGGGTGAAATTTGTGGATCCACACAGATTCCAGAACTTTCCACCACAGAAAAGTGAGGAAAATGTGTTTTTTTTGCCAATTATCTAGGTTTGCAAGGGATTCTGGGTAACAGAACCTGGTGAGAGCCAGTCAAGTCACCCCATCCTGGATTCCCCTGGGTGTCTACTTTTCAAAAATGTATAGGTTTGCTAGGTTTCCCTAAGTGCCGGCAGAGCTAGGGTTAAAAACTACAGCTAGGCACTTTGCAAAAAAGGGTCATTTTTCACTGTGAAAATGTGGTGCGTCCACGTTGCGTTTTGCGCTGCTTCCTGTCGCGGGCACTAGGCCTACCCACACAAGTGAGGTACCATTTGTTTTGGAAGACCTTGGGGAATGCGGGGTGGGTGGAATTTTGTGGATCCACATAGATTCCAGAACTTTCCACCACAGAAAAGTGAGGAAAATGTGTTTTTTTACCAATTTTTTAGGTTTGCAAGGGATTCTGGGTAACAGAACCTGATGAGAGCCAGTCAAGTCACCCCATCCTGGATTCCCCTGGGTGTCTCCCTTTCAAAAATGTATAGGTTTGCTAGGTTTCCCTAAGTGCCGGCAGAGCTAGGGTTCAAAAACTACAGCTAGGCACTTTGCAAAAAACGGGTCATTTTTCACTGTGAAAATGTGGTGCGTCCACGTTGTGTTTTGCGCTGCTTCCTGTCGCGGGCACTAGGCCTACCCACACAAGTGAGGTACCATTTTTTTCAGAAGACCTTGGGGAACGCGGGGTGGGTGGAATTTTGTGGATCCACGCAGATTCCAGAACTTTCCACCACAGAAAAGTGAGGAAAATTTGTTTTTTTTGCCAATTTATTAGGTTTGCAAGGGATTCTGGGTAACAGAAAATGGTGAGAGCCAGTCAAGTCACCCCATCCTTGATTCCCCTGGGTGTCTCCTTTTCAAAAATGTATAGGTTTGCTAGGTTTCCCTAAGTGCCGGCAGAGCTAGGGTTCAAAAACTACAGCTAGGCACTTTGCAAAAAAGGGTCATTTTTCACTGTGAAAATGTGGTGCGTCCACGTTGCGTTTTGCGCTGCTTCCTGTCGCGGGCACTAGGCCTACCCACACAAGTGAGGTACCATTGTTTTCGGAAGACCTTGGGAAACGCGGGTGGGTGGAATTTTGTGGATCCACGCAGATTCCAGAACTTTCCACCACAGAAAAGTGAGGAAAATGTGGTTTTTTGCCAATTTTTAGGTTTGCAAGTGATTCTGGGTAACAGAACCTGGTGAGAGCCAGTCAAGTCACCCCATCCTGGATTCCCTGGGTGTCTACATTTCAAAAATGTATAGGTTTGCTAGGTTTCCCTAAGTGCCGGCAGAGCTAGGGTTCAAAAACTACAGCTAGGCACTTTGCAAAAAAGGGTCATTTTTCACTTTGAAAATGTGGTGCGTCCAAGTTGCGTTTTGCGCTGCTTCCTGTCGCGGGCACTAGGCCTACCCACACAAGTGAGGTACCATTTTTTTTGGAAGACCTTGGGGAACGCGGGGTGGGTGGAATTTTGTGGATCCACACAGATTCCAGAACTTTCCACCACAGAAAAGTGAGGAAAATGTGTTTTCTTTGCCAATTTTTTAGGTTTGCAAGGGATTCTGGGTAACAGAACCTGGTGAGAGCCAGTCAAGTCACCCCATCCTGACTTCCCCTGGGTGTCTAGTTTTCAAAAATGTATAGGTTTGCTAGGTTTCCTAAGTGCCCGCAGAGCTAGGGTTCAAAAACTACAGCTAGGCACTTTGCAAAAAAAGGGTAATTTTTCATTGTGAAAATGTGGTACGTCCACGTTGCATTTTGAGCCACTTCCTGTTGTGGGCACAAGGCCTACCCACACAAGTGAGGTACCATTTTTATCGGGAGACTTAGGGTAACACAGAATTGTAGAGCAACTGTTATTACCTATTGACTTTCGATGCATTTCTGCCTTCCAAATAAAAGACAATGTGTAAAAAATAAGTAATTTTGAAAAATGACCTATAATTCTCATGCTAGTATGGGCACTCCCAATTTCGGAAATGTGCAAATATCTACTGTTTCTAAAATCTACATTTTGTTCCCATTTCAGAAATACATAGGTGTCTTTCATAACAATTTTTCCATGTATACATTTTCTCAAATTAATTGCTATATACCCGGTACATAATAAAAACCATTGCAAGATGCTGGTCAGTTATTGGCTCTGGGTTCGTCGGGTTCTTGGTGAACCTACAAGTCCTATATATCCCCACAACAAGAAAGGTCCAGCGGATATAACGGTATATTGCTTTCAAATAGCTGTCATAATTAGAAGAAGTTACAGGTGAAAACGTTGACACAAATGGCTGTTTTTTTCAACTAATTTTCAATTTTTCCTTTATTTAACTGTTAGTTTCTATAAGGAAAACTTTAAGGATCTACACAAATGACGCCTTGCTGAATTTAGAATTTTGTCTACTTTTCAGAAATGTATGGCTTTCCAGGATCCATTATTGGTTTCATACCCATTTCTACCATTAACTGGAAGGAGGTTGAAAGCACAAAAAATAGCAAAAATGTCCCAGAAAAATGCTAAAACTGTGTAAAAAAAGTTGGTTTTCTGACAAAAGTCTGCTTGTCCCTGAAAGCTGGGAAGATGGTGATTTCAGCACCACAACCCCTTTTTGATGCCATTTGCAGGGAAAAACAAGACGCTTTCATCTGTAGCCCTTTTTCGCATTTTTCCCCAAAAAACCAAAATTTAGCTGTATTTTGGCTAATTTCTGGGTCCCCTCCAGGGGAATCCACAAACCCTGGGTATCTTCACAATCCCCATGATGTTAGAAAAAAGGACGCAAATTTGGCGTGGATACCTTATGTGGTCAAAAGGTTACAGGGGCCTAAGCGCGCACTACCCCAAATAGCCAAAAAAAGGCTTAGCACAGGGGGAAAAGGCCTAGCAGCGAAGGGGTTAAACAATTTGACTTTCATTGTTTATTTTTATGAAAAAATGTAAACATTTGTATTTATTTTTTTAAACAATTTTTAATACATTTAATAATTTTATTTTTTAATCCAATTATATAATATGTATTTTACATTTTGTATGCATATTTTATTATTTAGTATATTGAATATTATTTTTGTTTATATCATATTTAAGATATATAAAATAATTTACAAATATATATTTCCACATATATTTTTTGAATATACATTTTAATATTTTTACTAAATTTACAGTACAAGAAATAAATATACATGTTAATATATATTTTACAATTTTTTGTTTTTGGATAAAATAATATTTAATATATATTTTACAATTTTTCGCATATTTTATCAACATTTGTAACTTTTTTTACAATATATAAAAATATGCATTTATTTTTCTGCATTTTAATATTATTTCTCGATTCTTTTCTATGGGGAGTTAATCTTTTTTCATTTTTGTTACGCAGCCATTTTTTTCTAGTTTCCTCACTTTTCTATTCATCTGTTTCGTTTTCAGGTCATTTTGGAAGACGGAACCTCGCGGTTGGGAGCTGAGTTCCGTCGCTTAAGGTAAGTTTGTTTTAATTAACTTTTAAGGTAGTTTAGGGTAGGGGCGAGGTAGTATTGTAGTTAAGGGGCCTATTACGGTGGTGGGCGGACTTTCCGCCCGCCACCGCAACGGAGCACGGGACCAACCGCCGATGTTGCGGTGGTCCCGCCATGCAAATTAGGATGCGCCCGCAACACTGGCGGGCGCACCCTGGCCCTTTTACATTGCGGGTGGATCTGCTGGCTGCAGCCCCGCTCGCAATGTAAAAGGAATGTGCACAGCATTGCCATGCACAACATGGCAGGCACCACGTGGTGCCTGCCACATAGACCCCCCATGTGCACCCCCCACCCCCCGACACCCTGGGGGCCCGCAACGGGCCCCCAATATCAAACATCGCATGCCTTTCCATGGCGGCAACGCCACCATGGAAAGGCCAATAACCGCATGCATCATAATATGAATGGCGGTGTCTTGCAGACACGCCACTATATTGTGTCCCTTTTCCGCCCGGTCGACAAGTTGACCGGCGGAAAAGCGGCGGACAGTCTTTCTGTCCGCCGCGGTGCCCCCCCGCCATACTAATATGGCAGGGGGAGTACCAGGGACATTTGGCGGGTGGATCGCCACCGCCGGGCCGGGAATCGTAATGGGCCCCTAAGTTTGTGAGAACCGTGTTTGTTCGTTTTTGGTGTAGTTAGGTGTTGTTTTGGTAGTTTAGTGTTTTATGTGTTTGCCATTGTGTTGGATTAGAGTAGAGTGTTATGTATTGATAGTTTTGTGTTGTTTAATTGTGTTATTTTGTGTTTATTGTTAATGTTAATGTTTGTGGGTTTGTACGTGTAATTGTGGGTGGGTGACCTTTTATTTTTTTTTTACAGGTTTTCTTGATCATGAATGGATGGTGGTCTCAACCCTTTTCTTTTTTTTACAAAAAAGGAAATTGCATTTTGTTTATTTAAAACAAGAATTTTTACATTTCCTTTAATTTTTCGGATTTGTTGGAGCGTTGTTTTTTTTTTTTAAAGCAATTATTTGGGTTTTGGAGGGTTTCATTATTGAGAAGATTGAGTTGTTAGAGCCTTTTTTCTACAGTTTACTTTTTGCATTTTTTTACAATAATTTTCAGGTTTTTGAGGGTTTCATTATTGAGAGGATTGCGTTGTTGGATCCTTTTTTCTACAGTTGTATTTTTGCATTTTTTTGGGTTCCCTTTGCAAATTGATTTGTTTTTCGATTTATCTTCTATGGATTTATTGGAATTCTTGGATCGCTTACTGCTACATAACTGTAAGTTAATTTTAATTATTATGGTTGGGAAATGTTTTTTGTTACATTGATTTATTTGTATTTTTTAAATTTATTGATTACAATATGTCATATATATTTGTGTTATTTGTAAAATTTTACATGACAGAGTAGAATTATGTTGTTTAAATGTTTTGAAGTTTTAAATGTTTATGGTGTTTAGCATTGTCTCTTTTTTACAGTATAGATTTAGCTATCATGTCTAAGTATTCTAGACCTTTGGTGTTTGCAAATAGTCTAGTTTTATGTTGTAGATATTCATACATCGTTTTAATGTGTTTACTTAGTTTAGGGCCGATTTTTGTTAGGGATTGCTTTAGTCTGAGCTCTTGATAGCTTTGTTCTTTTTTAATAGCTTCTATAAGTTTATGTAGGGTTGGTTGTCCTCTTCCAATTGAGGCTTGAAAGGCATTGTGCCATACTTCCACTGCATTGTTTGTTTTTGCTATTCGAGCTAGAGTATTGTCGTATACGTTCCACCAAGGTATTTGGAATTTGGGTTGCCTAAGGTGCCCTGACCTATGTAACATTCTCACCCAAGTATCTTTGAATTAGTCTAGGAAGGAGTTAGTTTAGTTTCATTTGCCTGATAGAAGGGGCTTTCAAGAAGTAGGTTGTAATGGTTTGCTACTTCAGTTGTTGGTCCATAGGCCAGGGCTATTAATTTTTTTATTTGGTAAGCAACTTGGTGGCGTAATCTATACTTAAAGTAGATTTTTTTAGGTGCCTCCAGATACTTTGATTAAAGTGGTAGTAGCAGTATTGCAGTGTGTGGGTATAATTTTAAAATCGATTGAATCATTGATTGTTTAAAATCAATGATGATTTTTTGCAGAAAGTAGTTGTCGGTTTACTGTTTTAATATTGTTAGGAGCTCTAAGTGTTTAGTGCGTATATGAAGGCTATGTTAGTTTCTTCATATTCGCTGTGAATTGTGTATAATTGATAAAAAGGCTTGGGGCAATTTCTGAATGTGCCATCCATCATCCACGTTTCGCAGTTTTTAAATATTTGTAAGTTGTTATTTGTTTCAAAGATGAGAATTCGTTTTTCATGACTTTTTTTGTATCATGAAGAAGGTTTTTTTCATCTTTGTGAGTGATGGTATATTCATGTAATATCTGTATTTGAGGAAACGTTTGAGGGGTGGGTGGTGTTTGAGCTGTAGCTCTTTTAGTTCAGGAAATTAATCTCTTCAGAGTGGGGATAGATGGTAGTTGTCCTGTAACATGCTCAAGTACCCTAGTTAATACATTTTTAAGTATTTGGGTATTTGTTTGTTGTGAGCTGGTACTTGCTTCTCTTATTGTCTTGAGAGCATCTCTAACCTCAATTTCAGTTACATTGCTGGGATCATTATGTTCTTTGACATTTACTACATTGGTTTCTATGGAGTGGCTCTACCATAACAAGAGTTTGAGTAATATTTACTGCATTTCCAATGTGTTTTGTTTCTACTCATTTTCTCTTGGGAATAAGTGTATCCCATGTAGCAGAGAATTAGTTTACCCTTTTGTGAAGTAATGAATTTTGCTCCCTCTGCCATTTTTTGGTTATTCTGTGAATATATGTGTATATATTTATTAATTATACGATTTTGAACAATAAACATTTTGTATAATTAATATGTTTGAAAAAAACTTACATGAATTTTGATTTGATTTTCTTGATGGATTATCTTTCGATTGTTGATGTTTATCCACTTGTTGGTTTAAAAGCAAAATGTTATTGTTATTAAAGTGTTACATTTTATTGTGTTATTTTATTTATTTAGCTTCTACTTTTATTTAGTTGAGAAATAAAAATTTTCCTATTTTTTGTTGATTATGATTTTATTGTAGTTTGGAATTTGTAGAAGTTGGCAAGAGAAAAATATTTGTTAGTTATATTTGCTATTTAATCTATTTTAATTTTTTTAATTAGTTTGTTGTATTTGTTGGTTAATTTATATACTTACTTAATTTATCTTTTTCTGTAATGTTGCTTTTGTCTTTTGTTTTTGAAGTTAATTCTTGCTTTGTTGTTTTAAGGTGGACTTTTATTGAAGTGTAATCTGTGAAATATAAAATAGAAGGTTATAGTTTATTTGTTTGTTTCGCTTTTTTAGTGTATTTATTTTATTGAAGAAATAAAAATACTTACTGAATGCAGTTAGTGAAGTTTCTTTTGTAGATGTTGTTTTTTGTTGAATTTTGTAGAAGCTGTTAAGAGAAAAGTATTTGTTAGCAATAATTTGTTTTTTATTACATTTATCGTTTTTTAATAGTTAGGTCTAATTGTTGGTTATTTGATATAGTTTTTTAAAAATTATATTTATTAAGGTTTTAGCATCAGCAAACATGAAACAAAAAAAGAAACTAAAACAATACAGCAATGTTCTCAGTATTATTACCATTACAATAAAGTTACCAGTCTCATGTTTTCAGCATTAACCAACATTGTTTTCTGGGGGAGTCATCCACAGTTTAACTGTACACATCACCTGCTCCGTTGCTGCAACAAATCAACTTTAACTCTACACACAATCTGCCATCAGGGGTATGTTTTAGTTCTCTATGTGATACACAAAGCCCCTATAGATCGCCCACATCTGCGGTGTGAAGCCAGCTCGTGAATGGGGCCCATATGTCTTTGGGGCGGGATCTGGCCGGTGGCAACTCCCAATAGCAGGTCAGCTGATCCCTGCAGTACGTTATGTCTTTTATCAAGGCCTTTATTGTTGGGGGGGATACTGCTCCCCAGTGCAATGCCACTTGTCTTTTGGCCAGCAGTAGAAGTAATGCCTTAAGCCTTCACGCTGAGGATGGGATATTGTATACATATCCCATCAATGTCACTATGGGGGTTCTCTGCAGTGTCTGCTCAGTGATGGGCTCTATGTGATTGAATGTTTTAGCCCAGAATATGGCCATGGTCCTGCACTCCCATGCTACATGTAAGAATGTTGCCCCAGGGCTCCTGCATCGTCAGCAGGACGCACCTGTCCGCAGCCCTATTCTGTGTAATTGCGTCGGAGTGCGATACAAACAGTGAATATATTTAAAGTGTATGAGTCTTAATCTATAATTCAGGGATAGCTGCTCTAGTTGCCCGCAACAGAAATTCCACTGCTTGTCTGTAATTTCCTCACCTATGTCCGTCTCCCATGCCGTACGTGAGGGGGGGACCACAAGTGGGGATTCTTTCTAAGTGATGGTGTATATGCGAGTCACCAGCTTGCGGGCGGAGTTTACCATTAGTATATGTTCCTGTGCAGGCAATGGTGGTGGAACAGCGGGGAATGTAGTGTATCTAGCTCGACACGCCTCCCGCATCTGATAGTACAATAGTGTATCTAGCGCCGATGGTTGTGGTGCGTTGCACATTTGCTGGAGCGTTAAGAATTGCCCTTCTGGGTATAGGTCATTACCGGTTATTATCTTGTTTAGCCGTGCCCTAGTCTGAGCGTTTCTGTCCAGTAGCGGGGAGATCAGTGGGTTGTATGCTAACGGCATGGCCGGCACCTATAGTCTATGTATTTTCGCACGTTTGCGTAAGCCGTGCCATGCCCACCTCAACGTTTCAGTAGTGTCAATTTCTTGCCGTGGGCGTTTGTAATCCTGATACAGTGCAGTGTTCAGGGAAAGAGGTGCTACCTTATCTATTTCAATGGCCACATGTGGTTGGAATGGTATTGGGTACTGCCAGAATTGTAAGAACTGGGCCTGTTCGCTAAATGCGTACAGCGCAAAATCCGGGGCTCCGAACACCCCCTGTGCCAGAGGTAATGTGAGTATTTCCCAAGCTATCCTTGGCTGTTTACCAGCCCACACTAGTTCAATCATATTTGATCTGAGACGTCTGAAGAAGTGTGGGGGTAGCTGCATTGGAATGTTTGCAAATAAATACAACAGTTTGGGGAGGATAATCATGTTGGTGATGGCAATGCGACTCACCAGGGAGAGTGGCAGGTTTTTCCACCTCTTGATTCTGTCTTGTATCCAGTCCATAGTTCTACCATAGTTCGCAGACCAGACTTCTTGAAGATTGCCGCTGATCCAGATCCCCAAGTAGCGAGTTGGGCCATCAGCCCAGGAGATCGAATAATCAGTGTTAAAAATAGGTGTTCCTGTAGTTAGTGGAAGTATGGTGGACTTTGCCCAGTTTATTTGAATACCCGATAGACCTCCATACCTCACAAGTTCCCTGGTGATGGGTGCAAAATTTACAGCCGGGTCAGTGATGTATAGGGTAATATCGTCTGCATACATGGACACAATCAGGCCCCTAGTAGTAAAGCTGATCCCCCGATTAGCGTGATGTTGTCTGAGCCTAGCTGCTAATGGCTCTGTTGCTATGGCAAATAACAAGGGCGATAGTAGGCACCCTTGACGTGTGCCACATGTGATTTTTATGGGATCCGAAATTAGCCCATTTACTCTAAGCCTGGCAGTGGGTAAAGTGTACAGGAGCCTTATTTGTTGAATGAAGACGGGACTTAGGCCCAATCGAGTTAGTAGAGTAAATAGAAATTTCCATTCTAAAGAATCAAAGGCTTTTGTAGCATCTAATAATGCGGCTATTGCAGATACATGGGGGGCTAGGTAATATAGTAGTGCAAATAATGTACGAAGATTATGTGAAGTAGAACGTCCTGGTACAAACCCGGACTGGTCCGGCCTAACTATCATTGTGATCAATGGCTGTAATCTACTGGCCAATAGTTTGGCAAAGGTTTTGGTGTCTAGGTTGATTAAAGAGAGCGGTCTGTAGGAATCGCATTTTGTGGGATCTTTATCTGGCTTTAATAATGTGATAATAACAGCTTCCCGCATGGTCTGCGGCATTATCCCATTTAGTAGAGCTTCCTGATACACCTCAGAAGGTGAGGCCCAGTATCTCCGCGTATCTCTCTCTTTGTAGAATTTGGCTGTAAGGCCGTCGGCTCCCAGAGCCTTTTCTGCCGGTAGGCTTTGAATTACTTGTCTTACGTCTTCTACAGTAAACGGTACATCGAGGTACTCTCAATGTGCTCTCCCTAGCCACAGCAGTTCCAATGTGTCTAAGTACTCTAACAGTACAGAGTCGTCAGGGTCAGTTTGTGTAGGGTATCATTGTGAGTAGAAGCTTTTCATTGTGTCCAGAACTTCTGATGGAGTTCTGGACGGCGGCGCCTTTGGGTCACAGAGTTCTATGATGTGAGTGGCGCTTCTGGGGGCACTCAGGAGATTCGCCAATGTTTTCCCTGGCCTGTCCCCTTCCCCGTAACGATGCGCTTGTGTGTATTTATTCAGGAATTTCGTCTCCCTTTCAGCCTCTTCTTGAAAGGCTGTTAGCTTAGCTCATATCTGTGCTAATGTCCCGGGAGTAGGGGAATGGAAGTATTGCTGTTCTAAGTCTCGAATCTCATCTTCCAGTCTTTTCAGACTATTTCTTATGTCTTTTAGTACCCCTGACTGTAGGGCTATGCAGGTCCCACGTGTCACCACCTTGAATGCTTCCCATAGTATACCCATAGAGTCGACTGTGCCCGTATTGTGTTCAAACTATTCTGTTATGTTTATTCGAACCTCCTCCCTGAACACTGAATCAAGTAGTGCGTTTGGTGGAAGCCACCATGTGAAAGGTTGTATGTAAGACTTCGGAATCAGGAACTGAATCAGGACAGGCGCGTGATCAGATAGTGTGCGTGAGTGATGTGATATTCCGGATGTACAAGAGTGCATGTCTTTAGACGTTAGCCAAAAATCCAGTCTGGACCACGCATTATGTTGCTGGGTTATGCATGTACCTTCCCGAGCCTTAGGGTGCAGCGTCCGCCATGAATCTATCAAATGATGGTCTTCAATTGTGCTGTGGAGTGCTGCAGTCGCCCTTGGGTGGTGAGTGCGGGAAGTACCTACTTTGTCATCCTGCAGAGACAGGACGAGATTGAAGTCCCCCCCATAGCAGTGCCGCGTCCCCTAGTGTTTGAATCTTGTGCCATAGGTGATTGAAAAATTCCAGATTGTCTGCATTGGGTCCGTAAGTATTAACAATAATAACCTGCTGGCCATAGATTGTGCCTTGTAGTATTATATAACGCCCTTCGGAATCTATCACAGTCTGCTGTGTTCTCCAGGGAATCCCTCTCCGTATCAAAATCGCCACCCCATGAGAGTAATTAGAGTAGTTAGATAGCAACACCTCCTCCCATCTATTTGAATTGAGACGGGCTCGAGGTGTTTCTGTCAGGTGTGTTTCCTGCAGGAGGCAAATATCTGTCCCATGCCTTGCAAGATAGGAGTGTACTAATCTTGATTTCCTGTGGTCGTTAAGACCGCACACGTTCCACGTTATACATTTTAATGTGGACATCCTAGCGTGTGTACTTTTGTTGCGTTGTGTGCGCTACGCTGTTCCCTTTTCTGTGCTGCCCCCGTGAACGAATTGGTGCGCCCGCGTGGTTGCATCCTTTTCTAATGCAGTATTCAGATTTTGCGCTTTGCAGTGTGGTGCATAATGAATGTTGGTTCTTGGAGACATTGGCAATATAACAAGCGGCAATAAACAGTAACAATTAACTTCCCTTACCCTCCCACCACCCACAACAACCCCCCAATCAGGTTGTGTTGTCATCCCCTTATGTGACCCAACTCTTGTGAAACAGCCTAGGCGAGCCTAAGGTTGGTGAGAATTCTCCCTGGGGGGAAGTGGAGTCACCGGCATGCACCCCTGCCATGTATAGCAGGGTGGCTGAGCGCATTTTACTGTGACTTCCATGATGTATTACATATGCAAAAGGGCAGCTCTGGGTCGTCTCCCGGCAGTGCTATTGTAGTCAAACTGCCAAGTCAATCGGACGTCGCTTGGAGTTGGGGGTAACAAGCCTGGACAGCTATTACCCACAGTAGTGTTAACATACAGTATATGAATGGACCAATTGAACCTGAACCATCGTCAATGCATTCAGTCATTTTCGCTCAGTCTGCAGCTTGGCGATCCTTCCTTTTCGCGGTTCGCTATCTGTCGTTTTTTCATCTCCTGCTTAGCAAACTTGCATTCAGCGCTGGCATCTGTAAATATGATGCCGAGTTCCCTTTTTTATGTGTATTTTTGTAAAACTGCTGTGAATTTAATGATAATGAACTCGGTAATATCGAATGTGCTATTGTAAATATTTTTCAAGCGTTATAATGTTTTATTGTCATATGCACTTTTATGGTCTCTTGTGGCCGAAATAAAGTTTATGGAATGGAATGGAGTAAATATGAGGGGTTTGCCATCCGTTTGTACGGAAAGCTTTGCAGGGTAGAGTAGAGCATATTTAATGTCGGCCTGTTGGAGCAGTTTCTTAGCCTGAATGAACTCCCGACGCGCTGCCTGCACCTGTTGTGTGAAGTCTGGGTACATAGTTATTGTATTGCCCTGATATTGAATTGCGCCCTGCTCACGGGCTATCCGCAGCACTGTGTTCCTATCCCGATAATTCAGGAGACGAGCTAGGATTGGGCGTGATGGTGCACCAGGCGGTGGTCTTGGGCCCAGTGTGCGGTGTGCTCGCTCCACTAAGAACATGTCGGAGAGGTCGCTCCCAAATAGGGCCTTCAGCATAGTTTCCACATATTTTTCCATGTTTGCAATGTTCGTCGTTTCTGGAATTCCAATGATGCGAACATTATTGCGCTGAAAATCTTCGTTCTTGGCTTTTATTAGGTGGAGGACTTTATCCATGTACAGCATCTGTTCATGCGTTTCTGTTTGACGATCATCAGCATCTGACACTCTGGTTTCCAGCGTATCCAGTCTAGCTTCATGTTTGTCAACTTTCTGGGTGACTTTGTCCAGACGGGCAGCCATGGAGTCCAGTTTAGAATCGATTGTCTGTAGGCTAGCTTGAATGACCTTCAACATGTACCTCAAGTCTTCTTTCTGTGTGACATCCATGGTGGCCCCAGTTGTTTCAATAGGCAGCGTGGGGCCGCTCTCCTGCTGTCTCGTCACTTTTTTGTCAAAGTTTAATTTGGGCTGTTTTCCATCGGTTTGCCCCATTCCTTAGTCCAGTAGGGAGCCCGTCGTTGATTGGCAGCCGCGTGAAGCCCTTACTACGAAAGAAGCCTTCAAAATGGCTCCAACGGGGCGAAGCGTTGAAGCCGCGGCACTCCCACCGCCACGCTTGCTGCCCAGATACACTGTGGCTCTCTCGCTCTGCGTGTTGCGCCTTGTAGTTGTTGCTAGAGGGGCCACAGCTACCCTGCCTCAGTCACCAGTGTTATGTGATTCCTGCAAATGGGCCCCTAGATGTGCGGGCCTCCGAGCCTGGTTGCTTTGATGTCCTCGCTTCTCTCTGACCTTATGTGCGTTTCGCCCAGTGGTGCATCCAGCACCCTTTATGCCCGTTCTCTGTCTGCAATGTCGTGTTTGTTGCTAGTGCCTGGTGTGGATCGTCCCACTCATGAGTGCCAAGCTGTCAAGGTCGTGCCTCGTGTCTAGCAAGCCTCGGGGCTCATTGCTCCTGGCCCGCCGCGTCTTCCACTGCTCTTTATGCACCTTCGGGTGCCAGCATACGCGAGAGCTCAGCCAGCCGGCGCTGTATGCAGCAGGGCCCAGGCCGATCCGGAGTCGCCCCCCGCCAGAGCAGGAGCGGTCCCACAGCCCTCCACTTACACGCAAAGGCCTAGTGCAGGTCCCCCGCCCCAGCGCACCACGCCCCCGCCTCAGCCCGGACCCCCGCCGGCAACTCACCAGCTCAGCCGACGCTGTCTCTCGCATCTTGCCGGCACAGAGCACGGCAGCCGACACACCAGATCTTCAAGCGCTCGTCTCTCCGCTCCTCAGCGCAGACGTGTTCTCAACCGTCAGGGCGATGGAGGCGCAGGATCAGCAGCAGCGACTCCCACGCCAGTCCCAGGCCGCTGCTGGTGGCGCGTGCACAAGGCCGCACCAGGCCGCAATGCTCCGTGCGTGCTAGTGTAGTAATCCGCGGCACCCAAGACTCTGGGAGGCTGCGTTACAGGTTGCCTGGCAGATGTATAGACAGCTGGCGTTCTTGCTGCCGAGAAGCGACAGGATGTGTCCGGATAACTGTCGGATTTACGGGCTCGGCCGGAAGAGCCCTCTTAATGAGCGGCCATTTTGCAGCTCAGTTTGGCCACGCCCCTCGGTTATTTTATATACTTACTTTGTATTATAATTTCCTATTATCTTGATTTTGTATTTTTTTCAAACATAATGTTTGTTTGGGGTTTTGGGGTGGAGTTGTGAATTATCTGTGAAAAAAAAATTTACGTTGTAATTTTAGTTAATTTGATTATTTATATTATTAAGTGTTTATTTTTATTTATTTGTAATTAAATAAATATACTTACTCTCTTTAGTTGATGGAGTGTCCTTTGTAGATGTTCTGGTTTTGTCAATTTTTGTAGAAGCTGTTAAAAATAACAGAACATTTAGCTATGTTTTGCTATTTTATTCAGTTTAGTTCTTTTAAATAATTTACGTTAGTTGTTGGTGAAGTCATATACTTACTTTGTGTTATATTTTATTGTTGTATTGTACTTAAATCTTTGTGTTGATTTTACTACATGCAATTTTAGTGATGTCGAATCTGTTATATGTAAAGTGTTTTTATTTATTTAGTTACAAAGGGGCTCATTACGATGGCGGACGGACTTTAGTCCGTCCGCCATCGTCCCAGGGCTTGGGACCGTCTGCTTATATGGTGGCGGTCCCGCACATGGAATAACAGTGCAACCGCCACTGTGGCGGTCGCATTGTGCATTTTTACCATTGCCGAGGGTGCTGCTGGCTGAAGCACCCGCCGCAATGGTAAAAATGCAAGTTTTACATTTCCCTGCACTATGTGGCAGGCACCACATGGTGCAGGGAAATGTTGGGGGGCAAGTACAAAACTTGAGTGCCCCTGCTGAAGGGGGGCCCGCTATGGACCCCCCAAAGTACATCCCGCCAGCCTGTGAATGGCAGTTGAACGACCATACACAGGCAGGTGGGGATGCAGCATCCTAATCTGGCGGACGGTGTCTGCTAGGCACCGCCACCATTTTAGAGATGCTTGGTGGGTCCGCCAGGCAATTGTAATGATTGCCTGTGGTGGACCCGTGGCAGACGGACTTTGCGTCTGCCAGCACACCGACTGCCATCGTAATATGGCGGGCCAAGAAGTGCTTCGAGATGGCGGTTTCACCGCCATCGTAGTGAACCCCAAAGTTTTGTGCTTACCTTTACTGCGGGATGTTTGGAATAGTTTTTGGTGTAGTTGTTTTCAGTTTTGTCTTCTCTCTCTCAAAGGTTCGCTCTTCCTCCGTGGTCGTCCGTTATACAGTTAATTTTATGTTAATTATTTGATTTTTTTTATAGTGTTTGTTAATTAGTTAGAGTTTTCTATTGGTTTGTGTTTGTGTGTTTTAAATTTATTGGTTGAGATAGCTTTTTGAATTTTTTAGCAGTTACCTTGTCATTTATTTAATGTTTATTATGTTTATTTATTGCTTGTTTTTATTTTGTTTATTGTTGTTATTTAATTTTATATGTAGAGAAATGTTTTATATTTTTATATATTATATATATTAATGTTTGTTTATTTTCGTTACTTTTGATTTATTTTTCATGTTATATTTTTTGTTTTTAATTTGTTTTTGTATATTTAATTTATTTGTTTAAATTAATGTGGTTAATTAATACATTTTATTGTTTATTTAAAATATTTGGTATATGTTATTTTATTGTATTATCTTAAATAGTATTTTTTTATGTTTAAATTTTATTTTCGATATAGTTTATATGTTTTTTTTATGTTTGTGTTGTCGATTTTGTTTGTATCGATATTTTTGATGTGTTTCATTTTATTTTAATGTTATTGTTATTTTTGTGTTCTATATTTTTGTTGTTGATATTTTTGTCATTGAGATGTATTTAAATGATATTTTTTACCGATATTAGTGCTATTTCTATTTTGTTTATTGTGTGTCGATATTTTTGTTTACGATATTGATGACACGATAATTCTATAGTTCGATGTTATGAGAGTCGATGTTTTATCAGTGATCCATAAGAGAGACTAGAAAGAATAATCATGTTTTGCAAAAATTAATAAAATATAATAAACATTGTGTTCTGCACACTTGACCATCCAGTGAAGGACATGTAGCAACTAGTGAAAGAAACCTTATGATATGAATATGTTGAACATATATGGGTATTCTAGATTTCCAAACAACCCTTGGGTGATATCTGGGCCCAAAACTCAGGTACCCTAAACAAGCATTTCTCTTTCAGTTGCTTTCCAAATTTCATCAGTCCACCACACCCTATATAATGCCTGTGGTATAAACCCATGTGTATCTATTTTCACCATGCTCAAAAGTGTCACGGAAACTCTAAGGTGGGTCAAGCTTTGACAGGAATGTGATCCTGTGCAAGGGAGACTGGAGAGAATGACCATGTTTTGGACAAAATCTGGCAAACATTAATTTCAGCGTGTTCTCACTGCCAGCCAATACGAGTGTTACAGGTCTGGCTTGTATCACTACATACCTTCAGGCTATGCAATATTAGAGAGTGTGAAGTTTGTATGTTTTGCATATAGCCCTGAATTTGATATCTGTCATCAAGTCAACAGTGAACTTTAATCACTGATTTTGCTACAATCTAGTGATTTGCAAAATTACACTCTAGATTTTGCAGTCCACATTTACCAAGAAGTACTACATATATTTAGGATTTTTAGTCTCCAGACATTCATAGCAACATTTCAATGGTTTATTCAGGATTTATGCATGCAAATACAACAAAACAATTCAGCAAATTTGTTAAAAAAATGAAAAAATCTCAACATTATTTATTAATACTTCAGGTGGCACTAAGGGGCTCATTACGATGGCGGACAGACTTTAGTCCGTCCGCCATCATCCCGGGGACTGGGACCGTCCACCTATATGGCGGTGGTCCCACACATGGTAGTACAATGCGACCGCCACTGTGGCGGTCGCATTGTGCATGTTTAACATTGCGGCGGGTGTTGCTGGCTGCAGCACCCTCCGCAATGTTAAAAATGCATGTTGTGCATTTTCCTGCACTACGTGGCAGGCACCATGCGGTGCCTGCCACCTGGTGCAGGGAACTGTAGCGGGGCACCATAGGTGTCCCCAAGTGCAAATCCAATGTGCCCCTGCACAAAGGGGGCCCGCAACGGGCCCCCAAAGTAAATCCCCACCAGCCTTTCAATGGCGGTTGAACCGACATAGACCGGCTGGTGGGGATGCAGCATCATACTCTGGCGGACGGTGCCTGCTAGGCACCGCCACCATTTTGTAGATGCGGGTGGGTCCGCCAGGCAATCGTAACGATTGCCTGAGTCAGACCCATGGTGGACGGACCTTCCGTCCATCAGCAAACCGCCTGCCATCGTAATCTGGCGGCCGGAAAAGTGCTTTGCGATGGCGGTAAATCTGCCACCGGCAGGCTGCCAGTGGCGGGTTCACCGCCATCATAATGACCCCCTAAGTTATTGATGCAGGGCTTCCATCAAAATATCGCTAACCATGCCAAAAAAACCATACAGTTGGCATGCATGAGCCAATTTATTAATGAGGTACATGTTTTGAACAACCTGAAACCAAGATTTGGAAAAAAAAAATCCGGCACAGATATGTGAAAACACCCTGAAAGAGAAAGCGTTAAACAGAGTAGTGAGTTACCTAATTGGTAATCCAATGGCAGCCAGGACATATGTGACCAAAGCTGACTGTCCGCCAGAGTTACTAAGAACTATCAAGATTAGTCACCATCTGATACTGACCTGTTGGGGTTCAACTCACCATCAGGATCCTATAACCCAAGAAAATGCTTCTCCTTCATGGGTTAGAGCAATACCACGACAGCCACGCAGTTGCTCATGCTTCCGCTGTGTAAACAAACAATTGGGCTTTAGCTGCAAAATCATAAAGAGGATAACCCTCAGAGCTCAGGATGGTAAACAGCCCTCACTTGTCTCTTCCATTCTGGAAGTGGCAATGCTTGGTGTTGAGTAAGTGACCACACCAGTATTTTGCTCCAAATATCCCCCAAACCCATATCCATATGCAAAGGTAGAAAGAAGGGGAGCTTAGCCTAGCATTCAGAAGCAACACTGAGCTGCCACCTAAAGGTCCCCATGCATGCAACAAGCCCGATTTCAAATGACAACTCAAAGAACACAGGGGCATATTATCAACGGCCAGCGATAATTATCGCTGGCCGTGCTTAGCGATAGATTTCTTATCGCTGGATATCTCTGGAAATTATCACCCTGGTAGCGCGTTATTAACAACACGCTTCTCCAGGGCGATAAAAATTCCAGAGATAGCGAGGTTATCGCCGTTTTGCAGGGAACATCGCTGGTTTTCCAGCGATGTTCCCTGCAAAACGGCGAGTAACTTCTGCTGATACGACCCTGTGGTCGTATCAGCAGAATCCACCCCCTATGTTAGGGATGGCTAAGTCGGGATTATAGCAGACGTTAGATTTTGGCGAAAACGGCTGTTTTCGCCAAAATCTAACGTCTGCTATAATCCTGTGGGCTGCCTTGTAAATATCGCGATCTGCACATCGGCGATATTTACAACGTAGCCCATCTGGGGTACGCCCAGTAACGCCCACTTTGCATCTCATTAGAGATGCAAGGATGGGCGTTGGGGGAAAGGGCGATAGTGCAGGGATTCACGCGATAGTGTGACCTTGCTGATTAGGCGATAGAATTATCGCCGCTTTCCGTCCAAAAACGGACGCTAAAGCGGCGATAATTGACTATCGCCTGGTTGTTAATATGCCCCAAAGTTGATTGTCAAAAGCCATGCAAGGACTAAAAACATGGGATGTTGGTGATATGGAGGTAGGTGAAAACCCTGTTCTTGGAACAATGATCCTGAGCTGTTTAAGGAGCCAGTCTACAAGTCTTTAGAAAAGAACATCAGAACTGCAATTACGACAACAAACCTGTAGAGGTAGTGATTTGCTTAGTCTAGACTATTTCAAATATTGTCATTAATGTACTTTTATTAGATTACTTATTTTACTTAGGAAACAAAAATAAAAAATGAGGGTTATCGAGTCAATTGGAATTCAAGCTATTTTTAATTTTATTAACAGTTTGATGTCATGCCAATAAGGCAATATCACATTTTATTTACATACAAATCATTACTTAAAATGCAGCCTACGTCATAAAATGTCCATTCATCTTATATACATTTTTTGCACCAAAATACAATTACAACCAAAACCACACACTCCTCGTAAAAATACAAATATTCTAAAACCCCAAAGCTAGGCTTTGCATGCAATATTACCGATTTCCTTCTTTTTTATGCGAAAATGCAATTGACCATATCCAAAATATGCAACTTGCTCTTCCCTTAGTAGCTTCTGCAAAATACTGTGATTAGTATATACATACATTTAGGGGTCGATTCCGATTCCGTTTGTAAAGTGAACCGACCGACACGTCCCGGGATAAAGTACCGACCGACACGTCTCGCCGCCGTACGACCCACGCAGTACGATGGAAAGCCTGTGAATCCCAACCGACTCACCCGAATATGAACCGGACGACGGAGCCGTACGGAAAAAGCCCTAGAGCAGTACCGTCCGACACGTTCCCGGAACGGAGCTGAGCGACACGTACCCGTGACGTACGAGTTGCAAAGTACGATGCCATACGTGGGAAACAAGAACGACTCGCATGGAGCACAAGCCGCACGACCGACACGCACACGATACAAACACTCAAACCAACGGACTCCACCCGCGACCAACTCGAACTCCCGCGAGCGAAACGAACGCCCACGACCGAGTCGAACGCCCATTGACCGAGTCGCACACGACATACACAACACAGCATAACAACAGCGTGAAAGGCTCGGAGAAGCCTGTACGACTCACCAGCAGCGTCCGGCACGGTCAGAAGAACATCTCGTACACACACACAAACAACAGCTGACCAAACACAAAAAAAGGACCAAACAAGCACTGACAACGAAAATATAAAAAAAAATCAATTAAGAGAGACACACCCACAACTCAACATATTTAAAGGCCACCAATCACTCCCATGAGCCATTGCCATTTCCTGAGAACCTCCACACACACAACTCTGCTGACACACACCATTGCCATCTCACCAACAGCATTCACACACACACACCCACAAACCTCACTTGCACCCTCACACACACACACACCAATCACCACCACCACCACCCCACCACGACCCCAAACCCCCCATCCACCCCACCCTCACCACCAACACCACCCCCACTACCCCAAACCCCCATCCACTCACCCCTCACCATCACCAACCCCCCACAACTACAACTCCCCCATCCACCCCCTCACCACTACCACCACCACCCCCAACACCAATACCCCAACCCCCATCCACCCCACTCACCACTACTACCACCACCACCACCACCCCCCACCCTCCCCAACACCACTACCACAACTCCCCCATCCACCCCCTCACCACTACCACCCCCACCCCAACACCACTACCCCAACTCCCACATCCACCCCCTCACCACAACCACCACCACCAACCCACCACCCTCGACACCACCACCATGCCCCCCAAGAAGAATCCAAAGTTCACAGATAGTGAGTTGACAGTGCTGGTAGATGAAATCATCAGAGTAGAGCCACATTTGTTTGGCACATTGGTACAGAAGACCCCCATGTCCCAGTGTCATAAGGTTTCTGCACATACACAGAGCTATGCACAGGAAAATGGGACCCCGGAATACAGTGGTTTGCCACCATATACCGTAGCACCCAAAAACCCCAACCCAACTAGCTTAGCATCCCATTAGCACCCAAGTACCAATGATTAGACAACCCAGAACACGGTATCTTTATCTCAGGACTCGCAGAAGCAAGAACACTCTTTCGTCACTCACTCGTACTTGTCCACAAGGTGCGTAGAAAGAGACACTGGGTAGGTTAAAATGTTTATTCCAACTTACGTGCTCTAATATACAGTACACGTGTCAGTACTAATAGCATAATACATATGACTAATATCAGCAGCATGGTTACAATTCCATAGAATACAAACGGGGAAAGCATCTCAGAGCTCAGTGGATAAACGTATAAATAACATTACCACCCTCCCCTTGCAGTAAGATAGTTCATTATAATAATAGAAGACCTCTGGGCTTTGACTAGCGAACCCCCATACCTCAGTCTCTAGATGCAGAATTACATCAGCAGGACATCATAGCTCTTCTCACTGAAAGGGATTTCTCCAAGTGTCTTAAGCGCTAGGAAACCGCAGTATTAAAAGCACACAAAATTCTTCATGGCAATTGCACCTAATGTTATGTCTGGGTGCGCGAGACTGGCCATATCAGGAAGAACCAAAATACATTGTTATGTGACCTTGTACATGTTTGTGCAGACCGAGCCCAAAAAGGTGAACAACAGAAAATGCAGACAGTGCAAAAGAACTTGGCACGAGCAAAGGGCGAGGGAGTCCCGGCTCAGTGTAACGTGCGCAAAGAAAAGCAGCATGGCAGCCAGGCCTAGGCCAACATAACAAGGCAGGCAACAATCCACAAGACACCCTCCCCTGGACAGTCCGGCGTCCAAGACAGAGGAAAAAAATTCAGTTTTGCAGAGGGAGCGCCCAAACGGCGAGGAACAAGTCAATCCATGATAGTGTAGGTGCAGAAAAAAGCCATACCCTCCAAAAGGACATCATTGGAATCGTCAAAAAACATAGATGCCATCCAATCCATGAGATTAAAAGAGCAGGAATGCTCCTCAGCAAAGGGAGCATCCAGAAGCAATGCGGGACAGCTTGCGTGATAATTGAAACAGCTTCGTTGTAGGAGATCCTGGGCAGCCGCCCAGATATCCCATTGCGCCAAAATCCCCAGTGCAGCCGCACGCGCCATACAGCCAGCAACGGAACAGTCCTGTTCATGGGCCTCTAAGGGACCCATCAACTGAACAAAATCCGGAACAGACAATGACGAATTGGAGAGGCAATAATCCAGAGTCCAGGTGAAAGGACAGCGGATACAAGTCATCACAGGTTGCACGCAAGTGAAATACGCAAAGCGGAATGAAAGAGTATATGACACACTCAGTGTCGCCAATGGCAGTACACCAAAGCCAGCCAAGAGGCGCTCACGGAGCAGCTGTAGGCGTTCTGGATCGAGCAGGTCCCATCGGGGAGCAGCCATTGCGCAGAAAGCAAATTAAGAGCAGGACACCAGCCGCTAAAGCGAGGATCAACGGGAAACCGCCAAAGACACTGGAAAAAATAGAATGTATGAAAGCCGGGATGACACCAAAAATAGTTTGGAAGGAGGACACCAAGCCCGACCCCACAACCTTAAAAAAGTGTACTAGGCCTTCAGTGTTAGATGCGTTAAAAATACGATGTATTAACTCCCAAAATGTTGGGGGAGATTAGTGTTTAAAAGGGCCTGTATTTCACTGTGGGTACTCGCCACCTGGAGAATGAATGTCTCCCGGGCGGACGTGAGCATAACTTCCTCGTTTAATAATAGTGCCTTTATTCTGCTCAGTCTATTGAAATCTGCCTCCATGGTAGGGATGGAAGGCCAAATAGAGATATCAACCTTGCCATGAGGGGGAGGAAAAAGCACATTTTTGCAGCAGACAACCCTGTGCGAAACCGTTACAATGTAAGGAATGCCAGCCTGCAGGCCACAACAGTTTTCGTTATTTAAAAGTAAATAACTACCATTGGAAAGGAGAGTGAAAGTAGGTGAAATAACAGGAGCAGGAATACCTTTCAGCACACAAGCAAGATTAGGAGAGGAAACGCTACATGAGCCATGCAATTTAATGTGTTTTCACAAATAAGCGAATGACCCATGGTCGAGTCGCAGTACTCCCCCGTGAGAAAGACTTCCTTGCCGTCCCAAAGGCATTTATACATGAAAGGCAAGGACCAGAGTTCATGCAGGAAAGCACTGCCCAAGGGCCGGTAACGGCCCACAGGATAATGTTTCATGCATGAGTCAAATTCAAATAAGGAAAAAGGTAAAAGCTATAACCCCATGAACTAGCCATACAGCAGAATCGAGTTCTGCAACAGAGAACGGCAAAGGATCCATCTTTTCGATATGTAATAAAGTGTAAGTTGCATCTTTCATGGACATGAATTGCTGTTTGTCAGTTAAGTTAAAAGGTAGAAACAAGGCAGAGGTGTTCAGAAAATGCCAAGGCACTTTACCTAACTTAAGCGTTTGTAAAGTCCATGCAAACTGCATAACTGAGCGCAATTGATTCTGACCATGATATAACACAGAAACATCATCTTGTACAATATCGACAACAGAGGACACAATATTCTCTAAAGTGTAAATGCGAGAAGACAGGGTACTAATACTATTGTCAACAACAGCAAGCACCTTTTCCAGATTTGCTTGATCTATTTCCCGAAGACGGGAAGCAGCTTCCATTTGTGATAGCTTCCAGAGTTCATTATATGTCTCATAAATGAATCTCTTAGGTCGGGGACCACGAGGTCCCAAAACAAAATCGGACAGATCAATATTGCCTGAAAGGAGGGACAAATGTTGTTTAACAGAATCAAGGGACGAATGTTGCAGCCATTGTTTGCATAATTTACCAACAGAATATGTAGTGACAGTACGGGAAGCAGTAAATCTCGGATCAGGCCTATCCTGTGTGTAGCTAGTACCTGAGTCGTGAAAACGCATTTGGCATGCATTAGATGATATAGGCCATACTAACCAGGGTGACTGAACCAGCTCAGAAACATTAAACGAATTATTTTGTAACATTGCCTGCAGGGACACGAGGGACAGATTGAACCGTGAGCTTTCATTTGGAAAACTCGACAGGGATGGTATTGATGGCGTATTCAATTGTTTAGTGGTTGCTAAGCCCCAACATGTAGTCTGATAGATGGAGACATTGAGGAACATAATTTGGGCAGGGATGAGGCAAGCACGATGTAAAGCCTCGGTTCCCTGTACCTGCCATGGCTTGGAACCCCAAATAGATTTTAAATCCACTGTATTATCCCAATACTCATAACCACCCACAGCTAGGGCACTTAGAAAGGAACCTGAATAAAGCAATTTGGTGTGTGTTAACATAATTTTCTGAGTTGATGTGTTATTAAGTTTAAAATAATAGGATGCAGGGTTCGACCGATTAAAATCAGTAAAATAATTAAACTTATTTCGAAGAGTTTGAGAGCTACCTAGCAAGGGGTTTGGACAATGTTCCCATTGGGTATAGTTAACAGAACTACGCAGGGCACTAGGCTTATGGAGAAAATGATTACCCCAATGTTGGTAACAATACAAATCGGCATAATTAGCAGAATTCATATATAAATCTTCAGCATTAAAAGATGCATAATATTTTAAATCGGCAAACAATGCTTCAACGGCATGCACATCCCAATCATCAGAATGAATATTATTTTGTACTACATCACCCATTGAAACACGAAGGACATTAGGTACATTAATAATTTCCGTCGGACCATGGATTTGATAGTTCACTGCATCCCATACGATGCCATCAGCAACTGGGAAAGCTGAAATATTCACAAATGTGTGGTCACGCTTCATGATGTGAGACGAGGAATGAGGAGCCAAAGTTCCAGAAACATAGTCTACAGCAGAGCGTTCAGGTAAATAGTGACCGTTGATTAGTAGAAAAAACACTGTGACAAAGCCAATGGACATGAACAAAAAAATCAAGAAAAGTACCAACCAGATATATGTCCAGGGTGGAATCAAAAATTGTCTCTAAACCAGGATACAAAAATACTGAACTTGGATGGGACTTTTGAAGAAGTGGAATCCGAATCAAAGGAATAACGAGTCGGGCCAAGTGGCGTTGTTGGTTGATGCGCCACCGATTCAGATGCAGGATAGGTATACTCGTCCTCGTCGATGTTGGTGGAGAGTTGGGGATCAATTATAGGTTCAGGCAAAGTAGAGGATTCAGGCAAATCAACCATCTCAATTACAGCATCAGCGATCGTTCGCGCAGATGGACTATGAACATATGTCCGATAAATGGCAGGACAAGAGACCGCTGGTGTGATACTATTCAGGATCGGCCAGGCGCTGTAGCTTGACATTTTCAACTGAGATGTATCTGTTCTCTTTGCGACCAGGAAGCGGTGGTAAAATGACTGTACGTGTTCCCTTCAGGCCAAGAACTGAAACCGGTGCACGAAAAGAGGGGCCAAATTCTTTTTGTTTTCAACCTTCTCTCGAACCAGTTCTCCAACTTTTGGAAGCCAGCCGGCTACCGGAATCTGCAACGCAGGATCTGTGGCTGAAGGCAAATGTGTAGTTGCAAGTTTGTCTCGGGCTTCTTGTAAGTCCTGTAACATAGCAGAATGGTTATCTACATCAAACTTGGCGGATTGCGCCGCGATGTCTGGACCCTCAAGGTCAGGCACAAACATTCTTATGCCAAAGAGCATTTCGTATGGGGTCCGCCCACCCAGAGGTCTTCTAGGGAGATTATTAAGTGCACGCTGAACGGTATACAAATGGGCCAGCCAGTTCCTGCCAGTACCTATAACCCTAGCTGTTAAGGATTGCTTTAAGTCACGGTTCATTCGTTCAACGATAGAGTTGCCCTCAGGCCTATACGGAGACGAAAATTTCACCCGCACCCCAAGCGAAGCCATTGCATCCTTGTAAGCCCTAGAGGCAAACGCTGGACCTTGGTCCGAATGGAAGGTGCCGCATGCGAAAATTCCCACAAAGACACGCAAATCCCTGATTACATTTCGGGCGTCAGCACTCCGTTGTGGCCAGACCCAGAGAAACCGTGTGCACGAGTCCACTGCCACTAAGATGTATTTATAGGCAGTGTCTGATGAGAATGGACCGCAGTGATCCAAGTAAACACACCCAAAGGGTCTGTTAGCAATGCAGAGCGGTGTTTGTGGTGGACGTGTTACCGTGGAAGGCTTAATCTGTTGACAAACGTCGCAAGAAAGCACAAAAGCACGGGTGTCTTTATATAACCCACGCCACCAATAACGCTGCTGCAAGATGGAAACCGTAGCTGACACACCTGCATGAGCAGAAGCCATGCCTTCGTGTGCAGCTGATATCAAGGCAATCCTGCGGTCCGCGTTGGGGATCAGCCGATCTCCAACGTCAGGTATAGTTACATAAGGAACCTGATCGGGACTTAATGTGTAAGAATACTTGGAAGGGAAACCTGTAGGGTAATTATTACCTTCCTTGGTTGCAGCAATAGCTGCTAATATAACAGGGTCTATTTTAGACATGGACCTGGTAACCGCTGCTACTGAACACGTGACTACTGCTGAACGGGCAGCCTCATCTGCCAGATCGTTACCAATAGCGTGTGCGCCCACCCGCTGATGGCCTAAGGTGTGAACCACCTGTGTGAGGGGCAGACGTTGTTGCAATTCTGCCACTCGAACCCAAAGCATTTTATGCTTAATTGTGCTCCCTTTTGCGTCCTTGTAGTCGTTTTTCGACCAGAAAAACAGATTGTCATTGTAAGATTGTACACAGTAAAAGGAATCACACACAATAAGAGTTGTCTCATCCTGAGAAGCGAACTCAAGTGCAAGTAGCAATGCATGAAGCTCGGCCAATTGTGCGGTACTATCTCCGAGTGTGCGAGTGTGCACTACAGAGGATTTAAACGTTCCATTGACAAAGGAACCCGCAACAATAGCACATGCAGCTGAATAAGCGTGCTTGGACCCAGTGGCCGGTTGCGCCGAACCATCGGTGTAGATCACACATTTGTAATCCTCAAGCGGTAGTAAAAACAAAGGAGGAGGATGAACGAATTCATACTGCAAAAACTCCTGAGTCTGCAGAGAAGAATCAAAAACAAAAGTGACGTCCGAAGACGTCAAGGATGTAGCCCATTGTATCCAACGGGGATGCATTGCTTTTGAGTTCGGTACACTTGCCTTTGTTACTGCCTCTAGGGCAGGACAGGGTGTTACCACCAGAATCCGCTTTCCCTGTGCCAGTGCGCGCTCTTTTAGAATCGCCATTTGCACTGCAGTTAGAACTTTTTCGACAGATGTAAAGCGCAATTCAGCGGAAGTGTACAGATGTGACTTGTATGCGATGGGTACTGTATCACCTTCATTAAAGGTTAAGTATGTGAATCCCACCGCCCCCGGAATTATTCTAATCACCAGGTTTGTGTGGTTATCACGAGTCAAAAGATATTTAAACTCCAATAGGTCTGTCTGCAAAGACTGCAGAATTGAGGTATGCTCAGGCAGCCAGCAAGACCTTGAATAAGTTGGTTGTATCAGAGCATACAAAGGCTTGATACGCTGGGCATATTCGGGAATGTAGGTACGCCCGAAATTCAAGAAACCCAGCAAAGACTGAAGTTTCTTCAGAGTATTTGGGGGGCACAAATGTGCACATTTTTCCAAGAAATGGGGGCTAAGCCCTTACCTTCGTTATTGAGCTCATAGCCCAGGAACAGAACGGTAAATTCAGCAATGTGTGACTTAGCAAAGTTAAATTTGTAACCCTGCTCCGCAAATTCAAGAATAATGCGGTCCACACGGGACAGATGCAGGAATAATTCGTCGTCTGTCAAATAAATGTCATCTACGTACGAACATGCATCTTGATCAATGTCATTTAACAAAGAAACAACACGAGCGGCGAATATACCCGGACTATTTTTGTAGCCCATGGGTAAACGCCGGAACTGGAATAATTTACCACCGGAAGTGAATGCGGTCCATTGACCACTCTCCGGGGCTAGGTTGTGCGTGTAGAAACCGTTTGAAAGGTCAAGTGTCGTTTTGTATTTTTTACGAACAAGACTGTCTACAAGCGCAGAACTGTGTGTATTTTGCACCGCAAAGTTCCGACAATGAGTATTTAAATGCCGGTAATCCAAAACTAAGCGGTACGATCCATCGGGTTTAGAAACCACGAAAAGGGGATTGTTCATAGGTGATACGCATGGTTCAATTACTCCCTGATATTCCAACTGTGTCAGAATTTCGGAGACGGGGCCTTTTGCCTGCCGTTTAATGGGATATTGGGGTTGTGGCTGCGGTAGTGACCGCAAAGGTATTGCATGAGGAGGTGATTCTTCATCCCATCCCACATGGTTGCGGTATAACGCTGGTGCCAGGTACACAGCCCACTCAGCTGCAAGTGCTTCAGCTTTGTCTTTTGGGACATGCCGTGAAAAGCTTGGAAGGATTACCTCCTCTCCTTTATGTGCAGCTAAAACGAATGGGGGTGGCCAATCCACCTCTGCTAACAAAATGTCATATGAAGAGGTTAGATTTTCCCAAAAAATCCCTTTTATTTCACGCGGTATATCACCTTCAATTTGTATGACTATGTTGTAAAGTCTGTCAGGGGGTGCCACTCTCGTGTCAGCTGTCTCTACAGTAACGAATGTTTCAGTTGCTGTCGCCTCCATATGAGGACGTAGCGCCTCCCGCACTATGGTAACTTCCGCGGCGCTGTCTAGGAGGGTCACTGCCCACGTCCAATTCTGGAGTCTCGTTCTCACGGTCTGAGGCATATTTCGCTGTGACAGCGGCAACCTTTTTCTTCTGAAATTGCGGTCGGGGAAGGTGAAAGTCTTCTGCTTTCCCTCTGACTTGTTGTCGAGGTTGGTCTCGCTCCTGGGGAGCCTCTCGGCCCCTTCCTCTATCTTGCCGTCCTCCTCCACCAGCCTGTGACGACGTCTGGGCCTGTGAAGAACGAGGAGAACGCGTATCAGAGCTCTGAAACCTTTCTGGTGATTTAATCCTCGACCTATCACGTAAATCATAAGTACGTTCAGAAGAAACCGAAACTGGGGAAGCGCCTCTCGACCCCGGCTTCTTTTGTTGCTTACCCTGTTTTTTCTGTCTCCAACTCTTTTTAGTGAAGACTGGTTTATCATCTTTCTCAGATGCACTTTTTGTTTGTGTAACTTGTGTTTGCGATTGAGTTTGCATTTTTACAAAAGGCTTGTTGCCTAGGCTATTTCTTCCAATTGTTTTATAAGCCCGGGCAATAATTTTCGGTAATTCGCTGGGCCTGTCCAACTCTGGGACCAAAGCCAAAGCATTCGCTACTTGAAAGTTCATAGCATCGCCCTTGACATTTCCAAGGATCAGCTCAGCTACTACATCAAACACTCCCACTAGTCTCATCCCTAATTCCACAGCCGCTTCAGGGCCATGTTCATCCTGTACTTTTTTAATTTCAGAGGGTAGAACCGTCATGGAAGGAGTTCCAAAACATTTTGAATAAACTGCTGCGAATACCTTACCCCAGTTTTCACATGATGTCAAATCGGGGATTATGTCTTTTGGCAAACTTATCGTGAGGATGCGGTGTTTATCTACTGGGGATGTATGTGGAAACACTGCTTCTATCTGATCGAACTTTTCTGCAAGCCAGTAAGGATAGTCGTCCTTATTTTGTGGACGTTTGCCCATCACAGAATTTACCATGACAGGACTTATGGTCACTCCAGCTGCAATAGCTGGTTGGCCTGCGACTACAGGAGCAGCTCCATGGAGGCTACCTGTAACGTATGTCACTAGGGCTCGATGCACTCGTACCAACTCGGTATGCATAGTGCGCAGTTCCGCAAGCGGTAATGCCAGATAATTTGGATGCGGGGTATACCCGGCCAATACAGGCCAAGTGGCCCCCTGAATTGATAAGGGGCCTAAACGAACTGCGGTAGTTGGTTGTGGTAGGGCGCCATTGAACCAAACACGGTGCTGCCAAGCCGTGAGAGGTACTTCAAGATTGGTATAGGGTCGATAGGCAGCAGGAATAGCGGTGGGTTTATATTCATGAAACAGATTATCATCTGCCTCCACCGCTTCAAAAGTGATCCAAGTGTAAAACACCTCAAAGTGGTAAGCCGGATCGGCTTGAACCACAAAGACCAAATCGATCCCTGTATCAGGCACTCCATACACCCGTAAGTGATCTCGGAGTGCTCCTCGACTATGTGCAGCAATCGCCACACCAGCCATGACTAAACAGTTATATTCGACAACCTAACAGGGAGCACAAAAATGGGTCTGTTAACTAACCTTTTTAATAACATCAAGCTTGAAAGAACCTATAAAACATTCAATATAGGAGGTATCACCGTCACTTACGCCTCCGGAAGCGTACGCGAGGGGTTTGTGGACAAGCACAAGTACTACTCAAGCGTCTCGCAGATAAGCTGCCCCACGGTGGTCGCGCCATGTCATAAGGTTTCTGCACATACACAGAGCTATGCACAGGAAAATGGGACCCCGGAATACAGTGGTTTGCCACCATATACCGTAGCACCCAAAAACCCCAACCCAACTAGCTTAGCATCCCATTAGCACCCAAGTACCAATGATTAGACAACCCAGAACACGGTATCTTTATCTCAGGACTCGCAGAAGCAAGAACACTCTTTCGTCACTCACTCGTACTTGTCCACAAGGTGCGTAGAAAGAGACACTGGGTAGGTTAAAATGTTTATTCCAACTTACGTGCTCTAATATACAGTACACGTGTCAGTACTAATAGCATAATACATATGACTAATATCAGCAGCATGGTTACAATTCCATAGAATACAAACGGGGAAAGCATCTCAGAGCTCAGTGGATAAACGTATAAATAACATTACCACCCTCCCCTTGCAGTAAGATAGTTCATTATAATAATAGAAGACCTCTGGGCTTTGACTAGCGAACCCCCATACCTCAGTCTCTAGATGCAGAATTACATCAGCAGGACATCATAGCTCTTCTCACTGAAAGGGATTTCTCCAAGTGTCTTAAGCGCTAGGAAACCGCAGTATTAAAAGCACACAAAATTCTTCATGGCAATTGCACCTAATGTTATGTCTGGGTGCGCGAGACTGGCCATATCAGGAAGAACCAAAATACATTGTTATGTGACCTTGTACATGTTTGTGCAGACCGAGCCCAAAAAGGTGAACAACAGAAAATGCAGACAGTGCAAAAGAACTTGGCACGAGCAAAGGGCGAGGGAGTCCCGGCTCAGTGTAACGTGCGCAAAGAAAAGCAGCATGGCAGCCAGGCCTAGGCCAACATAACAAGGCAGGCAACAATCCACAAGACACCAGAAGGCCAAGATGTGGGAGAGAATCGTCAACAAGGTGAACGCACAAGCACCTTGTTTGCGCACAAAGGACGACTGCCAGAACAGGTGGTATGACGTGCGCAGGAGGGTCAAGAAGCTGCTGGAGAAGGACCATAAGCTCAGCAAGCACACCGGCAGCGGCCCCCTGCCAAACCCGTTTACTTCCGGTCCTGGGAGGAGAAGGTGCAGGCCATCTTACCACCGGAGAGCATACATGGTCTGACTGACATCCCAGAGCCTGGTGAGTACACAAATAAGAGACTCAAGATTGTGGGGCCATGTACACATGTCACCGTCAAGGGGACAGGCAAAACAACTTCCGTCAACAAAGCCACAGTAACACAAACAAAGTCATCCCTACAGCCATATGCCTGGCACAGCAACACAACACCTGCTATCTCATACCAACATTGAACTATGTCATCACGTGTACAAACCTAGCAAACATCAGAGCAACTCAGTGCCACAAAACCCCAACAGACACTGCCACACAGTCTGCCACCACTGTCACACCACCTCACAGGGAACCTGACCCACAGGAAGGAAGCTCGGGGATGTTGGGGAAGTCAGTGTAGCCAAAAGCATGATGGGAGTTGTAGTCACAGCCAATAGCCCCCCTCACAAATGGACCAACAACACCACTTCTAACCATGCGCACCTCACAGGCAGTGGAAATGTACCCTCAAGATGGCTGACACTGGGTCCTGCTGTGGGGAGCACAAGGCCCTGATGGGCTATGTGCACATACCAAATGCAGGACCCTGATGCCTGACATCCTGAAAGTCAACTGCCACTCCCTGCAAGGGAAGCATACACAATAGTGGCCCATCTGGCCATGGAGGGAGAAAGCACTGCCAGCTCTGACCATGCCCACCACCATGTGCTGTCACACACCCTTCAACACAAACTCCACACAACTCACCTGGGAGAAGGCATTTACCCACACTTCATGCAAACAACACCCAAAACCCACCATACTGGCTACTGCTGTGTGACGTACAGGGACTGTTGCCACTTGTGTACAACCACCACTACACCACTGACTCACAACCTCAACATCAACCCACACTCACCGACATTGAAGCATGTCTCTGTGTGAATTGCCTCGCCCCTGGGGGAGGAGGAGGTACTGCAATGACACTGAAAACCATTGAGGCAGCTGCAAATCACATCTATCCAGCAAAAACTAACAGCAGCCCTGGGAACACACACTGCCAAACCAAAGAGCAGGGAAAGATGGCTGACACATGGATACAATGGATGAGTAGGCTGCTAGTCACACACACGCATCGACCAACCCAATCACAGTCACACTGCCAGCTATTGCAAATGTACCTTTGCACTCAACCTCCGGGGATGCAGGCTGAGACACCACGCCGCAGGTCCCCCCGCACACGGAAGAGCAAGACCCCACCACCGGCCCAACACTCCACCAGACAGTCTCCACCCGCCATCCCCCAGGCTCCCACTCCACAGGTCCCACCACCACACCCTGCCCCAGGTTCACCCACCGCTACCGCATCCCCAAGATGCTCAGGCCTTCCCCACCTGCCTCTTGCTCTTCCAGCACCCCACACCCCACTCAGCCTGGGTGTGGCACTGCTGTGGAGGGCGTGCCCTCCCCCTCCGTCCTGCCCACATCACCGGATCCACTTCCTGCTCCCCTGGGGATGGGCACTGCAGTGGAGTCTCTGCCCTCCCGGTCTGACTTGGGCACTGCAGTGGGTTCCGTGTCCACTCCCTCTGACCTGCCCACTGCAGTTGTGCCAGCACCCACTGCTCCTGACTTGTGCCCCCAGTTGTGCCGGCACCCACTGATCCTGACTTGTGCCCCCCATTTGTGCCGGCACCCACTGATCCTGACTTGTGCCCCCCAGTCATGCTGGCACCCACCCTGTCAGACTCCTCCTCTGCAGCTGCCGCTCCTGCACCCACCAGCCCTTCCCTGCCTGTTTCTGTAGACCCATGATCCTGTACCTGCGGTGCCTGGCTGGCCTCTATGTATGCCCCTCCCAGGGGTATGTCCCCTTCCGTTGGCAGTGCAGGCATGCCAAATGTGGCATTTGGACACTTGACCCTGTTGGGTCTGTTTATGGACTGGCCATAGGCCTTCATGTTTTTCTTCTTGATTCTCCATTTCACAAATAACTCGGCTGAATAAAAGCTCCTTTTTGTTCACTAGTGGTTTTGCTTCAGATGTACATGATGTTGTTGATACTTGACATGCCCTTGCTCCAGTGATGGTGTATTCCATGGCTGGGAAATGTAGTGTCACTGTGCTGGAGACCATGTGGCCCATGGGGGTATGTCCTGTTGGGGTGTGTATCCATGTCATCCTTTGCAGCAATCCGACGGGGTCATGATTATGGTCTTTGGAAATGTGTTATCTATCTTTTGTTAGCAATGTCTCATCAGTGTCTTACACACATGCACACCTGTTGGCCTTAGCATGGTTCAATTGGCCCATTTCACTGACTGTGTGGCCATCTCCAATGGACATGCAAGTGTATGCATCTATGTGGATGGACTCATCTGTGTCCTCAGTGCTACTTCATCTACATGTGTGTTGACTCTGTGCAGTTGACTCAGGGGACCCTCCCGTGCCCAGGCTGCTGTTACCAGGGCCACCAATGTGTGGTATATGTTAGCTGTGTGACAAAGTATACTGCTGACATGCTGGTGGCCTGCATGGACAACATATGGCACAGCTTACCTTCCACAGGAGTGGAGTCCCCTCATGTCACTGTGCTGATGGGGTTTGAGACCCCATTGGCACAGTGCTCTACATATGTTGCATGTGTGGTCCCCACACTCACCTTCATGTCACTGTGCTGATGGGGGTTGAGACCCCAATGGCACAGTGCTCTACATATGTTGCATGTGTGATCCCCACACTCACCTTCATGTCACTGTGCTGATGGGGGTTGAGACCCCATTGGCACAGTGCTCTATATATGCTGCATGTGTGCTCCCCACACTTACCTTCATGTCACTGTGCTGATGGGGGTTGAGACCCCATTGGCACAGTGCTCTATATATGCTGCATGTGTGATCCCCACACTCACCTTCATGTCACTGTGCTGATGGGGGTTGAGACCCCATTAGCACAGTGCTCTACATATGCTGCTATTTAGTACCACACAGTTACCTTTTGTACACTCAAGTGATGGGTGTTGAGGACATTACTGCAGTGCTCATGTGAGGCTTGGCTTGTGTTAGCCACACTATGGTATTGCAGACACGTGTTGTGAGTTACATTGTGTGTACATGGTCATGTTCACTGTGGTGGGTATTGTACACAGACTACATGTTGTGGTCATGAGGTTGTTGTGGATATCCTTTGGTTTGTAGTCCTTATGTTGGGGTATGGGGTATGTGTTACACATCACCCATCCTATGTGTGTGGGCATTGGTAGTGGTACTCACACAGTTCACTATTGGTGGTGGTGACAGGCAAGAGGCCCCCTATGGGTGGGGGTGTGAGTAGTCCCAGCCAAGAGGCCCCCTATGGGTGGGGGTGTGAGTGGTGACAGGCAAGAGGCCCCCTATGGGTGGGGGTGTGAGTGGTGACAGGCAAGAGGCCCCCTATGGGTGGGGGTGTGAGTAGTCCCAGCAAAGAGGCCCCCTATGGGTGGGGGTGTGAGTAGTCCCAGCCAAGAGGCCCACTATGGGTGGGGGTGGGAGTGGTGACAGGCAAGAGGCCCCCTATGGGTGGGGGTGTGAGTGGTGACAGGCAAGAGGCCCCTATGGGTGGGGGTGTGAGTAGTCCCAGCAAAGAGGCCCCCTATAGGTGGGGGTGTGAGTAGTCCCAGCCAAGAGGCCCCCTATGGGTGGGGGTGTGAGTGGTGACAGGCAAGAGGCCCCTATGGGTGGGGGTGTGAGTAGTCCCAGCCAAGAGGCCCCCTATGGGTGGGGGTGTGAGTGGTGACAGGCAAGAGGCCCCTATGGGTGGGGGTGTGAGTGGTGACAGGCAAGAGGCCCCCTATGGGTGGGGGTGTGAGTAGTCCCAGCAAAGAGTCCCCTATGGGTGGGGGTGTGAGTAGTCCCAGCCAAGAGGCCCCTATGGGTGGGGGTGTGAGTGGTGACAGGCAAGAGGCCCCCTATGGGTGGGGGTGTGAGTGGTGACAGGCAAGAGGCCCCCTATGGGTGGGGGTGTGAGTAGTCCCAGCAAAGAGGCCCCTATAGGTGGGCGTGTGAGTAGTCCCAGCCAAGAGGCCCCCTATGGGTGGGGGTGTGAATAGTCCCAGCAAAGAGGCCCCTATGGGTGGGGGTGTGAGTAGTCCCAGCAAAGAGGCCCCCTATGGGTGGGGGTGTGAGTAGTCCCAGCAAAGAGGCCCCCTATGGGTGGGGGTGTGAGTAGTCCCAGCCAAGAGGCCCACTATGGGTGGGGGTAGGAGTGGTGACAGGCAAGAGGCCCCTATAGGTGGGGGTGTGAGTAGTCCCAGCCAAGAGGCCCCTATGGGTGGGGGTGTGAATAGTCCCAGCAAAGAGGCCCCCTATGGGTGGGGGTGTGAGTAGTCCCAGCAAAGGGGCCCCCTATGGGTGGGGGTGTGAGTAGTCCCAGCAAAGGGGCCCCCTATGGGTGGGGGTGTGAGTAGTCCCAGCAAAGAGGCCCCTATGGGTGGGGGTGTGAGTAGTCCCAGCCAAGAGGCCCACTATGGGTGGGGGGTGGGAGTGGTGACAGGCAAGAGGCCCCCTATAGGTGGGGGTGTGAGTAGTCCCAGCCAAGAGGCCCCTATGGGTGGGGGTGTGAGTGGTGACAGGCAAGAGGCCCCCTATGGGTGGGGGTGTGAGTAGTCCCAGCAAAGAGGCCCCCTATGGGTGGGGGTGTGAGTGGTGACAGGCAAGAGGCCCCCTTTGGGTGGGGGTGTGAGTAGTCCCAGCTAAGAGGCCCCCTATGGGTGGGGGTGGAAGTGGTGGCAGGCAAGGGGCCCCTATGGGTGGGGGTGTGAGTAGTCCCAGCAAAGAGGCCCCCTATGGGTGGGGGTGGTAGTGGTGACAGGCAAGAGGCCCCCTATGGGTGGGGGTGATGGGCAAGGGGGCCTGGGTGTTTGTCACAGGTTTCCTGGTACGTGTCGGCTGTTTGTTTGGGGGGGTGTCTCTTACCGTCTCCGTCGTTGGCGTCTGTTCCGGATCAGTCCATGGATGTAGAGGATCGGTATGGCCTGTGCGATGGGATTCATGTCGACACCGTCTCGTCTGCACTGGTCGTTGGTTTGTTTCGTCCCAGTTGCAGGCTTGTACGTCTCGTGTCCGGGGATCGTGTTGTGGCGCGAATCGTTCCTTTCATGCAGCTTTTCCGGATGCTGTGACGTGCCGCACGTGTCGACTCGCTCGGCGCATAGGAAGTGCGCATCGTACTTGTCCGGCCGGAAACAGCTCTGACCTAGCCCCCGTGCGAGTCGATTCTGCGTTTACGGGACCGGGTCGTAGGGTGAAATGAGTGTTTATTTGGCGAGTTCGTGTCGGTCGAGTTTTCAGCACATGCACACATCGTACTTGATCGGCAGGACTGACCGGCTCCCGGGACGGGTCGGTCGGGAGGTAAGCGTCCGGAATCGGAATCGGCCCCTTAATAGCAGGTCAAACGGAGTGTCTCGGAGTCTTTTTACGCGATATAGGGTAGCTATGATTAAATAAATACAACGGAAGTCAATACACGGATCATTAGGGCAAATTACTCCAAGAAACCACACACGCAAATTGCCTATGTAGAATCCTAGTAATGTGCAAAAATACAGTTCTTTTTGTGCAAAATACAGCTACAATAGTAATATGTATGCCAAGTACAATTATCTTTGTTCAAAATACAGTTCATTTTGAGCAAAATAGAGCAACAACAGTAATAAAGTGCAAAATACAATTTTATTTGTGGAAAATGCAAGTATAGCAGAAGAGAAAGGAAACGTCTTTTCTCCTTTTCAGATGGTATAAACCAACTATAGTGACTGAGGGAACATGCAGTGAGAGACAATTCTGTTCCTGATTCAAGCTAGAACACTAATCGGTAAAGTCAGTTCCACAGGAGACATGAATCATGCATTGGAGGACCAACCTCAAAGTTCCATTAATGTACATCTAGTACAATGGAGTACTCCGTTTAGCTAACCATTCATCAACTACAGACAAGAATTTGCCTACAGCATAGCACAATAATATGTTATTACGTTTCAAAATTTCCGTCATTAGGTCACAGATACAACAAACTTGTAACATTCTAAAACGGGTAGCAGCAAATATCTGCTTTTATCAAAGCATGTGCAAAATGCAATTATGTGCAGAAAGGACAATGGAGAGTTTTGGGAGAAGGGATACATACCACTTACCGCCCCAACCAGGATACCCAACTTCCTCTTTATAAAGGATGGGATCTGCCCCAGCCTGACCTTCAGGGCCCACTTCCTAATAATACCATTTTTTATGTCCTGAGGGTCAGGCTGGGCATGTCTACCATAGTGTGTCTCCATTAAGTGGTGCAGATTATCTCTATTGCACACATCCTCCATGTCGGCCTTCCTAGAGCACTCATTTACTAAGTGCTTTATGAACTGTTTCTGCTGGACTACAGACATATTTTGAAACTCATACCCTGCTGGAATATCCAGAGAGGCCTTGGCATCCAGGAGATTAACAACCCAGTGGGCAACGTAATTTTCCTGCAGGTAGGATTTTATTATTTGCCTTAAGGAGCCCTACTCCGCCTTAAGGAGAGAAGACCAATTGTTAGGGATCCTCTGTTTATATTTAAATAATATGTTAGTGAGGCCCAGATCTAATCTCAGGGCACTGTTTCAATAGTCTGCAACAGCGTATTTTATTTTTCTGGCATGGCCTCACAGCTATACAGTAATTGATTTACAATTTTCGCATTATAGGTCTCTCTTAAACCGTCAACAGACTTGCGGGCCAGTGCAAGGTCCAACCTATGTAATGCACCTGGAATAGCTTTGGAACGGGCTTCATGAAGATCTATATGGGATTTCAAATGTAGGCTCTATCTAAAAAGAAGGCCTAAATATCCATATTCATTAACCACCTCCACTGGAACACCACTTATTCACCACTTAGACCTAATGGACTGCACCCTTCCTTTAGAAAAGACCATAACTTTTATGTTAACAGTATTTATTTTCAAAACATTGGACATACAGTATTCAGCAAAGACAGCCAGTTGCCTTTAAAAGCCGACCAGTGTGAGATCCAACAACACAGTGTCATCAGCATAAAACAATACTGAAATGGTCTCAGGTCCTGATTTTGGTAGAAAAGACCGAACCTGGTTTAATCCTACCATGGAATCATCAATGTATATAGAAAACAGGAGCAGAGCCAATATGCACTCCCGTGTCAGTCCATTGGAAGCAGCACTTTTTCTGGACAGTGCTCCGTTGCCCCCTAGTTCAACCCTTGTCCATGAGCCCTCATGTAGTTGAATTAGCAGCTTTAATAGACCCTGGAAACACTTCCATTTATGCATCTTCTCCCAGAGTAATACCCTATTATTAGTCTCAAACGCTGCTGACAAATCGACATATGACACAAAAAGGGGCTGTTTCCTTTAAAGGGCATATTTTTGGCCAAGAGATTTAGCATTAAACAACCGTCTGTTGTTGAATAGCCTTTATGGAAATATATTTGGACTTTAGGTGACAAATTTTGCCTCACTTACCCAGTCTTCCAAATAACCCCACCAAATGTTTCACATAAATCTTACTGGGGATGTCAAAGAGGGTAATCATGTGATAGCTTGACGGCAGTTCCTGTTGACCCTTTTTATACAGTGGAACCCTAATACTACCTTTCCAGGTTTTTGGTATGTCATATCCACTGATTTTCGCTCCAAACACCGGAGCCAGGACTTGGGCCCACAAACTAGTTTTGAGTTCAATCATATCAGAAGGCATGCCATCCAGGGCTTGGGCCCTAGAGCTTTTCAAGTCTTTTATTATAGATTCAATACAACTTACTGAAGGAGCCACATAGCTCTGGACCAACCCCTTTTCTGGGATCCCAGCATACATTCCCCCTGATACTCCCATGTTGGCTTCTTTCAATTTGTACAGCTCAGATATGTACCTCAAACATGTTTCTTCGGGAACCGGCACAACTACAATTTTTTAGACAACCCCAACACACCATTACCTATGTTCCAGAAGCCCTTGATGCATCCAGTTCACAGGGAGATAATTGCCTATGTGGAAACATTCTCTTTTTCTTCCCAAAATATTTGTCTTATCTCTTTCCTTTAGTTGTTTCTATTCAGTTTAATGTACCACTCCCTATTAGCCCCATCTGTATTGCAGGCCTCCCTTATGTTCTTGTTTAATGCAACCCCAGCCTGTGCCTTAACAGAGCCACATTACTCCTTCCTACCTCAACCACAATTTAAGCCTGTAATCGCTCATGGAGGCAATTACGTTCTCATAAATCTGCACTATATGCTGAGGTGATAAAGTGGCTGGTCCTTAAATAGCTTCATCATTCCATTTATGGTATAAAGTTTAAGTTTCTCTGTCCATACTAATTTACGCTCATTCACACAGTAGATTGGCTGACTATTCTGCCAATGGTCCCTTTAATGGGCAGCACTATACAATGAAAGTATTAATAGCTTATGGTCACTACGTGCTAAATCACCTACTACTAGGTCCATTACTATGCTAAGATTTTCAGAAGAGATCTTTACATAATCTATCAGTATGGACACCCTCCCATTATTAAAAGTGAGCTGGGCCAGCTGATCCCCTACACATCTGCCATTACTTATAGTCATGTTCAGGCTATCTAACAGTGAAACTAATTGTCTACCTATGACATTCCCCAGCTGGCGTGGCAAAACCTAACACGGAATCCCCAAAGAATTTTCTTCCTCCAATTGGTATTCTTCCTACGGTGGGTTGGGGGGATCTTAGCATTAAAATTCCCCATCCCAAGATTGGCACATTGAGGAAGGACACTTTAACCTTTTCCAGCAAAACTGCCAGCTCATTTGGCAGTTTTTCCAACCTTTTTTCAGTGGGAAGCATATATTGATTCATATTAAACCTGGACAGCCGTTTTCCCCCTTTCATCCTGCTCTTTCAATGACAGATAGAAGATTGACATTGTCAAAAAATGTGAAAATTCCTGAAATAAAATGGCCCCAACAATTTCATATTTTACAGATACGAAAACAGCTATGCCACCCGCAGAGCAACCAAATTTCGCCTTAACTGCTTTAATGCTAAAAACTCTAGAATCACTCATCATCAGCTCATCCAATTCCCAGGTCTCTTGCAGTGCAATAACCATAATGTTTTTCTCCTCAACAACAGACAGAGGGGATTCAAAGTTCCTTTTTAGACCAGCAATATTCTATGACAGCAAATTCACCTCACCAGCATCAGGATCTTCAGAGTAAGGGTCTTGAAATCACCTTTTTATCATTGATTGCTCCTGCAACCCAGTTCCATTTATCGTTGTGCTGCTTTGAATGTTCTTCACAATTAGTAAAAATCTGCCCCCCCTTTTCCAATTTAGCAATAAAAATCTTATCCGACCCATCAACCTCATGGGCCCCTAAACCCACTAACAGGGGATCATGGTTGAACTGATTAACTTCAACCTCCATACTCTCCTCCTGTTTTTTCCATTGGGTTGACAACTCGCTGGAGCCATCAAGCCTGTGGATAAATGATTCATAAATATCAAAGCCCGAACGCCGAAGCTCATTCAGGGAGTTCATAACCTCATTTGCCACCATCCTGGAAAAATAATTAACCAAAACAAAAGGCCATAAAGTGATAATTGCACTGGCTTTTAGAAGAACAACCAGGGAAATATCTTTAGAAGACATTTTGGCCAACTGAGGAATTGATTTAAAAAGAAATAAAATGCTTGATCTGTTTAGAACACATTAAGTGTCACAGTCAGCAATTAAAGAACCCACTCTACCTCCTCATAGGGGGCTGACTAGAGATCCCGTGACCCACCTTTGATCAACCTCCGCTCCAACATTCATGGGAAATAATCATTATGATACAAGGGCAGTGACCTATCCTGGCCCAACTGCTGTGACTTCTACCTGGGACCATTGTTCACCCTTACAACTTCAGCAGGAATAAGGGTCATTGATAAAGGGACGGACTCATCAAGGGCTGCAAGAGTACCTTTGTCTTCCAAAGAGTGCACAAGGGGGACCTCTAATTGCAGATCCATCATAGGGAATTTGACCCCTTTTATATTTTTCTTTTTTAACCTTCGTGTTTTCCCTTTTCTCTTACTTTTGCCAGACTTAGTGACAGATTCCTCTATTTTCAGGGCCTGTTTTACCCTTTTAACTTTTTTAAAAATTGGGAACATTTCACTACTTGTTCCTGGATTTGGGACAGGACCAGGGACTACAACCCCACTATTAGGGGTATCTGGAACAGTAAGATCTTCTTCTTTAAAAAGAAAATCCAAATGGAATAAGTCAACTTACACATCACAATTATTGGCCCTCATTTGAGGTTAAGCCTGGGACCCCCCACTAGAACGCTTACCTCTCTGCAACTTGGTTCAGAACCTTTTGCCCTACTCGGGCTACTATCACTTGCGGATTTTAAAGAAAATTCTTTAAGTATAACTTATAATATATTTAAGATATGGTCTGAGCTAGCAGTGGACTACTCTAATAAGGACAAAATGATGTCAAGATGCGCTCAAGACTTTGCAATGATTAGGAAAAAGACACATAGTCCAGCGGATTCAGTGACACATCAGGAAACACATAAATATTTGATAATACAAAATATGTAAGACTAGGAGTACCAGAAAACATTTCCAAAGCCTTTTTCTGATTCTTGGGTGTTTCAGGCAGTAATTCCATACCCATGTCAACTGCCAACACACCTGATTTACAGGGCGAAATGTCGGGCAGGGCATAATCCAGTATAATCAAAGACTTTGAGGCCTGTGAGGCTACTTTAACATCACACACTGATGAACAATCCCTAGAAGGAATATTATCTCCCATATAATGGGGCACTTGATCAAGTTGACCTTGTAATTGGTTAGTGATTTGAGGCTCACACTAGACCTCTATGGATACAGTCTGTTGGGTCTCATCAGCTTTCGACTTTATGTTCATCGTTATCTGCGCCGCCGCTGAACTAGAGATGGAAATTTGTACAGATGATTTTTGAAAATACATTGGTATTATTCCACTTCCTTTCAGAATTCCCAGATGCTGCCCTCTATTTCTCAGTGTGCTAGATTTGTTTTTTGGTGCAATGTGGTGGACATAACTCTACCAGATTGGAGTTTTCTTTCCATCATAATTCTGCCTAAGGCAGTTAGAGTGATGAAACAATAAGATGTAAAAGGAAAAGGAAAACTGGGGTGGTGTGCAGGAGAAGTTGTGGTGAGATGAAGGTCCAAAACCTCAAAGATGCACCCAATCCTGGATGGGCCACTTCTGCAGAGATGGGCTCTGCCTTACAACTGCAGCCACTAATACCCCTAATGCTACAGCACCTCTATCACCCCAGGTCATGATAGCTAGCTTAGCACCAGCTAAAACATGCTCCTCCTTCACTCTACTGTCGCCTTCCATCCAGGGTCTGGAGGGTCTGCACAGCCACCCCTTCCCTAGTAGATGACCCCCACAACGGCATTACAGGAAAGGTGCACTAGCTCACTTGGACACACACTCCGAGTTTTGCAAACAAACTGCAGGCTGTTGCAGCGCACAATCTGCATGGATTCATCAGGACCAGGAATAGACGGAAAACTGGGGAAGACCTGCTCCAATTGTACCCAGTCTGTGGCCCCTTTCATTCCTTGGCCTTAACTGACCTTAAACTCTCCTTAACCGCAAAGGCCACATAACAGCCCACCAATTCCATGGAGATCGGATGGTAAAATGTTGAATGAAAACCATAGAGAGATATAGGTGGCAAGGTCGGCGTCCAGGTCAGATCCCTCACCGCTATACCTCAGCTTTCAACCTTGGCATAGCAGAGCAGTGTGGTGGGGTCACAGGTTAACAGATTAATAGCAATGTTATGGAGAATGGGAGAACAGGACGGATAGCACCTGGCCTGGGCTGCAAGCCGCACCCAAACCTGCCTGGGCTGCTTCAGCGAGCCAAGAACCCTGCCCGTTACAAACCCCACAATACTCCTCTTTCGTTGGACGAGCCCCTTCCTTGGGGCTTAACACAGTGCAGATGACCAATGCCCAGGAGTAAAATGTTCAGGCCTTAGATGTCGCCACATGCCATGTGCTCTTGTACTCTTGCCAAGTTTCTCTTGTGGTGTAATGCCAGTAAGATTACAAGGCGGCCATGCTCATTATTACTGCAAAGGAAGCACCAAACACTTAAACTGGCTCAAACTGCCTGTTTTTAAAACAGTTTTAAAGCTACCAGAGACAACCATGGGATAGCCATGCCATTCAAATGAGTAAAAAAGTTGACGGGGCATTTGCAATGTGTGGCATGATGCCAGAGGGCTGTGGTCCCCTTTCCCAACTCCTCACATCTCCTTTCTCCTGACCTCTGTCCCATGCAACCACTTGCCTCATGACTCTCGCCTCTGTGGCTACAGGTTCCTACCTCTGACACTGCCACAGCTTACCCCCTGTTGAAGTGTTGCTACCACACCCCACAACGACTTCTTTAAACTGGGAGCTCGGCAGGAAAGGACGCCATTTCAGCACTGCTACAGGACCGCTGCTCGCAGTGGTTCGTGTCTTGTGTCTTAGGCCATGTCTCTCCATGCACTCGGCAATCGATTCAAGCTATTAGCATGTTGCATGCAATTGCTTGATAGTAGTTATTTGCTATAGCAACAAGGGTGGGCATTTGCAGAATTGCTCCCTCATTCTAACCTTTATGGCTGAAGACGGAAATTCCTAATGCTCTGTGCTAGATTTGTGCCACAAACATAACGCAATCCCCATGCAAAATGTTGTCTTGGGTTTTACTTTCCAATGCAAATCCAGATGTGTGGAGATAAATTACTTACAGTAAACCAAGGTACTTTGTGTGAAGGTGGAGTACCACGGGTGGATACATGGGCATTGTGGACAAACCCATACAAACACCAAAGGGTTTTATGCAAATCCCTACCTTAGAACATTAGGAGACAGGAATTTCTGCCAAAAATGTACTCCACCTGAAGGCAGCCATAACGTTTTAAAAGTTTTCTGTTCTCAAAACTTGCTTTGCTTGTGTGCTGTTGACTTCCGAACACAAACAAAGTTACAAAAGTGTTAAATTATGTAAAAGCATAGGTTTTGAACTGGAAGGGTACCTTACCAGTAAAAAACCTATGTTTGACATCACACACTCTTTCAGCATTGTGTAAGGGTGTGGACCCTGGCACAAGGCAGTCAAAAGTGCACCAGGGCAGGGAAAGAGATAGACACAGCACCACACCTAAATAGATATTGTCATTGGTGTCCTTGGTCAGTGTCACTACTCTCTCCCGTGCAGCTCCACCCTTAAGGCTCCGACCTTGAGCCCAAGCCCCTTCCAGGTAGGTGTTTGAGGCCCTCCTCCACCCGCAGGCTCCTGCCTGCCCCTCATCCCTGGTGGTCTAGTGGAAGAGTACCCTTCTGTTCTGTGTCCTTTTGCCTGTTTGCCTTTCTATTGTCTGTATCATTTTGCCTGTTTGCCTTTCTCTTGTCTGTGTCCTTTGGCCTGTTTGCCTTTCTCTTGCCTGCCTTTTCTCCTGTGTGCCTTTTTCCTGTTTGTCATTTCTCCTGTGTGCCTTTCTCGCTCGTTCGCCTTTTTCTCTTGTCTGCCTTTCCCCATCGTCTGCATTATTCTCTTGTCTGCCCTTTTTCCTTTGTGCCTTTTTTGTGCCTCACTCTCTTTGCCTCTTCACTCTCTGCCTCTCTTCCTTCTTGCCCCCCTCACTCCCTCTTGCCGTGCTCCCCGCCATTGCTGACCCCTGCAGCCCCTCCCCCCAGTATGTCGCTCCCACCTCCCAGCTGATCGCCCACCCCCAACCCCTACTTAATGGCTGAAGGTGTGCCAAAGGCAAGCCCGTCTGCGCCCATCCGCGACCTGACCGCGACCAGCGCCAGGGACACTGGTCCCCCGATTGCCTGCTGCAACGACCCCAGCACTCTCCTTGCACTCAACCCTGAATGCAACAGCGACTGCCAGCTCTCGACACCAAGCACCACCCAAGGCCCAATCTCCTGCTGACACTGCTGCCGCACCTTCACCCACCTCTGGACCCCAGCAGCAACCCCCAGCCCACCGGACGCCACCACACACAAACCACTGAGCTGCATCTTCCTCAACGTACGCTCCCTGCACAGACACTCCATAGAAATCTGGGACCTCCTCAACACTCACACGCCCAACATCGCCTACTTCACAGAGCCCTGGACCAACGCCAGCTCCACACCGGACATCGCAGCTGCCATCCCCGACGGATACAAGATCCTGAGAAAGGACTGCCCCAACCGCCCAGGAGGAGGCCTCGCCATCGTCCACAAAAGCTCCCTCCAATTGACAACCACCAATTCGGACGACGGCTCGCCCCCCATTGAACACATCCACTTCCAGATCCAGTCCAACCCCAGAACTACACTCCATAAAACACTCGCCTACAGACCACCTGGACTCTGCACACCTTTCACCAACATCATCACCAACCTCATCGCGCCCCATGCCCTCGCCTCCACAGACTACATACTACTCAGAGACCTGAACTTCCACCTGGACAATCACAGTGACCTCAACACCACTGCCCTCCTAGAGAACCTTACCAACATAGGACTGAAGCAACTTGTCTCTGCCCCCACTCACACAGCGGGACACACACTTGACCCCATCTTCGCTGGAGGAAACAACATTCTCTTCAGCCACACCACGGAACTGCTCTGGAATGACCACCACTGCATCCATTTCTCCTTTACGAAACACACCGCACACAAGCACGCGCGCCACCTCCCATGCAGAATCTGGAACAGTCTCCGAAGAACACCTCACCTTCACCCTCACCTGCACTCCACCCTCAATTACGGCAGATGCCAACACAGCTGCAGTCAACCTCCACCAATGGATCGCCAACTGCATCAACATTCTCGCCCCCCTCCAGAACACCACTAGACGACACAACAAGAAAGCTAACTGGTTCACCACGGCTCTCCAAGAATCCAAGCGCTTCTGCAGATGACTGGAAAAAAAGTGGAGAAACAACAAAACTCCGGAAGCACGCTCTGCCTACAAAACAGCCATCACAGCACACCACCAACTCATCAAATCCACAAAGAAAAACTTCCTCAAAGACAGAATCATCTCCAACGCCCACAACTCCAAGTAACTCTTCACCATCATACAGGAATTCACCAAACCCAACAGTGAAACAACCAACGTCCCTCCCTCCCAAGACCTCTGCATCAAACTCAGCTCCTTCTTTCACCTCAAGATCAAGACGCTCTATGACAACGTCGATGACCAATAAACCCTGCACTGCTCCAACCCCTACCGCCAGAGATGTCACCCATCAGACCCTTCTCACCTAGAGCCCTCTCAAGACAGAAGACACCCTAAAGACCATAAAGAGCATCCACTCCGGAGCACCTTCTGACCCCTGCCCACTGTACATCTTTTACAGGGCCACCACTGCCATCCCCCCGAGCTACATCGAACTATCAACTTCTCCCTTGAGAAGTCAACCCCCTCCCAAAAAAGCCCTCCGCAGACCCGACAGACCTCAAGAACTTCAGGCCCAACTCACTGCTCCCATTTGCAGCCAAAGTCATCGAAAAGGCCATCAACACCCACCCAGCACACCTTGTTGAAAACCAACCACATCCTAGACACCTCTCAATTCAGATTCTGCAGCAACCACAGCCCCATGACCGCCCTCCTTGTCGCCACTGACGATCTCCGCGCCCTCCTCGCCCAAGGCCAAATGTCAGTCCTCATCCTCCTGGACCTATCAGCAGCCTTTGACACCGACTTCCACCGCACACTGGCCACCAGGCTGCACAACACTGGCATCCCAGGAAAGGCCCTAGACTGGGTACGATCATTTCTCTCAGGCAGAACACAGAGAATAAGACTCCCGCCCTTCCTCTCAGAACCGACAGAGGTTAGATGCGCAGTACCCCAAGGATCCTCCCTCAGCCCCACACTCTTGAATGTCTACATGACCCCGCTCGCAACCATCATCAGAAACCTCAGGCTCAACATCGTCTCCTATGCCGATGACACTCCTCTCCCTCACCAAGGAACCCAACATCACCAGGCACAATTTCCAAGATGGGATGAAAGCCGTCGCAACCTGAATGAGAAACAGCTGCCTAAAACTCAACTCGGAGAAAACAGAAGTCCTCATCTTCGGCTCCACCCCCTCCGCATGGGATGACACCTGGTGGCCCCCTGCCCTCGGAAATCCACTCACCCCAACGGACCATGCACGTAACCTCGGCATCATACTGGACTCATCTCTCATCATGTATCACCAGATCAACGCTGTCTTCTCCACATGCTTCATTACCCTTGCCAGACATTCAAGTGGATCCCCCCCACTCCAGGAAAACCGTCACTCACGCACTCATCACCAGCAGATTGAACTACGGCAATTCCCTCTACACCTGAATCAACAAAAAACGAATCTGCAAACTCCAGACTGTCCAGAACGCCACAGCCAGACTAATCCTCGATATCCCATGGCACAACTGCATCACCCAACACCTCCGCGACCTCCACTGGCTCCCCGTTGAAAGAAGAATAACTTTCAAGCTGCTCATGCATGCCTACAAGGCCCTTCACAACAACGGACCTCAATACCTCAACGACCACATCTCCTTCCATGCCCCAAGAGAAACCTCCGCTCATCGGACCTCTCCCTGGCCACCGTCCCACACTTCTACAGGACCAGAGCAGGTGGAAGATCCTTCTCCTACCTCGCAGCCAAGACCTGGAACGAACTCCTTTTCACCTCCGGCGGAGCCCGGCGCTGCACCAAGCCAGGAAGGACCTCAAGACCTGGCTCTTCGAATGACCCCAACGGAGCTGCTCACACTCACCCCCCTGCACCTTGAGACCCTCATGGGTGAGTAGTGCACTTTACAAAAACCTGATTGATTGATTGCTTATTTTGAACCAGTGGTTGCCAGTGGGGGGGCACCATCACTCATCTTTGTGTACTTGCACATATTTTTCCACATCAGACATTTTGTGAGAGAGAGAAAAAATCAAAGCAGAAAGTCAGAGGAAGAGTCGGACAAAAAAGTCACAAAGGGAGAAAGCAGGAACCTGCAAGAGAAACAGAAAGGGTTTGGCATTGGATTAAACAGGCATGAGGTGGAATTAGGAATATGCAGCCTTGGTATTCGGTGCACTGACATTTAATTGCATCAGCTGCAAGCTTCTGAGCAGAGCATTCGACACCTGCACTCATTTTACAAATTAAGCACTTGGGGCCTGAATACGGGGATTTGGCGTAGGGGAGCACAGCAAGTCACCTTGCTGCTCTGCCCTGAGTCATAGTGAAAGGGCAGGAATGTACTGTATGTGAGAAGTTGGCCTGGCATATGCTGTCCACTAATTATAGTGGGCACCTTGCACCAGTCCAAACAACCCCTTATTGGAGATAGGTTAATGACAACCTTTATTGAAAGCTATCCTAGTGGTAGCTATGGAGAGCAGCCTTCAGGCTAAGTCTTGAAGGAATGTAAAGCAGCTTGTTTTACCAGTCTATAATCTCTTGAGTGACCAAATGAAAGAGCACCACACCAGGTATATATTCAAAATATATGTATTTATTGCTAAACACACCCCTCTAGTCTCTTTATGAGGCTAGAGTTCGAAGTACACAAGTTATAAGTTATTTAAACACAGTAATAGCACAAATACACGTTTGGGCCCTAGGGGCGTACCAAACCATATACCAATAAAGTGGTATAAGAACCACGACTGAACTAGACACTTGGCCTAGAGCCTCTAGAAGTGCTTGGACCACAAGGAACCACCCAAGGTAGTGACACAGGGGACCCACGGGGGACGCGTGCAGTGTATATACACAACCGCGATACGCCGTTAACTTCTATGGAGAAAGTCGCGATCAGGAAATTAAAGAAAAGGGACACTTAAAGGAGGACTTGGAGCAAACCCTTTGAGAACTAGGTCGTTTCTAGAGTCTCTACCCACGGGAGCACCGGAGTACTCGTGTTACCTCACCCAGGGAAGCCGGGTGCATAGGTGCCTTTCGGGGTCGGGTTTCGTCGTCGATTTGAATGGCGATCTGCTGCAAAGTGCTGCTGGCTACCAAGTGGAAAGTGTCCGGGTGGATCCAACAGTGGATCGGAGATCTGAAGAACCTGAAAGCAGAGGGGACAGAGTCTGGGTCACTAGCCAGTGACCAGGAAGGCGATGAGCAGATGCCCACCGATGTCGAGTGCTTCAGGTAGGTTGACAGTCGTCTTGACTCTTCAGCCACGAGGTCCAGGAGGCGTTGTCGGCAACCAGGAGCAGGATTCGGGCTGGTACACGATGTTTGTCGAGTGCTGAGGCGTCGGCGACAGGATTGGACCCAACAAGCCTTGGCAACGGCAAGTCTCGATGAAAGTAAAGAATGACGATGATGCAGACCAGCAAGGTCTGAGGAACTCACCCAGCGAGGGTAAGTGAGGGCAAGCCTGGAGCAACCAGGGTGCCCAAGAAGAAAAGTATTGGCCTTCGTGAAGGGCTACTAGCCAACGGGCTAGCGACCGCAACGTGGAGCTGGCTCTCAGGACACTCGTGGAGTGGAGGCCAGTGATCTTCGGTGCAGTTGGTGTTGGAGGCTAGGGCTACTCGGAGCCCAAAGCACGACTTCGTGGGAGACCCAGAAGAGGATGCACTAGCAAATGTGTGCGGTGTCCAGGGGTTACGGTTCCACGTTACCCACGACAGCTACGGGCCTCAGCTTTGCTGGGGACTCAGGGCAGCCTCGGGGAAGTCTGGAAATCCACCTCTGGTGATGCAAAGACTTCGGCGTCCGACGGGAGCTTAGGCGATGCAGACCGGACAATTGCTTCTTTGGTGCCTGCCAAGCAGGGGAGTCACTCCTTGACCCCAAGGGAGATTCTTCTGTCCTCTAGTCTTGAGTAGAGCGTCGAAGGTCCAGGATTCTGTTTCAGAGTTTCGTCCAGGGATAATCTAAAGTCCTAAGGACTGGGTTCCTATACTTATACCAAGTTTAGGGTTGGACTACTCTGTGGCCCCACCTATGGGTGGGTCAGGGCAGAGGGGTGGCTACACCCCTTTCCCTTTGTCCAGTTCGCGCCAAAGCAGGGGCTGCAAGCCCCTGATCCGGTTTGAACTGGGGTATGCACAGGGACGCCAAATGTGCCCCCAGTGCAGGACTTCAAAGCACCCGAAAGTGCTCCCGCCCAGCCCCAATAAACATTATCCTGTCTGAGGAGGTGGTCACACCTCCCTGGGACAGGAAACCTATTGTCCAGGCCTCCCCTGCCGGAGTTTTGTCCAGCAGCAGGAGGCCAGACTCGTGTCTGTGGCAGCAGCATCCATTTTGTGATGCCAGGGCTTTAGAAAGAAGTTACCGGCCAGGCCAGAGTTAACATGTCTCTCACTCTAGAAGGGTGGAATGCTACCCCCGCCGCCAGAGTTGGCGGGGGGGTAGTATTCCAAGATGTTTGACACCAAACACGACATGTTTAGGTGCAGCCATTCCAAAGTTAGCATTTAACGCGAGGTTATAATGCGCTTAAGAGTATATGGTCAGGCTGCACTACAAACAGCATCAGAGAAGGGTCTCCGAACGCTGCAGAGGGGCCCTGCTCATGCAGGGGCACCCTCTCACATAGGGACCACGCACTCTGCCTTCAGGATTGATAAGGCCTGACATAGGAGTGACTTATAGGTTTATATGTGTGTATGTATATAGTGATATAGGTAACCTATATCACAGTAAGGAGTGCATGCACCACCTTACCCAGGCTGCAGTAGCAGACCTGTGGTGTCAGTTTGGATGGCCTTCCAGGGGTGGCACAATACATGCTGCAGCCCCTGGTAGGCCTCTGAGGTACCTATGCCCTGGGTACATAGTATACCATATACTAGGGACTTATAAGGGCACTCCAGATTCCAATCAGAGATGTGCCTAAGGCACATGGAAACCTTTTACAGAAAAAGCAGATAGACTGGGGTCCTGAATAGCAGGATCCCAGTCCAACTAAGTCATAAACCAGCAAAACACCATAAAAAAGTGGGGGCAACCATATAGTCAGATTCCACCTTCCTACATAACCCCCCAAACGAAAGGAGATAAGGCTAACCTTGGCCAGTTGAGCCTTTATTGACTAAGTGGCCATATAAGGAAGCACCTGCACTAGCATGGTTGCCCCCTGTCTTATGGTCCACTAAGCAATCCCTCACCCTAAGGGTATGAGAGGGTCTCCACCATGGGGAATCACTACCTGTGGTGTGCTTAGGTAAAGTACAAGGCTGGTGAGGTGTCTGAGTAGGGAAGTGAGACCCTAGGAATTTTGGCCTCAGCTTCCTCAGATCACTGGTCACCATGTATGCCTGTCTTTCCATGACTGAGTTGCACTTTGCTCTAAGGGTCAACCTTTGGCTGCCTACAGCTGGGGGTTGGGTCCCTTTGGATGGACTACTGGAGGGACATGGCCGGTTTGGAACCTTCTGGTCCCAGGTTTGCTCTTGCCTACCAGAGTCCTGCTGGGGGAGGTCCCTACATAAAGGTATGGGGGATCCCTCAGTGTGTAGAGGAATTTTCACCTGGCTAGGGCTACTAGACTGGGTGCCCCTAATCTGCTGATGGGGGTTCCTCTGGACAGGGGGCCCTGGGGGTCCACTGACCTCCCTGACCTCTGCAGCCCTGGGCTGGCTGAGGCAGGGTAGAGAGGGGCAGGTTACCTGCTCCAGACTGGGTACCACCTTGGAAGGGTCCTCTGCCATCAGGGGTGTGGCCAGGCCAGGCCTGACTACCTCTGGGGCAGTTCCTTCACTAGGGGTAGGGTCAGTTCCCTGAGGAGGCTGACCCTTACCTACTGTCTGGAGGGAAGAAGACTTTTCTTCAACCCTTGTGCTCTCTTTTGGGGGAGAGTGGGCCATTCTTCCAGGCTCCATCTCTCCAAAATCTTGGGCTGGGGCTGTGGCCATCACAGCCCCACTAACCTTTACAGGGTCGCCCAGCATCCTTAGATGGGTTTGGTGTTCAACTTCAGCCCAGGCTGAAATTTCTAGATCATTGCCCATCAGGCAATCTACAGGTAAGGTTGGGGACACTGCCACTCTTTTTGGGCCTGTGACCCCCTCCCAGCTGAGATTGACTATGGCCATGGGGTGATCTGTTCTGACACCATCAATGTTGGTCACCTGGTATTTAAACTCAGGTAAAAGCTGGTGAGGGGGGACTAGTTTCCCTGCCACCATGGTGACACTAGCCCCTGTGTCCCTAAATGCCACAGCTTTCTGACCATTAATTATTGGCTCCAATCTGTACCTGCCCAATGCTGTGGGACCCATGGTAAAGGTGGCAAATCCTATACCACCATCAGAGTCAGAGGAGTCTGTTGAGGGTCCCTGTCTAAACTAGGGCCCACCTCTGTTCCTCTTGCAAAAGCACCTAACTTTTTGGGTGCACTACTCCCAACTGGAGGATTGCTACTGGTAGTACCAGGAGGGGTGGTAGTAGTTGTGGGAGGAACATTTTCTTTATTGCCAATCCTGGGGCAACTGGGATCAGTTTTCCAGTGCCCAGGCTTTTACAGACATGGCAATATGGTTTCTTTTCAGGAGAAGAAGGAGTTTGGGACCCACCCCAGAAGAGGAATTTTGGGGCCCTGTAGGGGACTTATCCTTAGATTTATCCCCACCTTTCTCTTGGGACTTAGTAGAATCTTTCTTCTGGTCACCACCCTGATTTTTAGTTTTTACTCTGGTTCTGACACATTTGTCTGCCTTCTTTCCCAATTCTTGGGGAGAGGTCAGATCAGAGTCCACCAGATACTGGTGCAAAAGCTGGTTTTGACAATTATTAAGGATCTGCTCCCTCATAATCAAATTGTACAATCCTAAAAAGTCCTGCACTTTGTTGCCATGTATCCAACCTTCCAGAGCCTTAGTAGCACAATCTACAAAATCAACCCAGTCTTGAGTCTGAGCTTTTTGGGTGTCTCTGAACTTCAACCTATACTGTTCAGTGGTTAGGCCGAACCCATCTATCAGAGCACTCTTCAAGACTGTGTAATTGTCAGCATCCTCTTCTCTTACAGTGAGGAGCTTGTCTCTACCTTTGTCTGCAAAGGAGAGCCACAAGATTGCTGCCCACTGCTTCTGGGGGACCTTCTGAACTTTACAGGCCCTCTCCAGTGCAGTTATCCATTTGTGGATGTCATCCCCACTCTGGTAGGGAGGGACAATCTTGTTTAGGTTTCTATGGTCATAAGACCTTTCCCTATCTTTAGGGATATTGCTGCCACCATGGGACTCTAGTCCCAACTTTTTTCTCTCTTTGTAGAGATCTAGGGACTCCCTGTCTATAGCCAGTTGCTGTTTTCTGAGTTCAAGCTGAGCTTCCTCATATTGAATCAGCCTCTTTCTCCTCTCATGAGAGGATTCCCTCCTATGAGAGGAGACAGAGGTCCCTATTGAGGTGCCAGAGTAGTTAGACTCCTGAGAAGGAGACCTAGACCTTCTGGGCACACTCACAATCCTTCCTGGGGGGACAAAGTGGAGGTCATTCTGAGCCTCCTCCTCATCCACAGGAGGAATTGGGTTATCCAGGTCAGGGTCATTGTCACCCTCCTGGTCAGTTCCAGAGGGGTGGCTGGGGGTGTTGCTACCCCTGGCCCCATCCTCATCTTCTGCCCCACCCTCTGCTCCTACCCCTTCAGTCCCTAAGGGCCTGCTGAGATCATAAGCCTCCAACATCTCTCTAAGATGTTGGGTGGTGGGACTTTGGCCTGTCTTCAGTTTCCTCAAGTTACATAATGCTCTCAATTCCAAGAATGGGAGGGTATCATACTTGAAGGGAAGAAGCCCATGGGCTTCTGGCAAGGACTCACTGGGTCCTGGCTTTGAAGACATCACTAGTGAGGTGTGGTGTATGCACTACCTACTCTAGTGTGGCCTACTAAACTCTCTTGAGTTGTAGAAAGGGTGTGCTATCCCTTAACACACAACTCTAAGTTCAGTAGAACTTACTGTATTCTAAGCTTAATTTATATGTACCTTAGGTACCTTTAGTGATTTTCAGTTGATCAATTCAATTGAGATTATCTGGTAAAACAATAGCAAGCTGGAATCCCACACGCTGCACACCAATGTGAGAAGTTGGCCTGGCATATGCTGTCCACTAATTATAGTGGGCACCTTGCACCAGTCCAAACAACCCCTTATTGGAGATAGGTTAAAGACAACCTTTATTTAAAGCTATCCTAGTGGTAGCTATGGAGAGCAGCCTTCAGGCTAAGTCTTGAAGGAATGTAAAGCAGCTTGTTTTACCAGTCTATAATCTCTTGAGTGACCAAATGAAAGAGCACCACACCAGGTATATATTCAAAATATATGTATTTATTGCTAAACACACCCCTCTAGTCTCTTTATGAGGCTAGAGTTCGAAGTACACAAGTTATAAGTTATTTAAACACAGTAATAGCACAAATACACGTTTGGGCCCTAGGGCGTACCAAACCATATACCAATAAAGTGATATAAGAACCACGACTGAACTAGACACTAGGCCTAGAGCCTCTAGAAGTGCTTGGACCACAAGGAACCACCCAAGGTAGTGACACAGGGGACCCACGGGGGACGCGTGCAGTGTATATACACAACCGCGATACGCCGTTAACTTCTATGGAGAAAGTCGCGATCAGGAAATTAAAGAAAGGGACACTTAAAGGAGGACTTGGAGCAAACCCTTTGAGAACTAGGTCATTCTAGAGTCTCTACCCACGGGAGCACCGGAGTACTCGTGTTACCTCACCCAGGGAAGCCGGGTGCATAGGTGCCTTTCGGGGTCGGGTTTCGTCGTCGATTTGAATGGCGATCTGCTGCAAAGTGCTGCTGGCTACCAAGTGGAAAGTGTCCGGGTGGATCCAAGAGTGGATCGGAGATCTGAAGAACCTGAAAGCAGAGGGGACAGAGTCTGGGTCACTAGCCAGTGACCAGGAAGGCGATGAGCGGATGCCCACCGATGTCGAGTGCTTCAGGTAGGTTGATGGTTGTCTTGACTCTTCAGCCACGAGGTCCAGGAGGCGTTGTCGGCAACCAGGAGCAGGATTCGGGCTGGTACACGATGTCTGTCGAGTGCTGAGGCATTGGCGACTGGATTGGACCCAACAAGCCTTGGCAACAGCAAGTCTTGATGAAAATAAAGAATGACGATGATGCAGACCGGCAAGGTCTGAGGAAGTCACCCAGTGAAGGTAAGTGAGGGCAAGCCTGGAGCAACCAGGGTGCCCAAGAAGAAAAGGATTGGCCTTCGTGAAGGGCTACTAGCCAACGGGCTAGCGACCGCGAAAGACGTTGCACGTGGAGCTGGCTCACAGGACACTCGTGGAGTGGAGGCCAGTGATCTTCGGTGCAGTTGGTGCTGGAGGCTAGGGCTACTCGGAGCCCAAAGCACGACTTCGTGGAAGACCCAGAAGAGGATGCACTAGCAAATGCGTGCGGTGTCCAGGGGTCACGGTTCCACATTACCCACGACAGCTACGGGCCTCAGCTTTGCTGGGGACTCAGGGCAGCCTCGGGGACGTCTGGAAATCCACCTCTGGTGATGCAAAGACTTCGGCGTCCGACGGGAGCTTAGGCGATGCAGACCGGACAATTGCTTCTTTGGTGCCTGCCAAGCAGGGGAGTCACTCCTTGACACCAAGGGAGATTCTTCTGTCCTCTAGTCTTGAGTAGAGCGTCGAAGGTCCAGGATTCTGTTTCAGAGTTTCGTCCAGGGATAATCTAAAGTCCTAAGGACTGGGTTCCTATACTTATACCAAGTTTAGGGGTTGGACTACTCTGTGGCCCCACCTATGGGTGGGTCAGGGCAGAGGGGTGGCTACACCCCTTTCCCTTTGTCCAGTTCGCGCCAAAGCAGGGGCTGCAAGCCCCTGATCCGGTTTTAACTGGGGTATGCACAGGGACACCAAATGTGCCCCCAGTGCAGGACTTCAAAGCACCCGAAAGTGCTCCCGCCCAGCCCCAATACACATTATCCTGTCTGGGGAGGTGGTCACACCTCCCTGGGACAGGAAACCTATTGTCCAGGCCTCCCCTGCCGGAGTTTCGTCCAGCAGCAGGAGGCCAGACTCGTGTCTGTGGCAGCAGCATCCATTTTGTGATGCCAGGGCTTTAGAAAGAAGTTACCGGCCAGGCCAGAGTTAACATGTCTCTCCCTCTAGAAGGGTGGAATGCTACCCCCGCCGCCAGAATTGGCGGGGGTAGTATTCCAAGATGTTTGACACCAAACACGACATGTTTAGGTGCAGCCATTCCAAAGTTAGCATTTAACGCGAGGTTATAATGCGCTTAAGAGTATATGGTCAGGCTGCACTACAAACAGCATCAGAGAAGGGTCTCCGAACGCAGCAGAGGGGCCCTGCTCATGCAGGGGCACCCTCTCACATAGAAACCACGCACTCTGCCTTCAGGATTGATAAGGCCTGCCATAGGAGTGACTTATAGGTTTATATGTGTGTATGTATATAGTGATATAGGTAACCTATATCACAGTAAGAGGTGCATGCACCACCTTACCCAGGCTGCAGTAGCAGACCTGTGGTGTCAGTTTGGATGGCCTTCCAGGGTGGCACAATACATGCTGCAGCCCCTGGTAGGCCTCTGAGGTACCTATGCCCTGGGTACATAGTATACCATATACTAGGGACTTATAAGGGCACTCCAGATTCCAATCAGAGATGTGCCTAAGGCACATGGAAACCTTTTACAGAGAAAGCAGATAGACTGGGGTCCTGAATAGCAGGATCCCAGTCCAACTAAGTCATAAACCAGCAAAACACCATAAAAAAAGTGGTGGCAACCATATAGTCAGATTCCACCTTCCTACACTGTATTTATCCAATACGGTGCATACCTGTCCTTTCCCCTTGTGCTGGCATCGTTTCTGCAGACTTGCGCCAATGCATGCACCCTTGTGCCTGTGTTGTTGGCAGGATTGTTTTTGTGCAGGAAGGGGGACCTTTCTGCACAAAAACAATCCTGGGAGGCATTTTCTTCTTTCAATGTGTGCTGCAGAACATAAGTTATTTTTTCATGTTGCGCCTCCCCTGGGGAGGCGTAAGGTTTTGGCACGTCCCCAGGTTTACATAATTTTGTAAATCTTTGGAAGCATAAAAATCCATGGGCTTTGTGTAGGAACACCCACTGCAAAACACATGGAACGCCTCCCTAGTGCAGAGTAAGGCAACACAGCGATTTGCACTGCCCTGCCTTACTTCATATCTATGAGGCATTCAAAGCCACAAAAAGTGGCTTTGCGTGGCCTCATAAATTTGATTTTGTGGTTTGCGCCGCCGGACCTTCACAAAAAGAGACGCTACGGTGGCGCAAGGGGCTCATAAATATGCCCCTGGATGTAGTGATTTTCTGCTCTCTCCCTTTGACGCAACGCAGTGCAGCAACTTTGGTTACTCCGCTGAGTTGCATCATTTGTTAGTAATTTTCCCTCACAGTGTGTAGAGGTAAAGATGTAGGGACTGGTTGTCGGACATTTTTCACAGTCTACCCCCTACAAACATGTCAGGAAATCAATCTGTAAAATTTTGGACAGCACTCCAGTGTCTCTGTCAGCCTTTTTTTTCTGGCGACTTTTTTTGATTAAAGTTGTGTATGCAAAATAAGAATTAAGGGGCATATTAGCAAGAAGAGGCGATAATCATCGCTAACCCTGCTTAGCGTGATTTTGTTTATCGCCGGCTATCGCTGGAATATATCGCCGCGCTAACGCTGTATTAGCAACGATTAGCGCTATGGCGATGAATATTCCAGCAATAGCGGGGGAAATGGGCCAACATCGCTGAAAAACCAGCGATGTTGCATGGAGAAGGGAGAACACCTTGCTGATACGACCCTGTGGTCGTATCAGCATAATCCACCCCCATGTTAGGTATGGCTAACACCTGCTAATTGCAGGTGTTAAATAAATGGCGATGACCCGGTTAGCGCGACTTTTCACGTCGCTAACTGGGGCCATGGCCACCTTGCTAATAGGCGATAGGCCTGTTAGCGAGTGTTTCCCAGGTTTGTTCGTCGGGAACGCCCACTTTGCATGTCATTAGCGATAAATATCGCTGACATGCAAAGCGGTAAACAAAACAGGCACTAATGCCCGCAAACTGTCGCTAACTGCTGTTAGAGACAGTTTGCTGATAGGGCGATATAAATATCGCCGCTTTAGCGGCAAAAAGTGCAGCTAAAGCGGCGATAGTGCCCTTGCTAATATGCCCCTTAATGTTTGATTTACGGTGTTGGAACATAACTTAGTGTATGATGTCCATCCAGGCTGATTTAACAACTGTTGTTCCCCATAGCCACTTTTGATCGTTACCCACCCGTGGCTGAGAGGTTCACGCTCTCTTTATTTGCTGAAATGGAAAGTTCACTCCGAAGAAATTGCCCAACTGTAAATAATTGCATGGATAATTTAACTGCATTAGGTTTAATGAAACAGGGCCACTGTCGTCGAACGAGAATATGGAATTTGCTCGTCGAAAATTATAGGCCATACTTGAAATCTGTTTTATTGCAGGCGAGCACTCTGGAGGCGCAGAGAGTTGTTCTAAATGCACATGGCATCTGCTGCCACTGCTTTTAACTCCGTCGAGAAGAATGGAAAATAAAGAGCTCAAATTGCTAGCAATTTGTCCAGCGCCATTTCCATAAACTGTCTAATAGGTCATTTTATATAAAGTGTGCTGAAAATTTGAAAAGGTCGTTTTGCAAAACGTGTTTGCAGCGGGGATTGGAAATATGTTTGTGCTGTTGCCAGGGACATATATTGACCTGCTTTTAGAAAATTTAAAACATTGACGTTACTGAGTTCTAGCGTCCTTTAACACTGCCTAGGTTTAAAACATATGCCTCTGGAACTATACTAGCTACCGAGTAAAATTGATTGTGGTTTATCAATAACTTTCTTTTGAAGAAAAATAATTTAACGATTTTATCGCAAAAATGCTTTTGCAAGCAGTGAAGTTAATTAAGAAGTACATTGAAATCATGCAAAAAAAGGTGGGAAAGATTTATCAAGACATTTCTCCGGTGCACAGTTACACAAAGTGACGCAAACTTACGCAAAGTGTTAATAAAGTATTTACTTCCCAGTAGACTCGGTTTGGCAGACTTAGGTTAACTCATTTAAAATGTGCCCTAATTTTTCTTTCTACAGCACTAACCATAATTTCTGTGACAAACTGAATCCCGTCATTTCATTCCTTTTTAAATTAAATGTTTTAAGTTTTTCCCAGTTTGATTCAATCAACACAGTGGCGCAGCAAGGGGGGCGCACAGCCCCGGGCGGCATGAGTTTTTGGGGCAGTCGCCGAGGAAACCGCCAGCAACCCCCCCGCTCTTACACACGGCCGCGGGGCGGCAAATGCAGGGGCCGCCACATGCGACCATAGGTCTAGCTAGGCCACTGAATCAACGTGGCTTCAGGTGTGCCATACTTTTGTCATAAGCAACAATATTAACGCTCTAGTTGTTCTTTAGAACACTCTGGGAGGCTGCAGTAGAACACAAGGAGGCGCGCCGGCAAGGCAGAAGTTCCGTTTTTTGTACCTCACAATAATTGCAGCCTCTCTCTTTTAATAACAATCACAGCGTATGTTTTTAAACGTGGTTTTAATTTCGTTTTTAAACCTGCCGATAATATATTCTACTTTGCTTAGTTTTGCACAGTTACCTTTGCACAGCTACCTTTGCACAGTTCTAAATTGTTTCTACCTGCTCTTGATTTCTCCACTGCTGTCCCTGACTTGGTTGCCCCTCCCCGGTCCAGCACGGGTCTCGTCCCGCTTGAGTGGAGGGAGGAAAAGATGACTTCCGGTCTGAGGGAGGTTAGCGCTCTAGTGGTCGCGCTCCCCCTCCATAAAACCGGATGCCCTGCTCGACGCGCAGCGGACGTGCGCAGCGGGCGCGCCAGTGGCGCGCCAAAGGCAAGCCCGTCTGCGCCCGTCCGCGCCATTACGTCGCCAGGAGCCAGGAACTCTGCCAGTTCCTCCCAAGATTTCGCATTGTCCAAAGGTATTACCTATTCCTACAAAGCATTACATGAACTAAGGAAAGGGCCTTTAACCTCCTGTGGGAGTCCCGGCAAGGACAACTCGCAGTCCCGGCTGATGCCCGAATGTCCTTTCTCATGCATTTGCTGTCAATTTCAATGCAGCACCTTTAGTAGCAAAACAGCGTCGACACGTAGCTCTTTCCCACCCACCCCTACTACTAAGGAAGTCCCCCCTCCCTCCCTGGAATCTGGGAAGGTGTCTAACAAACCCGCCAAAGGATGGAAGGGTGTTTTATGTAATGTGAGATCCCTCCCTAAACATGCGACAGAAATATGGGATTTATTCACCTCGGTTAATCCTGACCTTGGGTTTCTGACTGAGACATGGCTCAAACCACACTCCACCCCCTCTGTCACCTTAGCGATACCACCTGGTAATAGGCTGTTAAGGATGGACAGACTGTTAAAAGTGGGGGCGGAATTGCCTTAGTCTATAAAGACTGTATTTCAGTCTCAATACTTGAGCAACGCAGTAACGCCAATATAGAAATCTCGGTCTTCCGCATTGATTTTCATCCACAACTTAGCTGGAAAGGTGCCTTAGTGTACCGGCCTCCGGGTCCGTTGGCAGACTTTTCTATCCAGCTTGCAGAAATTATTGCTCCCTACGTAATCTCGACAAATACATTTCTGCTGCTGGGCGACTTCAATGTGCACAGTCAATGTGAAACACTCCCTTACACATCGCTGCTTCTTGCCGACCTAGCGCTCCTTGGCTTAACTAAGCTCAATGATGGCCCTACCCACTCCGCGGGTCACACACTGGATATTATTTTTTCCAATGCCTCCTGTATCCGGTGTGAACCCCCTCAATCTCTGACATGGTCAGACCATGCATTCATTGAATTTACTATTCAAGGCCCCAGCGCGACTGTTACCTCCACCGTTAACACCCCCAGCGTCCGCAGACAATGGCATAAGATCTCCCCAGATAGCTTCTTGACTGCTTTCTCATCAACCTGGGAAACCGAAGCAAAACTCTCCCATATTGAGGAGGGACTAGCCAGATTCAATTCGATGGTTACTAGGACCATTGACTTGCTTGCGCCCCTCAAAACATTTTCTAGTACAGCCAGGCGCCCTCAATCACCATGGTATTCTCCTGAGCTGCGCGCTGAAAAACGAAAATGCAAAAACCTGGAGAGACACTGGCGAAGGTCCCAGGAATCGAGGGACAAAGATAATTTTAAGAATGCTCTCTCCTCCTATCACAAAAATATAAAAGGAGCACGTAAAACGTTCATCGCTCAACAGCTAACTAAAGCAGAGAACGCTCCGAAAACCCTATTTCAGATACTGAAATCCTTCACAAGCCCAAAGGCGAAAATCCTAAGACCGCTTCTCAAGTCCTCTGTGACAACATCGCCCAGTACTTCTCACAAAAAATAGACCTCATCTACGATAAGATCGCCCCCCCTGGGAGCCAACAATTGATTGTACCCTCTCCTTCCCCACCTGCTCCTATCTCCCCACAATTGCTTGTTAATTTCCCTCCCATGTCAAATGAGGTGGCAGCCGCCTTACTCCGTTCGGTTAAATCTGGCTCTCCCCTGGATGTCCTCCCAGCAAAAGTACCCTCCTCCCTTTCAAACGAACTCTCCTCACCTGTAGGCACTATCCACAACCTCTCCATAAAAGAGGGTCATCTTCCACGGGCTTGGAAGGCGGCACAGGTCATCCCCATTCGGAAAAATCCTAAGGCCCCAATGGAAGAACTTTCCAATCTCCATCCCATCTCCCTATTACCTCATTTAAGCAAAATCCTGGAAAAATATATCAATCAACATCTATCCGTCCATGTCGAAAACAATGGCTGCCTGGACCTCTCTCAATCTGGTTTTAGGCCCAATTACAGTACAGAGTTGGCCCTATTGGAGGTCACTGATAACATCAGAATGACCTTAGACAGTGGCCACTCCACTATTCTTGTGCTGTTGGACCTCTCTGCAGCGTTCGACACGGTGTCACACCAGATTTTGCTTATGAGACTGGAGGAGATTGGACAGAGAGGGCCTGCCCTTCAGTGAATGACTAGCTTCCTGTCCTCCCGCACTCAGACTGTCAATCTGGGTTCTTTCCGGTCAAAAACGATGGAACTGACCAAGGGCGTTCCTCAGGGCTCTTGTTTGAGCCCTATATTGTTCAACATCTACATTGCTCCTTTGGCCAACCTTCTCAGGTCCTGTGGCTTCCTGCCCATTTCTTATGCTAATGACACCCAGCTTCTCTTTTCCTTCAACAAATCCTCCTCGTCGGCTCTGTCCACCTTTTCTGAGGGAATGACTGCTATTGCAGATTGGATAAAAGGAATTTTCTCCAACTTAACGCAGGAAAAACGGAGATAATGCTATTTGGAGATGCCCCTCTTCTTTGGTCCCCAGATTGGTGGCCGGCAGCTCTTAGCACTCCTCCTAACCCCAAAGCCCTAGTCAAAAACTTGGGCATTCGCCTAGATCGTGCATTAACATTAAAGGAGGACGCTGCCCACACAGCCAGCACTTGCTTCTATGTGTTGGGCTTGCTACGACGAGTTTTCCCTCTCCTGCCTGATTATACCCGGAAAACTCTCATGCAGACCATGGTTATGAGCCGTCTCGATTACTGCAATGCTCTCCTGATCTCTGCGAATGAATCATCCCTCAGCAGGTTACAGGTGGTTCAGAATACTGCTGCGCGACTCGTCACAAATTCCCCGTTCAGAACCCCTTCCCTTCCCCTGCTGCACAAACTTCACTGGCCTCCAGTTCGCAAGCGGGTCAGGTTCAAGGTCTGCTGCATAGTCTATAAAACTTTGCATAAAAAAGGCCCTCTCTACATTGCCAGGTAGCTCAAGCCTTATGCCCCTTCTAGGACTCTTAGGTCAGGCAACAAATCACTTCTCCAAGTCCCCACGGTAAGGAAAGCAAGACTAGGGGGGAAATCCTTTTCATACCTCGCTCCCCTGTACTGGAACCAGCTTCCCACACACCTGAGGCAATGTCCTGACTATCTGCACTTCAGGAAACTTCTTAAGCCCTCCCTGTTTTAACGTTCTTCTTTAGCCCGCCAGATGCTCCGCCCAAAGCGCAGAGATACCCCTTCGGGGGTGATTCAGGCGCTCTATAATACTAACAAATAAATAAATAAATAAACTGACAGGCTGCTCCCGTTGGAAGTACATGATTTTCTATAAATGTCAGACTTAATTTTCGTATGGCTGAGAAATATAGTGTGCATTTAAAGAAAATATGCTCACATTTTAGAATTTGGAGCACCTTCCATACACTTTATGGGAAAACCATGACAAGACAGTTTTTGCTCAAACATGATTCATGAAATCCCAGCAGAAGGTTTTTCACAGGGTAAAATTACCTTAGAACACACCACAATTCCTAAAATTAGTATGGCATCATCAACAAATGATTTATATTGTAACAGGTCAAGTCAAATGATACTTTATTTCGGCCTAATAAGGCCATAAAAGCACAAATAAGACATTTAAAGAAAATACAGTGTGATCAATACAGTATTTCCGACATTAAAAATAAGCATACATGTTAAAATATTTGATCAATAAAAAATTGTAAAATGAAATAGATATCCTAAAAAGGTACAAGTATCTCAATCGTAATATACAAAATCATTTATTAAAGAGGCGGAGCCTCGGGTCATAATAAGGAAGTAGGATGTGTTGGTTGAGCTTGCTCTTTCTTTAAAATTGCTCGACGTACACTCCACATTGAAAACAGATAGCGGGACACTGAATATGCAATAGGCATACTGCTATCAAATTTTAGGATCCTAAAAGCCTGTGAACAGTGGGAGGTTCCAAGGTTCCTACATAGCTGTCGTAGCCAGCGGTGTCTTACTTCCTTATATGCTGGACAAAAAAACAGTACATTTAGGTCAGTCTCCGTACAGTTATTACAGGTCGGACAACCTTTTGTTGAACTGCCCCCCCACTTATGAGTAACGGCACGTAAGGGAAGTCTTCCATGCCTAAACTGCAAATAAAGTTTTTTAGCTAGAGACGGCTGTATATCGTCTATGATAAGTTCTAGACTGTATTGCAGTTTAACTTCTAGAAAAGATGTTGTAAGTGTACCTGTCCTGGGACCCCTCAGTAATCGGATAAGATTGTAATCCTTGAAATTCCTTATCAAAACCTTCCTAGGAGTTATCGGACATCTGACTTCAGCGCTGTCCCATAAATCTCCCATTCCAATGGATATCAGGGTACTCTTAATATGAGCCAGCCAAGATAATTTGCTTGCTCCACTCAGAGTTGCCACTTCCCTCAGTTCCTCTCTGTACATAGATAACTCTGGGGTGCTCCATAAACGGCACCAGTATAGCAAGGGTCTGAGGGCTACCTCCAATGCAATTGGGCTAACTCCAAGGTCCATTCGGAGCGGGGTGAGTGGTGTGCTTTTGGGAAGTCCCAAAGTTGTCTAAGAAACGAATTCTCGATCTTGGCAAGTTGTTCAGAAGGCCGATGACCCCAGATTTCCGCCCCATATAAGGCAGCTCCTCTGGCTTGTGCCTTATATATTTCCAGTACCGGCCCCATCATCTTGAGCACACACTTCCTTTGCTGTTTCGCTAGCCCTCCTGATGTTTGAGCCAGTTTAAAGCAAACCTTCTTAATTTGAGCATCCCACTCCATTTTCTCATTTAGTGACAGACCCAAGTATTCGCATACAGGGACTTTCTCTAAAAATTCCCCATCTAACTGGGGATTAGGTCGTTTTGAATGTCTTGCATTGAAAACCATATATTTGGTTTTCTGGGTGTTGATTTCCAAGCCCCTGTTCTTGCAAAATCGGTGAAATATGTCCAAAGCCCTTTGTATGCCCATCGGTGACCTCGACAGCAGGAGGGTATCATCTGCAAACATCAAGGCAGGTACCTTGCGGCCCGCTAGCTTGGGAGCATCTATGTCCCCTCCCGCTGTTAGGGCCGCCACTAGGCCATTGATAAAGATACAAAAGAGGGTCGGGGCCAAAACACACCCTTGCCGTACACCTCTTTCTATGGGTATTCGATCGGTGAGCTCTCCATTCTTCCCGTATCTAACTTGGGCAAAGTTGTATTTGTGTAATCTTTTTAGAATGTGGCATAGGTACGGCAGCAGAAGGTTTTTCACAGGGTAAAATTACCTTAGAACACACCACAATTCCTAAAATTAGTATGGCATCATCAACAAATGATTTATATTGTAACTAAAACCTGTTATTACCCTTTATACGTTCTCCTTTTTGTGCCCCTCAAAGCCTACCATTCACTACAATTCAATTCAGTGGGGTGTTATCATGTATATTGGTCCCAGGATGGCTGCTAATACTTAGTGGGTGAAGTGTTCGCAGCCAAACAGATCCCAACATGAGCTCTGTGCTTAGGCTCCACCCAGAGATGCAAATTTGTTTTTCTTTTAATATCCCCAAAAACTACTGAATGGATCTACACAAAATAACTAAAAGTGTGATCTCCAGAACAAAATCGACCTTTCTGCCAAATTTGGTGTAATTCCATCTAGCGGTTTGGGCTGCAGGTGTGTCTAAAGAGTCTATGAAAATTAACATGAGACATACTTTTTCTGACTCCCCCTTTTACTCGCCCCTAGTGTCAGGCTTCAAGATCCTCAGGCACAGCACCCTCCTAGAGGCCAACCTTTTGGCAGCTCCGGCTCTGTGTATATTGGTACCAGAGTAGCAGACATGTCAAATGGGGGAAAGGGTTATTAAGAAGGGTATACCAGGGAGGGAGACCTGTGGAGGCAAATGAATGTTCAAATACAGGAGTAACAAAAGGTTACACTTCAATATGGTCTTTCCCAAATAGTATTGTAGAATATTTTCAAAATATAACTTAACATAAATAATGCCAGTCAGGCATACAAACAGAGAAATCAGAAAATAAGTTCAATCAACTCATTCAACAAACACACCCAAAGGACAATTATGCAACTGGTGTCTAATAGTAAATAAATACTGCTCTTCAGATTCATTAGTCCCAATAAAAACAAATCCAATAATGCTTGTATCATATGCCCAAAACAAAACAACAATTATGAGGATATACCCAGAGTAAGAAAAACAATAGTTTCCAGAGCAATAATAAATGCTCCTCCACAAAAGCGTACAGCAACCAATAAATAACTGAAGGTTAAATCTAAGTCATTAATTTTCACAGTACCAACTCAGAAAGGAACCTCTCCCGTAAACTTATCCTACAGATTTCCAAAAGACCGGTGTGCACAAACGATCAGGAGCATACTGCCAGAATGGTCCCATGAGCACCGGTAAACCACTGATGGAATACACAAGAGTGAGAGAGAGAGTTCCAACATCCTCGATATCAAAAGGCTCGCAGAGCGGGAAATTCACCCAACAAAACCACCAGACTTCAGCCTAATGAAACAACCTAATGAGAATAAGGCACAAGCTGCCGGAATATGGATTCTTCCACAAAACACAATCTGGTCAAAAGGAACAAATCACCAGGCCGCCACGGGGTGGGAAGGATTCAATAGCCTATGCTCCATCTTGTTGTCTGAGAGCTGAAATACCAGATCCTACGCAGAGCTCCCTCTACGTGTAGCAATTGCAGCGGCCATTTAAGAATGCTATAAAAATGCACAACCCCACCTTTCTTTTCTTTGCATAAAATTAGTTTTTCCAAATAGTCTCTTCTCCTGAATGCTATTAATAGACGTGGGATGGACGCTAATACTGCCAATTGTGACACCCTGCGTGACAGATAACCCTGAAACTTTCGAAGCACAAGACCCAACTTGACACTTGTTTTGGAAAATTTTGTGATGATTCGTCAAATGGCGCCAAAGGTATAGGCAGCCAAAAAAAATGCTTTTCCTAAACAAAACTAACTACTGGTGACTGGCAATGTATATATATATATATATTCACTGAAAAAACCATAGGTTTCAGGCACGTTATAGTTAGAAATTAGCATTTAAAAAACCTTAGAAATTCACTGAAAAAAACATAGGTTTTAGGGACAGTTATAGTTAGTTGGACATTTCACTCGTACAAAACCATAGAAGTTCCCCCGTTATAGTTAGTTCAGCTAACTATAACTCTCGCCCCCGCAATGCACTGCTGATGACGTCACATATTACATCACTCATGACATGGTCAGTGACATCACTGATGACATCTCAAATGACATCACTGATGACATCATCCATGTGATAATTTGATGCATCTTCTCACACCCTAATATAACCTTTGATACACCCACTCTAAATTACAGACTGCCATTCTCAAAACCATAGACACTCCAACACCATTAACTACATACCCACTCACTGATTTTTAGGTCTACACACACATCCACTCACTCACCCGTACAGTCACTCATACTTACGGTCACTCAGTACAGGACTATCATATGCACTCATACACCTATATAGACACTCACACACCACCACTCATCCATAGAGGTACTCACACACCTAGTCAGTCATGCAAATAATTAATCACACTGCCATTTACTCACCTATACAGTTATACACACACCAGCTCACTTACTCATACAAATACTAGCACATTCTTACGCTCTTATACAATCACTGATACAAGTAGACACTCATCCATACAGCCACTCTCACAATCACACACTCTCACTTATAGCCATTTATATACTCCAGCACACATATATACTGCCTTTCACATCTGTAGTTACTCACACATGTACCACTGAGATATACATTCACTCACTAACACACCCATACACACACTCACCCACCCATACAGTCCATCACAGATGCACTCTTGAAACCATGCACCCAGTGAATCACCCACTCACACATCTATGCACAGAGTCACACACACCCCACCCACACAAACACTCAGGCACCCATACAGATACTCAGACAACCAATCAATAACCCATGTAGACACTCATGTAGCTATTCACAAACCCATGGAGTGGCTTACACACCAACAGACAGACGGATACAGACATTCACACAGTTTAGTCACTAACCCATGCATTCAGTAAGATACGTTTAATCACTCACTTATAGAGTCAGTCACACACCTACTAAATCATCCATTCAGACACTTATACACCCACTCATTCTTCAATACGCCTTTCCCTATATATATTAAACATATTTAAACTTTACAGAAACACAGTCACTGGATGATGTCATCAGTGATGTCATCAGTGATGTCATTTGAGATGTCATCAGTGATGTCATCAGTGATGTCACTGACCATGTCATGAGTGATGTAATATGTGACGTCATCAGCAGTGCATTGCGGGCGCGAGTTATAGTTAGCTGAACTAACTATAACGGGGAATTTCTATGGTTTTGTACGAGTGAAATGTCCAACTAACTGTAACTGTCCCTAAAACCTATGGTTTTTTCAGTGAATTTCTAAGGTTTTTTAAATGCTAATTTCTAACTATAACGTGCCTGAAACCTATGGTTTTTTCAGTGAATTTCAAAGGTTTTTTAAATGCTAATTTCTAACTATAACATGTCTGAAACCTATGGTTTTTTCAGTGAATATATATTTAGTATACTACGTATACATGTGAAAATGTGTCGGTCCACCTGTTTACCTCGGTGGCACGGAAAAAATGGGTGGAACTGACGTCAGCACGCCGACGAGGTCCTCTTATGGCTCCTATGACGTCATACGGTGTTGCGAGCGGAGCCGTGCTATTATGACATCGTCGTCGACGTGGGAGAGCTAGGAAAGAATTTCCGCTGAATGCTGGCGCAGGGGATATTCACCTAAGTGTTCAGGCTAGTCCTTTGGGAGCAACTGTTTATGTTGCCACTCCAGAAACCAGTGATCCGAGGGCAGAGGCGCTGCAGATGGCACCCGAGGTGGGGAGCCCAGTCGTGTGCACCGGCGGGGCAGCGAAGTGACAAGCACCGCTACCCACAGAAAAGGTAACGAGGGCACTGAATAACACAGGATCTTCTCTTTGTATCTGGCAGGAACAACAAGGTTAAAATGCCCTAGTTCCAAAATGTAGAATTAGTGCTACAACGGTCTTCAAGAGGACCTGCGATGGATGCCGCTTCTGCCTTCCGTACACTGGAGGCGGCACATGGGTCACGCGGTACGGTCATACTGCGGTGGGACGCACACTCGTTGACCTCTCATGGCACTGCTCCACACTTCGGGGACAAAGCTTTCCATTAGCGGTGTTTTCTGATGACGTGTCGCGCCGGCCCCGTCCAACAGCAGAACCCCTTTAGATCCAAACAGACTCTTCCACTCTGTCACCGGAAGTGAAACCAGGCCACGCGGACACTTTCACAATACAACAGCCGGGAATGCACTTTTCGGTAAAAAAAACACATTCCTTCCTCCTAATTTATCAAATAAACGACTCACTGAAGAACAGGGGCCAGCTTCGATCAGTAAACAGCCGTTACAACGACTTTTTTACTTCGCGATACCATTACAACGCATGCGTTGTACATCGCAAAGTCATTACTACGCATTTTTTTAGAACGCATGGTCATTTACCACGCATGCCTTTACAACAAATTTTGTTGTAAAAGTATGTATGGTAAATGACCATGAGTTCTAAAAAAATGTAGACGATCCACGTCGTTGTAAGGAAACAGAGGATGTTCCGTTTTTCTCACAACGACGTGCACCGCCCGTCAGAGACAACATGAAGCAGGAACCACGAGGAGAGAGGAACCACAAGAAGTGAGAGGTAAGGGGGATTGGGCATGGGATGGTGGTTACTTTTCTAGGGTTTAGGGTAGTGCAGTGGTGTTTGGGTAGTGTAGGGGGTCGTGCTGAGGGTAGTGTTTTAGGGTTTAGGGTAGTGCAGTGGTGTTTGTGTAGTGTAGGGGGTCGTGCTGGGGGTAGTGTTTTAGGGTTTAGGGTAGTGCAGTGGTGTTTGTGTAGTGTAGGGGGTCGTGCTGGTGGTAGTGTTTTAGGGATTAGGGTAGTGCAGAGATGTTTGTGTAGTGTAGGGTGTCATGCTTGGGGTAGATTTAGGGTTTAGGGTAGTGCAGTGGTGTTTGTGTAGTGTAGGGGGTCGTGCTGGGGGTAGTGTTTTAGGGTTTAGGGCAGTGCAGTGGTGTTTGTGTAGTGTAGGGGGTTGAGCTGGGGGTAGTGTTTTAGGTTTAGGGTAGTGCAGTGGTGTTTGGGTAGTGTAGGGGGTCGTGCTGGGGGTAGTGTTTTAGGGTTTAGGGTAGTGCAGTGGTGTTTGGGTAGTGTAGGGGGTCGTGCTGAGGATAGATTTAGGGTTTAGGGTAGTGCAGTGGTGTTTGGGTAGTGTAGGGGGTCGTGCTGGGGGTAGATTTAGGGTTTAGGGTAGTGCAGTGGTGTTTGGGTAGTGTAGGGGGTCGTGCTGGTGGTAGATTTAGGGTTTAGGGTAGTGCAGTGGTGTTTGGGTAGTGTAGGGAGTCGTGCTGGGAGGAGTGTTTTAGGGTTTAGGGTAGTGCAGTGGTGTTTGGGTAGTGTAGGGGGTCGTGCTGGGGGTAGTGTTTTAGGGTTTAGGGTAGTGCAGTGGTGTTTGGGTAGTGTAGGGGGTCATGCTGGGGTTAGTGGTTTAGGGTTTAGGGTAGTGCAGTGGTGTTTGGGTAGTGTAGGGGGTACTGCTGGGGGTAGTGTTTTAGGGTTTAGGGTAGTGCAATGGTGTTTGGGTAGTGTAGGGGGTACTGCTGGGGGTAGTGTTTTATGGTTTAGGGTAGTGCAGTGGTGTTTGGGTAGTGTAGGGGGTACTGCTGGGGGTAGTGTTTTAGGGTTTAGGGTAGTGCAGTGGTGTTTGGGTAGTGTAAGGGGTCGTGCTGGGGGTAATGTTTTAGGGTTTAGGGTAGTGCAGTGGTGTTTGTGTAGTGTAGGGGGTAGTGTTTTAGGGTTTAGGGTAGTGCAGTGGTGTTTGTGTAGTGTGGGGGGTCATGCTGGGGGTAGTGTTTTAGGGTTTAGGGTAGTGCAGCGGTGTTTGTGTAGTGTAGGGGGTTGTGTTTTAGGGTTTAGGGTAGTGCAGTGGTCTTTGGGTAGTGTAGGGGGTCGTGCGGGGGGAAGTGTTTTAGGGTTTAGGGTAGTGCAGTGGTCTTTGGGTAGTGTAGGGGGTCGTGTGGGGGATAGTGTTTTAGGGTTTAGGGTAGTGCATTGGTGTTTGGGTAGTGTAGGGGGTCATGCGGGGGTAGTGTTTTAGGGTTTAGGGCAGTGCATTACTGTTTGGGTAGTGTAGGGGGTCATGCTGGGGGGAGTGTTTTAGGGTTTAGGGCAGTGCAGTGGTGTTTGGGTAGTGTAGGGGGTCGTGCTGGGGGAGTGTTTTAGGGTTTAGGGCAGTGCAGTGGTGTTCGGGTAGTGTAGGGGGTCGTGCTGGGGGAGTGTTTTAGGGTTTAGGGCAGTGCAGTGGTGTTCGGGTAGTGTAGGGGTCGTGCAGGGGTCGTGCTGGGGGAGTGTTTTAGGGTTTAGGGCAGTGCAGTGGTGTTCGGGTAGTGTAGGGGGTCATGCTGGGGGAGAGTTTTAGGGTTTAGGGTAGTGCAATGGTGTTCGGGTAGTGTAGGGGTCGTGCTGGGGGTAGTGTTTTAGGGTTTAGGGCAATGCAGTGGTGTTCGGGCAGTGTAGGGGGACGTGCTGGGGGTGGTGTTTTAGGGTTTAGGGCAGTGCAGTGGTATTCGGGCAATGTAGGGGGTTGTGCTGGGGGTGGTGTTTCAGGGTTTAGGGCAGTGCAGTGGTGTTCGGGCAGTGAAGGGGGTCCTGCAGGGGGTGGTGTTTCAGGGTTTAGGGCAGTGCAGTGGTGTTCGGGCAGTGTAAGGGGTCGTGCAGGGGGTGGCGTTTCAGGGTTTAGGGCAGTGCAGTGGTGTTCGGGCAGTGTAGGGGGTTGTGCAGGGGCTGGTGTTTCAGGGTTTAGGGCAGTGGTGTTCGAGCAGTGTAGGGGGTCGTGTTGGGGGTGGTGTTTCAGGGTTTAGGGCAGTGCAGTGGTGTTCGGGCAGTGTAGGGGGTCGTGCTGGGGGTGGTGTTTCAGGGTTTAGGGCACTGCAGTGGTGTTCGGGCAGTGTAGGGGTCATGAGGGGGTGGTGTTTAAGGGTTTAGGGCAGTGCAGTGGTGTTTGGGCAGTGTAGGGGCTCGTGCAGGGTTGTGGTGTTTCAGGGTTTAGGGCAGTGCAGTGGTGTTCAGGCAGTGTAGGGGGTCGTGCTGGGGGTGGTGTTTCAGGGTTTAGGGCAGTGCAGTGGTGTTCGGGCAGTGTAGGGGGTGGTGCAGGGGGTGGTGTTTCAGGGTTTAGGGCAGAGCAGTGGTGTTCGGCAGTGTAGGGGGTGGTGCAGCGGGTGGTGTTTCAGGGTTTAGGGCAGTGCAGTGGTGTTCGGGCAGTGTAGGGGGTGGTGCAGGGGGTGGTGTTTCAGGGTTTAGGGCAGTGCAGTGGTGTTCGGGCAGTGTAGTGGGTCGTGCAGGGGGTGGTGTTTCAGGGTCTAGGGCAGTGCAGTGGTGTTCGGGCAGTGTAGGGGGTCGTGCTGGGGCTGGTGTTTCAGGGTTTAGGGCAGTGCCGTGGTGTTTGGGCAGTGTAGGGTGTTGTGCAGGGGTGGTGTTTCAGTGTTTAGGGCAGTGGTGTTCGGGCAGTGAACGGGGTCATGCTGGGGGTGGTGTTTCAGGGGTTTGGGCAGTGCAGTGGTGTTCGGGCAGTGTAGGGGGTCGTGCTGGGGGTGGTGTTTCAGGGTTTAGGGCAGTGCAGTGGTGTTCGGGCAGTGTAGGGGGTCATGCGGGGGGTGGTGTTTCATGGTTTAGGGCAGTGCAGTGGTGTTCGGGCAGTGTAGGGGCTCGTGCAGGGTTGTGGTGTTTCAGGGTTTAGGGCAGTGCAGTGGTGTTCAGGCAGTGTAGGGGGTCATGCTGGGGGTGGTGTTTCAGGGTTTAGGGCAGTGCAGTGGTGTTCGGGCAGTGTAGGGGGTGGTGCAGGGGGTGGTGTTTCTGGGTTTAGGGCAGTGCAGTGGTGTTCGGGCAGTGTAGGGGGTGGTGCAGGGGGTGGTGCTTCAGGGTTTAGGGCAGTGCAGTGGTGTTCGGGCAGTGTAGGGGGTCGTGCAGGGGGTGGTGTTTCAGGGTTTAGGGCAGTGCAGTGGTGTTCGGGCAGTGTAGGGGGTCGTGCAGGGAGTGGTGTTTCAGGGTTTAGGACAGTGCAGTGGTGTTCGGGCAGTGTAGGGGGTCGTACTGGGGCTGGTGTTTCAGGGTTTAGGGCAGTGCAGTGGTGTTCGGGCAGTGTAGGGGGTCGTGCTGGGGCTGGTGTTTCAGGGTTTAGGGCAGTGCAGTGGTGTTCGGGCAATGTAGAGGGTCGTGCTGGGGCTGGTGTTTCAGGGTCTAGGGCAGTGCAGTGGTGTTCGGGCAGTGTAGGGGGTCGTGCTGGGGCTAGTGTTTCAGAGTTTTGGGCAGTGCAGTGGTGTTTGGGCAGTGCAGGGGGACGTGCTGGGGGTGGTGTTTCAGGCTTTAGGGCAGAGCAGTGGTGTTCATGCAGTGTAGGGGGTCATGCTGGGGGTAGTGTTTTAGGGTTTAGGGCAGAGCAGTGGTGTTCGGGCAGAGTAGGGGGTCGTGCTGGGGGTGGTGTTTAGGGTTTCGGGCAGTGCAGTGGTGTTCGGGCAGTGTAGGGGGTCGTGCTGGGGGTGGTGTTTCAGGGTTTAGGGCAGTGCAGTGGTGTTCGGGCGGTGTAGGGGGTTGTGCAGGGGGTGGTGTATCAGGGTTTAGGGCAGTGCAATGGTGTTCGGGCAGTGTAGGGGGTCATGCAGGGGGTGGTGTTTTAGGGTTAAGGGCAGTGCAGTGGTGTTCGGGCAGTGTAGGGGGTCTTGCTGGGGGTGGTGTTTCAGGGTTTAGTGCAGTGGTGTTCGGGCAGTGTAGGGGGTCTTGCTGGGGGTGGTGTTTCAGAGTTTAGGGCAGTGCAGTTGTGTTCGGGCAGTGTAGAGGGTCTTGCTGGGGCTGGTGTTTCAGGGTTTAGGGCAGTGCAGTGGTGTTCGGGCAGTGTAGGGGGTCTTGCTGGGGCTGGTGTTTCAGGGTTTAGGGCAGTGCAGTGATGTTCGGGCAGTGTAGGGGGTCTTGCTGGGGCTGGTGTTTCAGGGTTTAGGGCAGTGCAGTGATGTTCGGGCAGTGTAGGGGGTCTTGCTGGGGCTGGTGTTTCAGGGTTTAGGGCAGTGCAGTGATGTTCGGGCAGTGTAGGGGGTCGTGCTGGGGCTGGTGTTTCAGGGTTTAGGGCAGTGCAGGATGTTCGGGCAGTGTAGGGGGTCGTGCTGGGGCTGGTGTTTCAGGGTTTAGGGCAGTGCAGTGGTGTTCGGGCAGTGTAGGGGGTCGTGCTGGGGCTGGTGTTTCAGGGTTTAGGGCAGTGCAGTGGTGTTCGGGCGGTGTAGGGGGTCCTGCTGGGGCTGGTGTTTCAGGGTTTTGGGCAGAGCAGTGTTGTTTGGGCAGTGTAGGGGGTCGTGCTGGGGGAGGTGTTTCAGGGTTTAGGGCAGTGCAGTGGTGTTCGGGCAGTGTAGGGGGTCTTGCTGGGGGTGGTGTTTCAGTGTTTAGGGCAGTGGTGTTCGGGCAGTGTAGGGGGTCGTGCTGGGGCTGGTGTTTCAGGGTTTTGGGCAGAGCAGTGGTGTTCGAGCAGTGTAGGGGGTCGTGTTGGGGGTGGTGTTTCAGGGTTTAGGGCACTGCAGTGGTGTTCGGGCAGTGTAGGGGTCATGCGGGGGTGGTGTTTAAGGGTTTAGGGCAGTGCAGTGGTGTTTGTGCAGTGTAGGGGCTCGTGCAGGGTTGTGGTGTTTCAGGGTTTAGGGCGGTGCAGTGGTGTTCAGGCAGTGTAGGGGGTCGTGCTGGGGGTGGTGTTTCAGGGTTTAGGGCAGTGCAGTGGTGTTCGGGCAGTGTAGGGGGTGGTGCAGGGGGTGGTGTTTCAGGGTTTAGGGCAGTGCAGTGGTGTTCGGGCAGTGTAGGGGGTGGTGCAGCGGGTGGTGTTTCAGGGTTTAGGGCAGTGCAGTGGTGTTCGGGCAGTGTAGGGGGTGGTGCAGGGGGTGGTGTTTCAGGGTTTAGGGCAGTGCAGTGGTGTTCGGGCAGTGTAGTGGGTCATGCAGGGGGTGGTGTTTCAGGGTTTAGGGCAGAGAAGTGATGTTCGGGCAGTGTAGGGGGTCGTGCTGGGGCTGGTGTTTCAGGGTTTAGGGCAGTGCAGTGGTGTTCGGGCAGTGTAGGGGG